>OY756421.1:29596444-30196444 GCA_963576905.1 Mystacides longicornis | reverse complement strand
TATTAATTTGATTAGTTTTTAAGGTATGAGGTACAAGTTATTGTAACATAGTACAAAAAAAAGCATATACAAATAATAATAAAAGCTTTGGTTCTGTTCTATTAATTTTGATTACAGGAATTTGAGGAACTTAAAGAAAGTCCCCCAATCAAATATAGAATACCTTATCATCTCTCAATTAGAACATAAAGGTATCTGATTGCAGAAGAAGCAATTAACGCGCGATTAACTTGAGAAAGGCCTTATTTACTTAGCTGAGAACTTTTTCATTGAGATGAGGTACCTACTCTAGAAAAAAATGTGGTCAACCCAAAGTAGTTTGGATTGATCATATCCATGCCATCGTCAAGAAAACAAAAATTGTGTAGTATAACTGTGCGCTTACAACAAATTAACATTGAGCCGAATCTAGAAACAGACCGTACTTTCTTTTATGGTTGATATTTAGCACCATGGAAATAATTGATAACAAGCAACAACTAAAAATGGGCGATGACAGACTAGTGTCCATATCAACGATCAAGAAAATATACTCTACTTCCAGCTCTGACGCTATTCTCGTTTGCTATAAATAAACCATAAGAGGAATATCGAACTCATGAATGTCTATAGGTAGTATGAGAATCGGCGACTGGACCGGTAGACCACCAACCACTCAAAACTTTGAAAAAAGTTTGAGCACTTATAATAGCTTTAAGGCCTATGCTATTGGTATGAACACGGATACGCTCGCGTATATGTTAAATAAATAAACTGAATATACCTACGTATAAAAGTAAAATAACCTTTATAGGTAGATGTATGAAAGGTTGCGTAATTAATGTTTCTGAGAAATACGGTGACAACATACAACATGTAGGTGTACTTATTATTTGTCCCAACTCTCATTCCAAATAGCCGTTAGTAAGAAAAGAATAAAGGAGAACATTACAGCGTGATTGCCCTCTACTTTCTTCTCTCTGCCTACCTCGACCCCCTTTCCCGCCTCCCGTAGGGCGTATTCATTCATTTTTCATCAACAACGTGCGTTATCCTTTTATCCTCGTATGTAAAATATGTCTACCCTTAACTTCCCACCATTCCTCCCATCCAATTCTCATTCCTCAGCTTCCTTAAGTTCGTCCTTTTACTTCCACACAGGGCCGACTACAATCGTACCATTCAAAACGAATATTTTATTTAAAAATCGAAAATAAAGTGTGTTATCAAAATAATTTAAAAATCGTTCCATTGATTCTAAATTTAAATCATATATTTTTATTACTTTCTTAGGTTGGTAGGTACCTACTTAAACATAACGAAAAAACCTCTAGCGCCGGCCCTGTGATTATGAAAAATCCCGTCCGTTTTAGATGATTCACCTCCCTACACCATAGTTTTTATACAATTTGACTCCCTTTCAAGTTTCGGAGGTGAGTTAGTAGTCTTCGTATAGGAAAAGGCACACTATACCTATATTTTTATAATATACCTAATAATTTTGATAAACTCGCACTTTATAAGCGACATCTGTTTATATTTATTTTAATGATGTAAAAATATTTTCGAACTCAATCAATAGATGGCAGGTATAGTCATAACGAATAAAATTTACGAAATCATTTCGATTTTGTTTTATCTTTCAATTAAATTCCATGCTGTCGAAGTCTTTATCTTTTTAGGCAAGAAGGTGTTTTTCAAGTCGTGGTTTAAGTCCCAGCGATGACTATTACATTGCTTTACAGGACACACGTTTTAATGTAAAATTCTCTTCTATAGAACATAATTTTTACTATCATTTCGAAAAGAATCAGTAAAATATAAGGATATATTATTTATCTATAATTTATCTGTACCTAGCGATCGTTTGGCTGTCTGCGGTAGAAAGCGGATTTATTGAACCGTTGAAAGGAATCTACATTTTAATATCCATACTACATAAAGGTATTCTAAATATTTTCTTTTTCTATTTGCGTCACCTCTCTAGAATGTTCGACACCTTTGTATCAAGCGACCCCCATCTATGGCAATCTAAGGTGTTGTTATTTAAATTCAAACACATACCCAACGATCGTTATTCTGAAACATTTTCTATGTGCTATTTTTATAAGGAACATTTTCACATGACACTTACGCCTGCAGTAAAAGTCTTTTGGTAAGGCAAAATAAATTAGAATTTTTCTCCCGTCTTATAAGAATCCCATTAGAATTATTTTACTCTCTCGATAGGTAACGGGTGAATGTCTTCTCTCCCTCTCCCACCTAGACAATTTTCTATCATAAAATCTTTCTCTTTTACTCATCTGGGTGATCATATATGCAGTCTTTGTGCAAATAAATACCATTCTCCACCATCCATCGAAAACCGTTGATTTCGAATAACGCAAGAAGATAAATAATTAACACTTAATTGAATTTGATAACCAGTTTGAAATAAGCATTCCAAAGGAATCAAAGGGCGAACTTATCCCGAAGGATATCTTCCAGCTAACATTTAGCAACCCAACAATAAATATTATGCAAAGTGGAAGACATAGTGAGATGGGAAAGGCCGCGATTCTGGTCTACATATTAGGTATGTGAGAAGAATGGACTTATCCAGACTTTTTACATGGCATTGCATGGCCAACTCTATAGAAGACGGCTCCCAGGTAGAACACCAAAGAAGTGTAGGGACATCTGGGAGTCACCCTCGCAGGAGTCTAACCTCACCTCTTAAAGTGAAAATATAATGAAACAAAAATAAATCTTTTAATTTTTCTTTTAATAAGCATCAAATCAATACCCATTGACTTAATTTGTGTCAAAATACATATTGCAAATCATATATGCGGTAAAAATAGTTTTGTACATTTTGTCCTTTAGTTATCCTATATTTAGAGGTATGTAATCAAAATCCTAGATGTGATTGAATTTTGGTCTGTCGACTTTTTATGAAAATATATCGAAAAAGGTCTCAAAGTTGTTACAACATTCATTTCGTCGAACCTATGGTTCTCATCAGATTTGTATCATTTTACGATTTTTTATCAGTCGAATTCTTTTAGACTAACAATATTATTAAAAACTAAAAATATTTTTTTTTTTTTTTTTTTTTTTAAATGAATCTGTGCTCACTCAAAGTGAACACAAATACACTCCTTGACTCTTTCACAGTAAGCTACTTAAAGCTTGTGTCGTGAAAGAGGAAGATGGTCGGCACCTGGGATCGATATATAACGATATTCTTAAAAACTGTTTTAATATTTAGGAAGATGCATCGTTTAAACGCACAACAAGTCTAAATCTACATAATAATTCAGTTATTTTTTCCAATTTCTCAAATATATTTAATGTTATTTAAAAATTACAAAAAAATTAAAAACTTCATACAAAAATTTCAATTAATGAGACAGTCATGTTTAAAAAGTAAACTTATACGTGTAAATTTTGTGTAGAACTGTAGCATTACGGTATGAATATGTATAAAAAGGATTGAAGTTTGATTTAAAGTAAAAAAAAAATAGGTAAGTAGAAGTCATAAAATTTTTATTTTATAAAGATTTTCACAGAAACGTATAAAATATAAGGTACACCATGACAGGAGGGTAAAAAAGGGATCTTTTTTGCCTATGGCTCGCTTGGGCCATACGGGCACCTACCACAGAGAATGTAGCAAAATATCGCGAACTCCAGCTAAGTAGGTCAAACTGCATAACTACAGGCAGGTAGGTAGGTACCTATATCTACATTCATACAGTATTAGGAATCGAGGTAAAAAAATCGCACGTAGGCATTAAATAGAATGATGTTTTTACGGACAGGGAAATTTTGTTGTGACTGTCATACTATTCTTTCTTCTTTTTCAATACATATTGAAAGCGTCATTTTTCTTTTTTCACGTATTTAGCAGCGACTCTTCTTCTCTTTTTTTCATAAATATTGAAAGCGACTTTATTCATTTTCTTTTTTTGCGTATTTAGCAGTGACTTTTAATTTTTCTTTTTCTTCTCTTTTTTATTGAAAGCGACATTCTTCCATTATTTTTCTGTATGAAACATGAAGTTAATACATAGACTCCTGAGTAAGGTTAAGCTAGACAAAAACCTGTTCAATAACCTACTGCTCAAGTCTGACTATCCGAATCAACAACGAAAAGCAAGACGGGTATCAGCTAGTGTAATATAATTTGGAAAAAAATGTAGGAACAGAGATAAATTGTTTTGTATCCCTGAACACCACAACCCCTCCTACAAAGTTCAACAGGGTGTATGAATATTGCGTCCCTTTCTTTTATGTAGTATTTCCCATATGATCCTCTCTATAATTTTATTCCAATTTATAACCTCCACTTGAACTATTGAGATCAAAGTAAAATTCAATTCTAATAGAAATATTTAATGAAATTTTATTCAATTATGAGAATAAGAATTATTATTATTAGATCAATAAAAAAATGTCTGCCTATATACAGAGGCATACGAAGATATAGACATACACACATTATACATCTACCTACATTCTTTTGTTATCCATGATTTTTTTTAACTATGGGTAGGTACTTATTAATTGTAAATTGGTGAACATTAAGTAAGAGGAGCTTGTGTCTAAGTCCTCGACCCTTACTGTGCTACAACTACTGAGGTATGCTGAGATTGTTTTAACAAAATCGTTAAATCCTTGATTAAGTAGATGATTATAGAGTGATACACAAAACAAATGAATATCTAAGACATTTATCATGATATGCAAAATTGATTTAATGCTAAATATTATTATTTATCGTATTGTCACATTATGTACATCACAATATGTTCACAGGTATTGCTCAAATTATTGCCAAATAAAAAAAAATAGATAGAAAATTTTAAATATTATATCTATTTTTTAACAATTTTAATAATAAGTTAAAATCTTAATTACCTAGGTATATTAAATTAAAATAAATCCATGCACCTATATAAGTACGCAGTCTTATACATATCTATCTACTAAAACTAAACTCAGAAGAATATCTCCCCTACTTTCCTATAGGTATGCAATTACGTGCTAAAAAAAGTTTTCAATAGATGGCAGTAACGTGAGGGATGAAAGGACTTTTTATTATGAAATTTTGAGGAAATTTTCTTGCAATAGGAACAGAGGTTAGATGCTTGCTGGATGTTACCCGTAATATTTTAAATTATTTATTTAATAACCATTTTGTAACGGCTTATTTGATGATGGGGTCTAAAAAAAAATCAAGCTACGGACGAAATTACACAATTATAAGTATGGAGGTAAAATCATTTTTTTTTCTGCGTTTAAAAATTCAAATATACCTACGCGAAATTTATTAATATTTTTTTACCATTATTTATCACAAAATGGCCCTAGATATGAAAAAAAAAACCTTATAAACATAGTATTAAATAGTTCAAAATCAAATTTAATAATTTAAAATTAATGACAATCAATGTAGTGTTTGCGTTAAAAATTGACTAGGTATATTTTATTATTTTGTTTGCTTATGTCACAATTAGAGAATACAAGTACGTTTCTTCCTAACAGGTGCTTACCTTTACAATGGTGTAAAGTCAGTGGCGTAACTAAAGGTTGGCAGGGCTGGCAAAATGCCACGGACCCCGTGCTGAGAGGCCGCGAACTTAGAAATATCTTAAAATTTTTGGCAAATATGATCATGGTCATAAGTAATTTTTTTTAAATATATTAAACCGTAATACAAAGTACATACCTAATAATCGTTGAGAATAATAAAAAATCAATGAAAGATGTCGATCAATCAACAATTCCCTTTGAGTTAACCAAACAGTAGCTACCTACTTTTGTCAAAATAGACGCTTTCGGTTTTAGGGAAGTCCTTGATATTTTTAATTTACAGAGGGCGCCACTTAACATCCGTTGTTGTTCTTCGCGCAAAAAATTAAATTTTATGGTTGTTTGTATTATTGGTTTTTCGTACCTAGTTTTTATGGTTTTAATGGTGACATACAATATTATGTATCTAACTGAAATTAGTTTCCTTCTTTTCATTTCTACTTGTATATAATATGGTGATTTAGGACGAATGATTAAGGGTTTTAGCGAATGCCGAAAACTAATGTTTTACTTCCAAGGATGCATGAGTAATTGGGTGACAGTTGACTGAACATTGTTATCGTCCATATATTGTACTCTATAATAACTTCAGTCAGTTCATACAATGTAAATAAATAAAAAAAAAGATTACTTCTGCGGACCAGAAAACTCGAACACAAGAGTTTTATCAACAAATGGCTTATTTAAATTAAATTATCTGGTGAAAATAGAATTTATTAGATTAATTAGATGCTTAACTTAAAATATTATGAATAGTGTTGGGTATTAGGTAGTATTATAAATACAGGTGTTTTTTACCATCCAGAAAATTTGCCATACACCGCTGTATGTGAAGTGATAAAAAACATGCATAGATTGATACTGAAACAAATCTTGATTATATTATGAAGAAAAGCTTTGTTATTTGGAACAATAATCAAGGTGTTTACGTCTTTGTGTATATAAAAGAGTATGTGCACACAAATTTTGATTATTCTTTGTATGCATGTGTGTGTCAACACACGGTGTATGGATAGAGACGGACATACTTAATGTGTGTAGATGGGTATGTGGAAGGGCGTCACTGGCTGGAAGGGTGGAAGTAGGGTGGTCCATGGCCGGATATATCCTTTATATTATTATATCTGTCCCTTTCATTATTAAAAGCATCCGAGAGACAAGCGGGATTGTATGGAAATTTCATAACGTAAACTGCGGGTAGCTACCTAATAGGGAAAATGAAAATTGAAAAAATAACAAATAGAACTAGAAGACCCGGAAATATTTGTTATATATTATGTAGAGTACTTACTTACCTGAAGTTTACTCTCACTTATACCTATGTGTGTTTGTACAAATTATAGAAAAAATAAATAATTGAATTGCAATATAGGGAACAATTTAACCCTAGAGGATATTTTTGACTTTACACGAGAAATCTCCTTAAAACATTTTTTGTTTAATATTATTTGTTCAACGAAGTCCAAAGGCGACATCTTTAAGTAAAGAAGAAAATAATCACCTGCAAAAGACGTTGATCCAACCCATGGACTACCAATCCCTTCGAATCTGTAGGGCTATTCTCGTAATCAATCGCTTTTAAAAATCACTTAACGATAAGATTAAGACACGATCGCAAGCATTCGTATTCACAAAACTATCGGAATCTAATGTTAATCCTATCTTGAACTGGATCATTTTCATACTGATATTTCAAACATAACGAATTTTTAAGATATCTACTAGATATCTTGCTTTGTGAATCCGCCATTTTATGATTGTCAATCAAGATAAGAGCGTATTAAGATCGCTACGAGAATAAGGGCACTGATCAGCTATCCAAGTTAAGTTTTTCTTATAAATTCTAGATATTTTTTTTATAATTACAGATTTAGGTAATGAGTACGATCTTGATCATTGGTGCTTGATTACGTGTGATCGCCTGACATACCTATACAACGTTCGCCATATACGAAAGTAATTTAATTAACGAATTATTAACCAGGATTTACTAACTATTTGTGTATATTGGGGGGTTATCTTTTTGTAATCTATTGAAAAAAGTGAAGTTGTTTTGTCTGTTTGTAAATAGTGTTTATAATAACAATATGAATCCTCAACGGCGTGTGGTCAACAAACCACAAAGTGAATACTATAGTAAATAGCTTTGTTCATATTGAAAGTTTCAGGTTTGTAGCCTTTATAATCTGTTCGTTTGTATGAAACAAATCATATTTCATCGATTTTTCTTCTTGTTTTTTTTTTAGATCATTGATGGAGACAGGCTGAGATCCAACTGCTCTTTATCTCTTCGGTGGTCTTGCGGGAAGGCGATGTTCTAGTGGAAATTTATTTGCAGCTATTTGTCCATTCTTTTGACGCAGTCACTCCAGAACCTCCTTCGATGTATCTCTGCCGTACGTATGATGCCTTCGGTCCTACAGGTCAGCTTGTTATTGCGTAAGTATTTTTATCGTTACCTTAAGACCTTCATTTCTGATGTTCTGAGCAGGTTTTTACTACGTATTTAGGTCATTATCAATCTAACACGCGTCATGTAAATTCTGACTTTGATTTCAGTTCTCATTTGTTTGTTCTTCCAGACAAAAGTTTTCTGAAACAACCACATTTGACAGCTATCGAAGGAATTTTTTAGTCCAAGAACTATAGTTATCTACTCCAAATAATAAATGCATAATGGTTTTGATTATTAAAAACCTTTCTTTACCTTTTCATGTTCGCTCCTAAGGTGGAGCATGTGGTCATGGTCACCACTATGTCCTTCCATTCATACACTTTATGTCCTGTCCCAGCCGCTCTGCATCTTTCCAGGCCTGTCATACACTCTGCAGGTCCGTGGTAGGTATAGGCTCGTACAATGGTAAGGGCGGTCATTCCCTTCTTCTCGTCAATCTTGTCCCAACTGGGTTGTTAAATAAGCTGGATTGGCCTGTGCTATCGGGAACATACGGAGGACATGCCTGAGCCAACCCAATAGGCGATTGAACATTACTGAGTTTTAGAAAAAAAAGTGTTAAAAAAGTAAAAAAAATCTTAGTGGGAAATCAACACCCGATATTTGTAAAAATAATATCTATCTGCATAAAGGAATAATGTAATGTTATTAGAGTGTGCGGTGTTGTATCAAGTTTGTTATATCGACGTGGGCAGGGGCCCGTTATGGATTATATGGTAGTTGTTAGTTTCCTATTTCCAAAATAATGGAAAATGTTTTTTTTCGGCTATCAACACTCATGATAAATTGGAGGGATGAAAAAATAACAATCCTGGACCATATATAAATATTGGGTGGTCAGGGGGACGACCTAGGGTTACTTCCACCATTATATTATTAAACACAATGAGAGCTCCGTCACCAGGACGCACTTTCTTTATTTCATTCTTTCTTTTTTTTTTCTCACTTTTTTATTCTTATATTACGTTTTTTAAAAGGGTATATTGGATTTTAAAATCGTATTTCTTATATTTATCGTACTTCGTATTGTTTTATATCAAGTCCTGAAGGGACTTGATGGAATGGAGAAGTAGTTGTGCCTGCGCTAAAAATCACCACAGACATTATCAATTAGTATACGTAGTACCTATTAGGGGGGGTGGGTCATATTATTGTTAATTGTATTTTATCATCCTTTGGTCCATTCGGTCACGTGGAATCGTCATTTGAACATTATTTTATCCAATTAAAAAAATAGAAAATAAGACAAAACTAACAAACAGCAAAGACATAGAAAAATATAGACATGGAAAAAAAATCAATAGTTTATACAGAGGCAGAGAACAGTCAAAAGAGCATCATACAAGAGCAATGCTGGTTGCATTGTAAAGAGCTCCGACCAGCATTTTGTCAGGTACCTAGTCTATATACAAAAAATATCACAATTTAGGAAATGTAACCTTCATGATGAATTATCAATGTAATCGAATATTAAATTATATTAAATCTTTGTGTGGAGGAGAATGAGTTCCCATTATTTAGTTTCCATGCTGTTATAGAATCTAGGGAATCCCTAATTTTATGTCGAGAAGTACCTACATATTCTAACCTCCTCGATGTCGTTTTTCCAGCAACCAACCAACACCACAATATATCACGTTCGGTTAAGACATCTGGATATAATGGCGACCATCATCCAGCAGCTGATAGTTCGAAGGCTCAAAATAAGATGAATAAGCAGGTACCTAGACCTAATTTCTAATACTGTTTAAGGCAAGTAAAATATTATTTCGAGGCGGAGCCATATTTATTAGAATTGTATCTTTCCATCCTGCTACAAATAATTCAATAAGATAAGACAGTTAACTGGTGCGGTGGAGTGAAAACCTCCCAGATTCTAGGACCTAGGATTATATTTTTAGACCAATTAGGGGTTAATTTATCGAAAATGAAGTAAATATTTATTTGAAATCTTTTTTTGAGTGTCTAGTGACCATCAGTCGTGAGGTTGCCGGCGAAAAATAGCACCTCTGCTCTTTTTGCTGATTTTTCGAGCATCCTGTAAGAGGCAGGAAATCGAAGTCAGATCGGGACTGTGAGGTTGACCACTTCACGTCCTTAAATCTCAACTGGTCAGAAAAGGCACAATGAGCCTCGGACGCCTTCAAGCGCAATGGAGAGCTCTTGATGCCTCCCTATGCTCCCGAGTAGGGCTTAGGCCCCCGCATTGCTGGATGGTTTGGGGGTAGTTCGCGGCGGGCTTGTTTTGTTCGGGGCCGGCTTTTTGGTTTAATTGCTTCGATCGAGCTGGGAGGTCGGTTTCGTGCGGGTCGGGTTTGCTGCGGATTGGTCTCCGCCGGACTGGCTTACGGTGTGCGGGCTGCCTTGAGGGGAGAGTGTGTAGTGTGTAGTGACCATAAGGGACAAGTGGCATCTATTTAAGTCAGGATAACAAATACTTGTTTCAATACAAAATACGTGAAATATTTCAGTAAAAAATACCCTCCTATAAGTTATCAATTATCTAATATCGAAACGATCATCGAAAGAGTTTATAAAAAATCGAACGATTCAATCGATTAGTGTTAGAACACTATTTTCACGCTAATAAGAGTAACTATTATGAGAGGAGCAATTAGCTTTCGATAAAACTCGTACTAGCCCACAGATTCATAAACACTTTTCTAATAAATGCGCCTGATAGTATGCACTCGTTTTAACATACTATCGTGTCGGTAAAGATATTTTGTTCGAAATACGATTTCAGGCATTTTCTTGAAGTGGACCTGTGTAATAGGGTGAATCGAAAAAAACGAAGAAAAATATCCTCGCAAAAAATTAACACACACAGTCGGGTTTATGGAGTTTGTCCTGTTGTCTCTTTCGTACATTGCTGTGAATGTGAGACAGAATGTATAGAGAGAAGAACAACAAATACTGTGAAATAGATTTTAATATCCGCTTTAGGTAGGTCTCCCAATATTGGATACATGATATTATTAAATCAATCATACAAAATATCTACAATAACTAACCTTAATAATATGCCGAATATTATTAAATTTCTTTTACTTACCTAAAACAATATTATTTGTAGATAAGTTTCCTTGTCGCGGGGTTGCCGGCTAAGAATAGCACCTCTGCTCTTTTTACTGGTTTTTAGATCATTCTGTAAGAGGCAGGCAATCAAAAAATCATATCGAGAGGTTGACCATCTCACGTCCTTGAAACCTCAAATAGTTAGAAAAGGCGCAAGAAACAAACCTCGGAGGCCAGAGTCGTTGTAAAATCGTTCTGAAAATAGTTTATTTTAAAACTTCAAAAAGAAGAAAAAGAATGAATATAAGTTATGAAGTCCAAATATGCAGGAGCACTTTTAAGTAGATAGGCACCTACCTACTTAACAGACAAATTGCTATAGCTTATGAAATTTCACTGTAAGAAGTATTTAAGGTCACGGTGATAAAGATTCGCGTCTTCTTCTTCTTTCTTCTTCATCACCCTCTTTCCGTCCAATCATCTCTCATCCACGTGCGGCCCGTAATCTTGGTAATGTCGTCCGTCCATCTAGCCTGATGCCTGCCAGCATTTCTCCTCCCTTGTCTAAATCTCCACCAATCTTACCATCTGTGGTCCAGGCACCATTCAACCAAAATATAGGTACCTATCTACTAATTTTGCCAAATGTTATTGTTAAACCCTAAACTATAGGATTACTTAAAGTTTTTTGTTATAATTGCTTGAAAATTTACATAGAGCAAGAAAACTCCTTATTGCATGTGTGAAATTGCTTATGCCTATTCATTACAACTAGAAGCCTTCACATTGAGTTTAAGAAGTAGTAACATAACTTGAAACACTTTTTAAACAAAAATTTTGAAATAAATAAATAAAAAAAATTTTCTTCACCAACGTAATGTTCTGTATACTTTTTTTTTTCTCTCAGGGGATGTTTTGCGCTCCGCCCTGTAGTGGTCTATTGTGCTTACCTGTATCTGTATTTTTTGGAAATAATAGTTTCTTAATAACTTTCATAGTGTAATTAATTTAGTATTTTAAAGCGGAGAAATCATGGTAAAATGATACAGCTAAAACAATATATTTTAGTATTGGCCTATTTTTTCAGGTCATCAAGCAACATAGAAAACAAAAAATGATATCTTATACTCAAAATTTTTATTTTAATATAAGATTATAATATTTTTTTTTCATATGAATAGATAGTGTCTATGTTATGTATCTATTCATAGCTAAGTAGATGTTTTGAAAATTTTATTCAAAAATATTCCCACTTGAAGTTGAATAAAGATATAAAATTATGCCGGTTGTAGCACAGGGGAACACTCTGTGTATAATATTCTCTATAGGTTGGTATTATTATTTGTTGGAAGGTTTCGAGAAGGTATTTAACTGTTGTAAACCACACAATATTGTAAAACACTAAACATCTTAGCGATAATATTGGAATCTATGAATATTATATTAGTTATATGGGGGGTGGGGCTGTTATTCTAAAGTATTGGGAAAGTTGGCAAACTTTAGCGCTTAGAATTCAAATCAACACGATAGGATGTTACAGGTTTAACTATTTGAATACTTCAACTTCACCGTTGCTTGTTTCAGAATTCGAAAATACAACCAACCGATCGAAGCTGCTCCATCACCGAACCGGACCGTACTGCAGTTTAAAATCATTCCTTTATCAGTATCTAACATATCGTATCTATGGAGCTTTGAAATGTCGTACAATATGTTAATAATAAATAGCTTAGGTTTTGTTATTCATTTATTTTGTAAATTATCGAGTTCAAAACCTGTAAGGTAAAAACAACTCAGCAAATTAAATTTAAACATAGGTAAACCTCTAACCTTGTTATCATAGGCACAGGAACCACCGGGTTCTCACAGCTTGAAGAGAACATGATTAATTAAATTGAACGATAAAATGCATCATATGTTTTGAATGTTACAAATGTATACCGTTAAATTAAACATTTGGAAAACCAACTCCTTCAGAGATTTATAAGTTCATTGCAAACATACCATATTCAGTGCAGCCTTCGGAAAGTTATATCTATTTTCCAATAAATCAATCAATCAATACTCCCTTTTACACCCCACTCAGGGACATAGGGAGGCAACAAGAGCTCTCCATTGCGCTCGATCTTGCGCAATGTTTATGACCTCCTCCCACACCATGTCCAAATCCCTCAGCTCTACTTCAAAGAAGCGGAACACAGTGTGAGAGGGTCTTCCTTGTCTTCAGGACCCTGATGGGAGGAAGAACAGCGCTCTCCTCGGCCAACTGTCATTCGGCATCCTTAACACATGTCCCAGCCAAGTCCATCGCCTCCCCACAATGGTAGAGGTGATGGGCTCACGCTGGGTGCGCCGGCGTATAGCGTCGTTCGTGATGCGGTGGTACCATCTTACAGCCAGAATTCTCCTGAGGCACTTCATTTCAAAAGCTGAGACTTTTTGTACCTGGGCTTTGGTCAGGTGCCAGGAGTCACACCCATATATGAGAAGGCAACACACACATCAAACAGTTTACATTTCGTCTCGACACTAAACGCCGACGCTTTCCAAATCATTTTTCATGTTGTTAAAGGCGCTACTTGCCATACCGATACGTATCGGGAGCTCAGTCCCGAGGTCACCAGAAGTGGTAATGGTTGCTCCCAGGTGATCGTCGATGGTTATCGGGGCAGGCATTATTCGCCATGAGCTCCGTTTTACTGTTTCCAATAAATAACCTCTTTTTAAAAAACTTTATTAATACATATTATGTAGTCCTAATGCTCAAAATAATGTTCACACAGATGTGATATCTGAAAAAAACATACCTACTCGTACGTAAGCCGATAATAAAAAATATCAATAATGTGAACGAACATTTCAATGCGTAAAACACTTTTGAATTTCGAATGATTGTGCCTCTGAAAGTCATCCAAGTTACATAGTAATAGGTTGAAACTACTGGGTTTAAAATTAATTTAACTTGTCGACCGTAATCTATTCGATGCAAGAATAGATTAGATGTGCTCCATAGCCTTTCTTGGCTAATGATCTCGCGTCTCTCCAGCCCCTGCACCCGAACATGTATTGAGATAAGCCTCACCAAGGAGGGTGGTGGGAGGCAGGTGGCCACAGTCGACGGTCGAAGGAAGCTTCGAGGATAAAAGCTAAACTTGAAATATCACCAACGTGGTGAGGTTTCAAACTTAAGCTTTAGGGACGATAATGTGACCACTTTGTACAACCATTACGAGAACATTTCAAATCTTCCTAAAGCCATTTTTCAATTAACTCTTTTTGTTATATTTACGAAACATGAAGTTAGAATCATCAAGTGGCTTGTGGCACATCTTCATAGACTTTGAGATTACTTACTCAGAATAATTAATAAGTATTAGTATCTATATAATAGATAATATTAAAGTTAGTATAGAATGGATTTAATAATATGGTCACCAAGTAAAAAATAACCAGAAAGAACTGTCATCGCCTACTAATAAGTTGTTGTTTCTATGGTGTCCAGTATCAACGATTAGGAAAATACACTCTATTTTCAAGCTCCGGGCCTTTGTTCGTTTGGTATAAATGCACCTTGTCAGTAACAAACACAAAAAAGATTTATCAAAATTGGTTTAGCCGTACACATTGTGATGCCAAGGGAAATAAGGCTATGTTTTTTAAGTAGGTAGGTAGGTACTTGTATATCTTCTTAATTGTTAGTTTTGTCTTACAGAAAAATAAGTACTTATACAAAATAAAAATTATAGGTAGGTAATATTTAGAAATAATGGGTTTGCAATAGGTATTAGCGATCTCCACTTAAGAAAATTGTATATTCATCGGGGTACTTGCATACAAAATAATATGTGTAGATAGGCGAGGAGGTAGGTAAGTATAGAAAATCGTCCTCTGTGGCGATGTAACCCGCACGCTCAGAAACTAATCTCAATAATTTGAGTTGGCAAATGTTCCAAGGAGTAGTGGAAGAAAAGAAGTGGTAGGTAGGTACCCATCTCAAAGCATTTCATCATGTGTATGATATCTTCGATCTTGCCCCGAGGTGACATCTTACAACCCGAGCATCGTCTTTATGTTATCGTGCTACACACGGCCTGCCTGGATGTCCACATACACACACGCTCACATGTGGTGGGTTATTTCCATGTGCGATGTCAGACGAATAACATCACTCCCAAACCTCCACCGAAACTAGTTCGGGGGTGTGAATAAATGCGATGGAAATTGGAGGATTTGTTTACCCATTTTTTTCCAAGTTTTTTTGACAGTAAAAGGGATGAATGGCTGGGGTGGGTACCCGCGGGAAGGGTGGCTATTTATTTAAGATATCGCATGTATTATAGGTGGACACACACGGAGTTGAGGGTAGACATTATGTATGATGGAGATTCTAATTCCTTAGCGATATATCACGCAGTTTCCAAAAGCTTCTTACATTATTGTTTACTCTGTACGCCACGAGATGGGGTCACCACACACTAGCACTAGATACACTACCCGCTCACACCACCACCGCACACTATCTATTACTGTTATGCGAGGCTATGATGTCTCCTAAATTGTATGTAAATATACCCCCATTACTTACATACAAACAAAGCACGCACCAACCTACTGGTTGGCCTATCTTGTCTTACGTTTAACAACTGCGTATTGTATGGGGATTATTGGGATAACACATTGTCCATTTCTAATCGAAACATTTAAAAAATAGTCATATTATGAAATCACTAAAGATTATAAAGTAGATATTATATAATTTGACTTGTCGAAGTCGAGGTGTGGGTAGACGGCAGATGTCCTGGCTGAGAAATATCAGACAGTGGACCGGAATTCAGCGCGTGGAAGAACTATGAAACAGAGAAGCCTACGCCATAGTGGTAGCCGACGTCGGGGGGACCTGACATGGCACATGAAGAATAAGAAACTTAAACCTTTATATGGCAAGATTTTTTCAGTGACTTATGACAAAATTTGACTAAAGGCAAACTCTTACAGCTTTATGATGCAGATGTTAGATTTTCAGTGTATAAGCTGGATTCGAAAAGTTAAATTTCAATTCCCCGAAATATCATAAAAACTACAACTTCCTTTGCTATTTGAAGGACTCGATCCCTGCACCAAGTTTATACATAGCTGTGATGAGATATCTTTCAAAAAGTTTTATCAGTTATGACCTGAACAATTTTTCCATGTCAAATTATCATAAAGATTCTTATGCTTTGTAACGGGTCTTAAATAGTGGTATATAGCTACCAACTAATCTATAAGTAGGTAGGTAAAGTAGGCCTAAAAAGTAGTGGAGATATCTTATTACTTAGTAAGGCGTGGTGTGTGCTCACGTAGGTATATGTAGATCCAGCGGGAGGATCCACATAGTATCATGTGTGGTGCGGTATGTTATTTTCGATAGCCTCGCGATGTTTGCATAGTATAATGGGATTTTTACCCTGCCAGTAATTTTATTTGTATAATCATATTATATAAGGTGACGGGAGTTTGCCCAAAAGAAAGTAGCTATCTCCTAGTTTCGTTATTTTTCATCATACTACACACACACATATACACAAAGTGGTGTTTAGAAACCGGATTATATATAATATGCATTTGCATATTTTGACTAAAATGCATATTTGCGTAGATACCTACCTATATTTCATAAGATTTTCAATGTTTGACCTTTTGATTGCACACGAAGGTACCGTAACGTAAGGCGGCATTCCCATCAAACAAAATACTGCTGTTATAAACATCCACTTTTTTTTTAAATACTCGAATGCATTCATAAACAACAAACCCAGGGCTTACAACTGAGCAAAGTAATGGAGGTGATATAAAAAATACAACAAGCTAATTCGAACATTCCCGGCAAAGCTGAAAGAAACATTTGAAATATTCATAAGAAAAATGCTGGATCCTTAAATTCTGGCCAGTTACCTCGGTGTTTAAAACTCATATTATAAATGACAGATTATGTAGGTACTTTTATGACTTTTTAGTAATTATTTATGCAATTTTTTTATTGCATATTTTGGTGCTTTATGGCGATTTTGGTCATTTATGATCCACGGGAGGAGAAAGGGGCTCCTATCAACTCTTCGTGTGGAGGAAAATACGTCGATTTTTGGTGTTCATGCCGTACGCAGGATTTGATTTCAAGTAGGTAACTATACAAACCAACTCGACCTTGGTCTTCCCTGGAAACCATGCAATGTAATCAGCTTCATGGTATAGTAGAGACCCATGGGACAATGTGAACAATGTGTGAGGACGTCCTCGCCAATACGCTTGGCAAGCGTGAGGTTGTAATGCCAAACAGCCCTCCCACCTTCAGTTCAGAAATGTCTAAACATAATATGCGAGATCGCCATCATCCAGTAGTGGATGGCAAAGGCTCCTAAGAAAATGATGCATATTACGGCAAATAAAGTTGCATATAATTCGGTCTCTTATTGTGATCTTCATACTCATAGTGGTGTCTTTCTTTATGTTATTAGGCTCACTCTCCGCGTACATATTTATAGGCTTCCGTGTCTAATGTTATTCTTATTTCCATAATAAAATGTAAACAGAGAGTGGATAAACAGTTTCACATTATCGGACGAGTGTGATGATAATACATTTTATGTCCTTCTCAAAGACAACGCAAACATTACGTATCACTCCTCCCCTTTTAATGTGGACTAGTCTTCAGTGGTGGTGAGTGGTTTAAGTCTTCACTGAAAGATTTGTTACTAAGCAATTAATTTGAAGCAAATAATGATATTCTTATAGCATAAGCGTGGTGTTTGTGCTTTTTGTTGAATATTTGAGACGTTTAGGTAAGCAAGTCAGCAACGTCTAATTTATCGTAGGTACTTACTTTCAAAGTCATCTGTTTAAAATTTGCTAATCTGTAAGTCATCTTGTCAGCTAAATTTATATGTAATGTCTGTTTGTTGTGCCGTATGTATGAAGATAAATAAACGAAGTGCTTGGTTGTCTGGAGCAGCTAGAAAAAACGTGCAATATCAACATTTAGTTATATTTCTATCCTACCTAAAAAAACAATATTAATATGTTATCTACTCCCGTTAATATCTGCATAGATAACACACCCATTGAGACCGCAGGAGAATACATATATCTTGGCCAAAAAAATATGTTGGGCAAAGAAAACCAAATCGCAGAAATCATTCGCAGAATTCGTTTTCGGGGTGGGCAGCCATTGGTCACACATTTAAAAGCCCCCGAATCCCCATTAATTTAAAGCGGAAGGCTTTTGACACCATCGTTTTACCGGTCCACACTTATGGGTTCGAGACAATTATGCAAACTGTTAAAAGTGCAGAACAGTTGAGGGTTGTCCAGAGAGCGATGGAACGTGCTATACTGGGCCAGAATAGAAGTGCAGGACATTGTCGAAATAGTTGCCACATTAAAATGGCGCTGGGCTGATCATATTGCCCGCAGCCCAAACGACAAATGGCTGAAACGTCTCTTGTATTGGCGCCCTAGAACATTTTAAAGAAGCCCCGGACGAACCCAACTTCGATGGAGAGATGACTTGGTGAGGTTTGCGGGTGGGACATGGATGCAGAAGGCGCAAGATAGATAGGAGTGGAAGAACATGGAGGAGGCCTACGTTCAAGAGTGGACGTTTCAAGGCTGAGAGGAAGAAGTAGATTATAAAAAGAGTCTTTAATTTATTTGTTATGAGTAGATTTATTCATAAAACAATTGAACACGAGATTAAAGAGAATACTTTGTGAGTTTTACTTATCTGAGCTGAGCATAATGTCGAAGATGTAAAATTGTCAAAAAGTTTAAACCAAACTCAAACAAGTTGTATCAACCAATCTTTTCTAATTCAATATTGATAATTTAGATATAGGTAGGTACATAATACATAATAGCGTCTAATAATTACAAATCGAGACATATAGCTGAAGAAATATCATAAAAAAAGAAACAAAATGACCCGTGTGGGATTTAGTGAAGAAGAGGGCGGCCGGGCATGTTTTCCTTATAAACAGACACTTCCTTAATCTGGAGAGGCAGGCCAACAACAACAAGATGGGGTATTATAATACCCAGGAAAATGGCGGTTAAAAAGGGATATTTTTATTGCTCTCTCGGGATTTAGTCTGGAAGAGATCTCCCTCGCTGTTTCAACATCGTAAAAAAATTGCCAACAGGATACCTACCTAGGGCACCTAATGGCAAACGAGGATGACAGCAAGAAAGAGGTTCAGGTGTGACTGGAATAAATAAACTATCTCCTACGACCTTTGTCATTAAGATGACGAGCAAGAGATGTGATATCGAATTATTAATCGTGGCCATATTATTTCGTCACGTATTTTTAAAGGAACGTCTTACCTGCGGGTAGAAATGATTAAATACCTTCGTTTGAAAAGCTTCTTGAAAATTAATAGTCCCTTATTGAGTTTCAGCCATTGAATTCCTAAACCATCAACCCACCGCAATTTTATTATAAAGTTTTTAATATTTGATTTTCACATATTATTGTTTTCAAAACTTTTTTGTATCTACAGACTCTATACGTATTTAATTTTAATAATAATAATAATATACCTTTATTTCTTTAAATAATTATTACAATTTTATACATCAATTGTTTTCCAATAAACATAAAAACAAATTCTTTGTTTGCCCTCCTTAAAAAGCATAATGCTTGTGTAAAGGAAGGGAGTACTAATCTATAATTATTCTAGAATAAAAAAAAGAGAAAGAAACAATACAGAACAATCAAATAAATGGAACAGTTACATAAGTTAATATCAAAGAGAAGCAACATTAGATTCGTTAGTCGCAGCTAGCGCAAACAACATAACAATTAATACATACATCTATGTATTATACACAGATAAAAAAATAACATTGATACCAACATGTACACAATACCTAGCCATGTATATAATATACTTAAGAATAATATGCGTTGAGTCGAGTTCCGCACAGCACCTGAAACATTATTATCACCTAATTTTTAGCGTAGTTGGCACCCCGTTATTCCGATACGTCGCACAACAGTCCTCGAACCTCTTCGGCACTACAAATAAAATGTGAACATGTTGTGTTTGTGTGGTTCGGGTCGAATAAAATAATAATGTCAAAAAACATCAACATCAAAAATAAATTGTTTATGTCTTGATTTTTTTGAGCTTTGATTTGAATTTAAAGGTATTTTTTTCAGCTCGCAATGCTTCCGGCAAATCGTTAAAATATAGTATACCTTGGTAGAAGTAATGATTTTGTGCAGTTGTTGTGTTGTACTTCGGTATTTTTAATTTGTGTCTTGATCTGGGTCTGTTCGTCACATATTCGGTGTAGATCGTTGGGTTTTGAATAATCTCTTTATGAATCTGAATAACAGATACTCTTTTAAAAAGTTGGAACACGTTCAATACAGGGAAGAGTTTAAATAGTTCGACTGTAGGAAAGAGGCGTGGTTTCCTATTTATGATTTTGATTATTAATTTCTGTAATATTGCGATTGGCATGAGATTCGTCTTATAAGCCGCTCCCCATCCGACGATACCGTACTGTATTATAGATTGGAGCAATGCGAAGTATACTGATTTGATGCTCCCCCCATTCAAGATGTTTCGTAATCTCAAAAAAATGTATATTAGTTTTCTAATTCTACTTTTAATGGCATCGATTTGATGTTTCCATCTGAGGTTTTCATCGATTTGTATACCCAAGTATTTCGTAACTTCTGTACGTTTTATCAGTGGGCAGTTGCAAGAATCACTGTTTTCCTTTGAGCAATTACGGTTATGTACAGTTATACTACAATGAACAGCTGGGCCTTTTTTAAGAGAGAAACATAGGTAAACTGTTTTTTCAGAACGACCTTATCAAAAGGACAACACAGTTTTTAATATGTGTTGTCCTTTTGATAAGGTCGTTCATTTTATTTGGCACCTTAATTTTTTTTTCGAAGAGGGTAGGTATTCGTTTCTTTTTTCTTTGGAGATAGAATATCATCTACTGTATACTGAGTTACGAACTTGTTTTTACATATTGTCCAACTGTTGTTTTAATGGAAAAGTCTACCAAATCACCCACACAGATTTTAATGTCAACGATGACCCTAGGCTTTTTAACTACCTATAGATGTCAAAATTCCAAAAGGATATCTAAATCCTCAAAGCATTCTAAATAGTTGCATATTTTGGGATATGAATACAAATACAAATTATAATAATAATTTTATCAATTGTTGCAAAAAAATGGTAAGTATTCATTCTAGCCTCTGATGATTGTAATAACAATCAATTTGATGTATGATCATATTCACTAACGGAGTTTATTCGTCAGATTGCCAACAATTCCTTGGCAGTTTGGCACGCGGCACGCACGATAATACTGCCTTGAATACATTTCACAAATATTATGTAAATATCTAATGGAGTGATGAATGATTCTTCGGGAATGATGGAATATCATATTATTACTACTTGTTATCAACCGACAATAAAGGAAAATTAGATACTCGCAAAATGATTAAGTTTTTCCAGTATTTTCCACCAGTGTGCACATGTTTCTATTATCATGCATCAATCGAATTGAAATCGAACGAATAATGATTTTCCTCCGCGAAATTATTTTCGATGCTTCGCCGAATTTAACTCGTTTACACTCGAATCAGATTCCGTTTTCATAATACTCATATCATACCGAATGATATATTTCTAACCGGTAGTTTTGGATACTAAGAATCTTATCTTATTGTTCACTAACAACTTTTTAACGTAGGATTAAAAGACTCTTTGTTTTGAATAATGTATTATTAATATGAAAAAACCTTTCTTACTTAAAACTAGTAGCTCTCTAACATGAAATTTACAGTGACTAATAATTGTATTTAACTATAAGAACTTATTATTCAAGTCACCAAATGCTTACATAATTGTAGTTATTGATATCACACTTGATCGTTTTCTATGGATACAATATAATATTATGTCTCTCATCGATCTATGGATTATTGACTCTCGATCGTCTATCGAGACGATGATTGAATATGTCACAACAAGTTAAGGTACAGCTCATAGCTGTGCTGTTATCTTTGATGCTGTGGTCGATTCTTAATAAGGAAACTTCTTTATGTTCATGACAAGGTGCTGCAAAATTCTAAATAATAGATTTAGGTTCAATAAGTAATCGAACTTCTTGAGCAGAAGTCGACGCCTAAACATCCTTGCACTTGAGTTAAAATCAATTTACTTATATCTCAACATTTCAGTCGGTTCAGGATTTTTATGTGTTTTTCGTTTGAAATTTATACCCAAAGTCTATAAAAAAGTGTTATTAGGTAAACAAATTTATCTCTTTAAGTGATAATACGTATGTTAGGTATATATTTCTAAAATAAGTCGTTTGAAATGTAGGTATTTGCTAGATCAATAGATTTTATCACGAGTCACCCATTAATTTCCCCAGTGGTCATTATCTATTTGGGTAATATATTCAAAATCAAGAAGAGTGTCGAGTATTTTCTCCTCACAAAAAAACCCAATTCATATATCATTAGAGGGAAGCGGGGGAGGGAGGAAGCTAGTAGAGGAGAATTAATGCTTCATGTCCAAGGATGAAAAATTCCTCTTTGGTGGCTACTTTGACTACTTAAGTCATTTTTTTCATTCCTTCCATCCCTCTCTAACTTCTTTTATTTTCTTGAATAATAATAGGATATTTTTTATTTCTCATCTTTCTGCTTCACTCGCTCGCTCTCTCCACATCCTTCTATTCTCTCTTTTTTTAGGCAAATAATAATAATAATATCACGGCCAGTAATGATCGCCGAGAATACCCCGAAAGCGTCGGCGCCCATTTGCCTATCTCGTGAAGCAGGTTAAGCTTGTGTCACAAATCAAATCAACACCTTTTAATGATTTAGTAAAAAAAAAAATTAAAAAGGGAGCATCGACTTACCAACTAATCTACCTGAGCTTCTATTGTATGTACGAGTACATACCTGTATGCTTCTTGGCCTGCTCTGTTGAAGATGTCTTTGTGAGGTAGTTTCCCAGCTGTCTCGCAATCTTTTCGGCAGTTTTCCTTCACACATATTTAAATATATCTGATTTTGTTCATCAAAATAAGGATTCCATATTTTTCCCCACATACAATAAGTATTGTTCATTTCCTAGTCTAATCATCATGCTAAAATAGTCTGCTCTGCCAAATGCAACTCTTTTTCAGCAACATTTATGTTTATAAGAAGTTCCTAAAGGTCTGTAATACTATCCACCATGATGACAGTGTCATCGGCATATCTTATATTATTGAGATATTTGCCATTAATCTTCACTCCTTTTGAAGAGTTTTCTAGTGCTTTTTTAACACTATTGAAAAGTAAGCGGTGATAATAATATGCAAATTCTCGCACACCTCTTTTAATTTGAATGTCATCAGAGCAGGAACTATCCACTTTTATTTCGACAGTCTGGAACCAGAATAGGTTTTTTAGAACCAATTTGAGCCCTAGGTATCAAATTGAAAAACAAGATAGGCGCAGATAAACGGGTGCAAAAATCGTGTAGAACATTGAGTTAGAAGTCAAAACCAAGGTTTTCTTGAATATGGATCGCGCTTCATTCTTATTAGGTCTTTTTAGCATTGTATCCATTTTCGAACGGAATCTACTAACATTGGTATTTCTTTTTCTGTGTAGTTCTTCGCTTGCTTCACCATTTAATAGACCTTAATTATAGTTAAAGGGGAATTTTGCCGCTAAATATTTTGTTTGAATTTGAGCATCGCATTTGAGTTTCTTTCAAAAAGGAATCCTTTTGGCAAACAGTCGATTAGTCAAGAGAGCACCCCTCCAATATCTCGGTACGCCGGACCTCCACTAGAATGTGGAACAGAATGAGTACCTACCCACTCTCTACCCATCCACACACATGTCTCATTATCGAATCAGCGGACACTCAAACCTTGTACCACATCCAGTGCAAAGATAATTTGTGAAGGTAGTTAGCAAATTGTATGTCCTTAATATTATGCCAAATTAATCATGAACAAATCACCACATTATTTTACAGACTATACGTATATAAGTAGGTACGGTAAAATCTTACGCTTTTTGTTAATCAATTTCGTTTGCTCACGTTTAATTTTTGTGCAGGTAAAACTGATTTTCCTTCAAATTCATCATAAAAAACTCTCCCTGTGTAAATACATAAATATATGCACACATACCTACCCCTTTTGTGACACAATTTTAGGGCATAGGAAGGCAACGAGAGCCGTCCACCACGCTCGATCTTGCACGGCTTTTATGGTCTTCTTCCATACCATGACCAAATCCCTCAGCTCTACTTCGAAGGAACGACAAACTGTGTGAGAGGGTATTTCCTCGCCAACTGTCACTCAGCTTTCGTAACACGTGTCCCAAATAAGTCTAAAATACCAAAATAAAAACTCTATTAAAATGTCTGTTGGTATTTTTTTTTTGAAAAGTGGGTTGATAATTAGGTAAAATAAAGCCTTTTCCTTTTGATAATTTTATACTTCATTACTAAAATCGTTTTGAGAGTTAAAAAAGCTAAATTTTTCCGTAGACTTCTAGCGAAATGTAGACTTTTTTCCAATCACAATTTTGAAGATGAAAACAATGAATTCGCTTAAAAGAAGCAGGCATCCCTAACTAGATTGGTACTCGCAGAGGTCAAGTCATTGAGAATTATAAGGAGAAGTAGTGTTCTTTATTAGGATTGCTTGGGAAATCTCATTTCCGTGGCACATTACAGGGTTGTGTGGCCACAAATTTGTTACGCTGAATTATTATTTTGGGAGTTTAAATTCTGCCATCATTATACGCAAAATTTAATTAAAATGATTAATTTTCATGAATTTTGTAAAATATGAAATTTAACTGCAAGAATGTTTTAAGTAAAATATTTCTAAAGTAAGCACTTAAGGATCTTCTGAAATACATCTGAAACAAAATTGCAGAAATGCAATTACGTCTATCCACTTAATAGATTCTAGTATCTGGTAAGACAATGTGATGGCCACCAGTTGGGAAATTTACCTTCCACTTATATGGACATTGGTCTATTTCTAAAGGCCAACAGATAAATTGAAGTTGCAATTGCATCTTTCAGCTTTGATCTGGTCCAGCCATCATATTGGAGATTAACCGTCCTCTTCTCTTGTCAACTTTGCAATTTTCCAAGGCCCTGATATCTTGCATTGTCAATTTTCCAAGGCCCTGATATCTTGCCTTGTGATGCCCAAAGAATCGTAGAACCCCTCCGATGCAGAGTGCCAAGAGTCTTCCAAAGACGAATAATTGGTCAACACCACACATTGATTTCGTCTATGCGTTCCATGTCTCTGGTCCTCATTGCCCATGTCTGCACACCACATGTGATTATTGAGAAGAGAAGACAAGAAGCCCTCACAAGACTGCTATCATGGAAACTTCTCCGGTATTCCAGATTTTCGACTTTCTTGTCACAGCGTTACATGGATCTTCAATTAACTCACTATACAATGTATTTTTGTTTTTTTCTAAAACATCCATTACTATATTGCACACCTTTGGATCGTGTGCCATGAACAATTCTTCGATCAGGATATTTATTGATTTATGATATACAAACACAGAACAGATATGAATATACATAAGACAGAAGTGAAGGTAAGGTACAAGCTGAGGTAATCTGTTCCACAATTACATGTGCATACAAATTGACTACTTTTGAAACATATAATCATAGCTTAAATCAGTTAAGTACAAACTTAAAAAAATCTCTACATCTTGTCTTCGCATCCCTTCAATCCAATAATTGCTTTCCTTATCAACTCTAGTCTTATTGTTTTCCTCATTGCCTCTAGGCGATAGTATTGCTGTCTACATATTCTTCTTTATTTAAGTCAAGGATCTTTTTTTTAGTAATTTTTTTTTTAAATGAATCTGTGCTCACTCAAAGTGAACATCACAAATACACTTCTTGACTCTTTCAAAGTAAGCTACTTAAAGCTTGTATCGTGAAAGAGGAAGACGGTCGGCACCTGGGATAATTACCTACTCTGGTTCTTGGGATGAAAATGACCAGCTATCCCTCCATCTCTACTGATGGTCTCCATGGTCTGCCCGGTAGTCTATATCCTTCTGGTAATTCTTTTGTCACATTGTTGAAGTCTCCCTCTACCAATCTCTTACAACAATATCTTGATTGTTGCAAGTCCTGCGATAGTTTTCTTCATTTAGGATTCTAACTCTGATCCCTAGGCTAGGTTTGAGCGTTTTCGTTTCCGCTGTCCTGAGTATAGGTAGTTGTTTAGTTCGCGCTGTGTGGGATTTTGCTCTGAATTCATTTTCAATTTCACATTCAAGAAAATTGTATATATGCTTTGAAGCACTGAATAACTATAATGTAGTCCTCAAGCATACATAAGTAAAACGATTAAGTATAGTGAATGAAGATAATGTCGCCGCATTTCAAAGATGAGATAGAACACCCTGTGTTTGGTAATAGCACCCCCTACCCCATTGTAGAGTTTAAGAAGGTTCTATGCTAATGATCTATCCCGTATTGACCGTCTTCCTTCTCCAATTTCAAATTATAATTTCGCCACCCCTTTCAGCGCCTCAAACCCTCCCCCCACTACCGCCACCTATTATAACTGCGAGTTTACCGTCTACCAGTCTCCTTTCATCTCGTTAAACACCTCATAAATCTATCTTTCTCCCTCAGGAAAACACTGCGTCATAACACTTATTATAGGTATTTTAGTCAGTTGTCGTAATGGAACTTCCACTGAATATTCCCCAATATCGTTCATAATTTGAATTATTCCATTTGAATTGGAAATGTATTATTATTCTAGTAAGATATTCCAAAATATTTGAAATATCTCCAAAACTTTTGTTTTAAAGTTGATTATTAATTATTTCTTTGTAACTTTTACTGTTTGTTTTAGTATATTCTGCTAGTAAAAAATATAGTACCTACCTATCTCATTCAATAGGTACCTACATATCATTTTGTAAAAACGTTCTTACAATCAAGGTTGGTATAGAAAAATATCCGCTAATTTTTTTAGTAAATTTTTAAAGTTTTTATCAAACTGTCAATTATTGGTTAAGGGCTTGCAACTACCCTTGCTTTCAAATTTCATAATACACATACATCCTCAGCGTCACAACCCTTGGTGGGTCTTAGGTGCCTCCAAGAAACGTCTCCAAATTTTGCTGTCACATGCACCTTGCAGTTTCTTTGCCCCAGAGCCCTGCAGTCTGCAATTACGTTGTCTAGTCCTCATACCTTGTTTTTTCCTACATTCAATCATTGCCATTTTTGTCATTCTTTGTGAGATCATGGTTCATCGTATTTTATAAAGAGTTAATAATAATAATAATAATCAAGATGTTCCTTGATGAGATTATATTTACCAAGGAAGATTGGTGGTAGAGGCATGTTAAACATCAAAAACATGAATAACAAAGAGATAAACCTCCTCCAATCTTACTTTATCTCATCAAGGAATAAATTGGGTTATGAAGACCTCATTGCGTGTGATTTGAAGTACACGCCCTTAAATTTATCAAATCCTGTTTCACCACCGATAATTGGGGTACAAGATCGGGTTGATATATGGAAAGGCAAGTCTCTCCACGGTCGATTCTTCGAAACTTTAAATTCATCTCATGTAAGTCTTGAAGATTCGACTGGATGGTTGAGGTTTGGTGAACTATTTAGCGAAACAGAAGGTTTTGTCTGTGCAATACAACACCAGGTCATCGTCACTAATAATTATAAAAAATATATTATTAAAGCACCTGATATAATTGATAAATGTCGTGCATGTGGCCAAACAGGAGAAACACTCAGACATATTTTGTTTGGGTGTTCTCTCCTGTGTGGTTCTGAGTATCTGCACAGACACAACGATGTGGCTAAAATAGTTCATCAAAAACTTGCCTTGAAATATGGTTTGCTCGATCTTGAAGTACCTTATTATAGGTACACCCCAATTTCGGTAATGCAAAACAGTAATACAAAGTTGTATTGGGATATACCAATACAAACTGACCGAACGATTAACGCAAATCGTCCGGACATTGTATTGGTTGATCGTAGGAACGGGATAACGTATCTCGTGGATATCACTATACCGTATGACGAAAATTTGAAAAAAGCCGAGCAAGATAAGATAATTAAATATCTTGATCTTGCTCACGAAATCAAGGATATGTGGCATACACCAACCACGCACATAATACCTATAGTGATATCGACGAATGGAGTTATTCCTAAGTCTCTTAAAGACAATCTAGGGAAACTTGGCATCTGTTGTGGTCTCAGATATGCCATCCAAAAGGCAGTTCTGTTGTCCTCATGTAGGATGTTAAGAAGGTTCCTTTCACTGTAGTTCGAAGATCTCTCATGATTACATTACATCGTGATGTATCATGAGAGATAATACCGATATTTTTATATTTAGTATATAGCATTGTATTTAATTTTAATTTATTTTTATTAATTTTTTTTTACAATGATGTATACTTCATATGATATATTGTGATTTAATGAATAAATGATTTGAAATAATAATAAAAAACACTTTATTGGTAAAATATACCTAAAGAATAATGAACCAAAATTGGCGGGCTTATTGCCTAGGGCAATTTCTTCCAACCAACCTATTTTCCAACCAAGTGTTCTTCTTCTTCTCAGTCATTTTCATTCTTATGTTTAGGCTGATATTACAGACTTTTTGGTCTACCTAGAATTGATCATCTGGCAACATATTATGCTGCCTTATCTAAAGAAGATTTTTTGTTTTATAAACAAAACTAAATTTCTGTCCTAAATTTGAATAAAATTTGTATTATTTGAATAGCATTTCCATAAAACAAAATTCGTTCCTCCAAATGACAGATTGACCAAAAAAAATCTACGTTACGCGGGTAAAGTTTGAGGTTTAATGCTAGTTCTTTATTTTGAGGAGATATTACTAAAAACGTGCAAGTATGATAAGTAAAATAGAAAATAAATTCATCAGTGATGTTAAACTTAATGCATTCTAGTAATCAAAGTGGCACATAATAATATCTAGTATAATTTAATCTGTAATGAGACGCGGTCCCTAGGATTCTCATAAAAAAGTTCTCCATAAAAGCTTAGTCGAGTCTGATATAAAATAATAGTACGGGGATGGTATACCTACCTATGTACCTAGATATACCGACACCTCTATATAGGTAGGCGAGTAGGTACCTTCCAACATTAATTCCACATTAATTATGCAAAAAAAAACTCGCAGCATCGGTCGCTTCTAGAAGTTAGACTACCCCGCGAACGCCTGCCACCCTTGCTCCACTCGTGAGTCCGACGTATTGTAGTAATGTATTGGAGGGCGCTGTGGGATGGGGACTTGCCCCCCACCCCCCCTGCGAGAGGGATGTACATATATGTACTAATGAGTAGAAACTCTGAAGAGTGCGATGCAAGAAGGAGACGACAATAACATTTCTAATTTGCGCAGAATCTTGCGAGCATGCGCAATGACCTCTGGTCGATAATGAGTTTGCCGTCTCCCTCTATCTCATCTCGCTTAATATGTATTTATTTATGTAAGTGTATAATTCTAGATGGCTTTTCTTACTTTGTATGTGTGTTGGTGGGGTGTAGCTGTTTGTTTTTCTTGTGTTTGTCTGGGTGGGTTAGACTACTCAAGTGTGGGGGTGGGTTGGTAGGTATATTATTTGTGGAGGCCGACCCCCGTGGGCCGCTGCCACCTATGCTAGCTTTTTAACCATCTCTGATGGGTAAAAAGTGCTACTAACTTTATTTTGCGTAAAAGAAATAGGAGTATTGACTGAAGAAAATTGCCAATTTGCATATTTAATGTCTTTATTATTTAAGTGAAACAGATCGAATAAATACCACATACAATCTAACAATATACATAAGTACTGTAATGAATTCATTATAATTCTAAATTAAGATTTAGAATTATAATGAATTCATTCACTAAGGTGCACCTACATAATACTTTAATTATTTATGAGAAAATGAATATTAAATTTGGTGCGTGGTTGTTAGATCAGTGATTTCAGTCGCCGGATTTCGTTTGTATAGCGTACCTACTGAAGGTCGTGGGTTCGAGTGCCGGATCCGACTATTTTCACTTTCATGACACAACCCTTTAGTTGGTGTGAAAGATGTCAAAAGTGTATTTTTGACATTTTGAGTGAACCTTCACTAATTAAAAAAGATTATTAATCAAATAAAATAATTATTGCTTAAGTTCGTAATCGAAAAAATCTCAGCGTGTTAAGGTGAAATTAGCATAAAAAAGCTGGTACATCGACATCTATCGAAAAAATACTGAACAAGATGCTTTGTAGAACGGCATCAAACCGCGTTACAGAAGCCAATGTTGTGGATTATTAAAAATTATTAGGTAAGTATACAAGGTACTTTTTCAGGATCACCACAAATAACGATTACCTATGCTAATTTTAGCAACATCAATAATATAATTATTACAGTTGCGCTTTCACTTAGGTTCCTACTTGAAATTTGTTTCAATGCAACTGTCTTTAAAACTCATCATAACTTTTACTATGAGAGTATCTACATACAAAAAACCCACGTTGATGTTATTAGCCTGTTGGATACGATATAAAAATAGTGTAGGTACAAACCATAAGACGTTACCTCAGGTCAGTATTTTAAGTCTTTTGAGAAAAATAATATTTACGATTATACTCGTTTGGAAAATATAGAAGAAAGAAAATACACCACGGAAGATATAAAAATATACGAGCCAATTGTGAAGACGTTTAAATTCTTCATAGGAGACGAACATCATTGTATGAAGGAAAATGCGATAAACCTTAGAATTTTTCGGGAATTAGGTACCTACATACCTACCTATTTTCAATGTCATAGGGGGAAGTGTCAATGAAACGGACGTGTATTGAACCGGACATTCGCTGTCTACATAAGATGCCATAGATTAAAAGGTTAATAATTTTACGAGTGGCAACACTGCGGTCATCAGAGCCCGCCATATTAATGACAGTTCGTTGTGAGGTGTTGTGTAGTTGCGGTGACATTCGGAATATTTGTGATAAAAAAAGTAATTTTTCCTGCGATATTGCGACTCACATACTACGTAAGTATATTTACCCATTATAATTGTTGTTTATTTATAATTATAACACTATAATAAACTTCTTAATTCTATAGAAACATCGTTGTAATATGTGATTGTCTTCGAGTAATTAACATTTTTCTCATAATGTTACTTGTGTTATGAACTGGACACTCGTTTGTGCTATGAAGTGGACGTCCAGTTCATGGCACATTCGGCGTCCAGTTCAATATACATAAACAAAGATCAAGGTTATTTTGTTACACATGCATAAATATGCGTCCACAGTGCCATTGTATTTTATTATTAGGTATGTTCAATTATGAAATTTTATCGTGAAAATCTGTATATACCTAATCTAATTTTGTCCAAAATTTTATTGCAGATGATGAGTCACGCTCCTTTAAAACGGGAAAGAGTTAGTTGTGAGAAAATTGAAGAGGCAGTCCGGGAAGTGATTGAGAAAAAAAATTCCGTTAGGTCCATTGCAAAAATCTATAATATTTCTAAAACTTACTTAGCAGATCTTGTAAAAGTGGCAAAAAGGAATCCAACAGAAAATTACACACATAATCGAAACATTGGCAATAGAAGAATTTTTACTACAACTCAAGAAAATATGTTATCAGACTATTTAAAAACCTCATCCAAAATGTGTTATGGACTTACGACAATTCAAACCCGAGTATTAGCTATGCAATTTGCTCAAGCAAATAAGATTGCTCCGTTGAAATGGGTAGAGGATGGGAAAGCTTCAAGGGAATGGCTAAGATCGTTTATGTGTAGAAATAAGGATTTGTCTATACGGAAGCCGGAAAATACTTCTTTATCTAGAGCTACTTCATTTAATAAAGAAAATGTTGCTAGGTTCTTCGAAAATTTAAAAGCAGTGTTTGCAAAACACAATTTTGAGCCGCATATGATCTGGAATTTAGACGAGACTGGGTGTAGTACCGTTACGAATCCTCCAAAAATCATAGCACCATGCGGTTCGAAACAAGTCGGACAGGTAACATCAGCAGAAAGAGGAAGTTTGGTTACAATGTTGGGTTTTATTAATGCATCCGGCGGTACTATTCCTCCAGTGTTTATTTTTCCTCGTGTACATTACAAAGAATATATGCTGGATGGAGGACCAAAGAGTTCACTTGGGTTGGCCAACCCGAGTGGATGGATAACAGAAGAGACATTTTTAGAAGCCTTAAAACACTTCATAAAATTTGTTAAACCTACGATTGATAATCCGGCCCTAATTCTTATGGACAACCACAAATCACATATCACAATAGACGTTGTTATGCTGGCAAGAGAAAATCATATAACAATCTTAACATTTCCACCTCACTGCAGCCATAGACTACAACCACTGGACATAAGTGTGTTTGGACCATTCAAAACCCGATACAGAACAGCAATGAATAATTGGATGTTGACAAACCCAGGCAGGACAGTCACTATATACGAGGTAGCCAAATTTGCGAATGAAGCATATTTGGGAGCATTTTCTTTACAAAATATCATAAATGGATTTAGAAAAACTGGCATTCATCCATTAAATGAGAACACATTTACAGAAGAAGATTTTTTCAGCTCGTATGTAACAGATAGAGAATGTATTAGTGGTGAAGGAAACATAGCTGAAGAGACACCAGATTTGCAAATAGAGGAACAACTATCACCAGCAGTAACTCAAATGATAGATTCTCCAACAGCAACCACATTAAACAACGAAAATCCAATTTCTCCAGAACTAATTCGGCCATATCCAAAGGCTGGCCCAAGAAAACGCCCGGACAAACCATCTCGTAAAGGCAAAACAGCAATAATTACGAGTACGCCAGAGAAAAATCGACTAATGGAGAAGGTGGAATTATCGAAGCAAAAGTCTGTCAATAAAGGTAAACAGGGTAAACTTTCCACATCAAAAAATCTTAAAAAAATAGTACGTGAAACTGAAGAAACCACAGATGAATCTAGTCTAGATATTTCGTTACATGACTCCGATAGTGACATGGTGGTTGAAAAAGAAAATGATTTGGAAAATTCAGAAACAAAAATTCAAAATGTTACAGGTAATAATCGTAAAATTAAGGGAAAAGGACGAGGAAAAATTACTGCAATTATTGATTTGAGTAGTTTATGTGCAGTTTGTAAGGGAGACTGTATAGTCTCCCACTAGTGGTATCACTAGTTCTGTTGATTGGTTTCAGTGTAAACTATGTGGTAAGTGGTCACATGAAACATGCGGAATAAAAGGTATACATCATTTCTTCTGTTCGAATTGTAACTAATTAGATACGCAGATATACTTAAATATTCCACATTTTTTAAATTATTTTACAAGCATCAAACTCAGAAGGTATCTCATCATTGCTATCAGTTATTTTTCAAAAATCTTTTCAAATGCTATATTTTTCTTTAAAACTTTTTTGTGTGTATTTTATTTTTGAATAATTACATTTTTATGATCATAAATGAGTTTCATTTTTACTGTCCACTTCATAACACGTCATGTCCAGTTCAATACCCATGTGCAATGAAGCGGACAAAATTTACATTTTTTTCGAACCTCTATAAATCCATTTCCGAAAATATATTGCTAAAACAATGTTAATAGAAATTGTAGATAACAAAATGACCTTTCTAATGATGTACGATAGGGCTGTCAAATGTTTATGGTAAAAATCATATTTGCTTTCGAACGAAAATGTCCGGTTCATTGACACTTCCCCCTACAATTTATTTAGGAGTATTTTTGATTTTTATAAAAAATCTATGCGCTATGTATTTCCTTCTAGTAGGGACATTTTGAGAGAAAAATCAAGTGTTTCGCAACTTAGAAGAAATGAATGCCAAATTTACTGTCATGTGTTCGATTCCCGGCGAGGTCAACGTGTAGGTACATTTTCTCTATAATATTATTATAATAAGACTTATTATTATTTTTGTATATTTTGTCCAACGGGATTTTATTATTCCCGTTAAATTTATTATTTGTCCAATTGGATTTGATGTAAATTGTCCAGTTCTGTTGTATTCGTGAAACGTATCAACAATGCAATTGAGGATAAGATCTGCAATTTTCCACCTATCTAACTACTTAACTTTTGTACCTTATCGGCAGATTCTTATAAATTTACAAATTATGTATTTGTTTGTTTTTGTTTTTTTCTCTAACCATTTTATATGCTGTAAGTCAGGGTGTGAAAAAAGTATCTACTAAAATAGCAATAACTCGAAAACTACGCTTAGTGTACTTTCTGGGACACCCAGTATAAGAATAGCTATGTACATTTTTTGACTGATCGACTCACGACGCCTACCAGAAGCTTCTCCCGCGGATCACACATACACACATCTATGTAGAGGTGCGGGAGTTTTGTTGTTTGAAAATACACACACAAATGGCATACAGATACCACGTCAGTTGGTGATCCATAGCCATGATTTACGGGTTGAATAGAAACTTTTATAGCGTCACATTGTGACGAGTGACCCCTAGTTTTCATATTGGAAAATTTGTCTGAAGATCAAGTGGCCTCAATGTAACACAATATGTTTGTGTTCAGTAAGTCACATTTCTCATTCAAGAATAATAATTTATAAATTGCAAATCATAACTGGTGTACTGCCAATGCTTATATTAGGTACCTATACTACATATTTTATGAAAATTTTGTATGGGCTGTTGCGAAGGTAGGTATAATTCTAAACAAAATTATAACTTTTTTTTCTTGCAGTAGGTAGTAGGTATGTAGGTAGGTACCTACTTAGATTGTAAAAAAAAACTTAAAATAAATTATATCCTTATGAATAGCATTTTCGTTCTTTTTTTACGGAGTATCTTAATAAAGATTATCATAAAAAAGAAGCCAAACCAGTAATAACTTTTAATTTTTATACTTTTATATTTTTTGTTATTAGATACGACTCTGTAAGAGTTTTTTAGGGTTGAAAGAAGGACATAAGAGAGGGGTGGCTCGGGGAGAATGAAACACCTAAGACAAGAAAACACATTAATTCTTTCTTAGGGGAGGTGGGGGTATAGCGCACCACACCCGCGAGGTGGGTATAGGGTGGCACGATACCCCAGCTTTATATTTTAATATTAAGGGTACAACACTGATGTTGTACCATTTGTGTATAGATGTGAACTCTTTAGACTTTTTATATAATTTTGGGTGCATTTTTTTTACCTTTTAGGAGTAAAAAGTTTAAATAATTCAATATTAGGTACCTATCATATATTAGATATTTATATAAAATAATAATGAATTTTTAAGTTTCAAAAAGTTTAAATTTCGAACAAACGATATTGATTTTGACTTCTTTAAACATTTTTATAAATTGTTTTTGAATTACGTGTGACATTTTAACTGAAAATGATAAAAATACCTGAAGATGAACGATAGGTAGGTACATTCATCAAAAGGTTTTGTTAAAAAGTAAAGCGCGTATTCGTACAGCAAATAATGAGTCGAACACTTTTTACCCTCGCGTTTATTTTTCGAATTGCCAGTCTAGAATTCTACACCCGTATTTATTATTATTTTTTATTCTAGAGGGATGTATCCTTGTTATTATTATTATTATAAGATACAGAGAAGGGGTGGAAAATGTTCGTTAGAGCAAATTATTGCACCAGAAGACGAAGAAACTGTTCAGCAGGACATGAGATGTCGTCTCTTTTATATACATTGTAGGTAGGTTAGTGCATCCCTATTTAGATACTTGGGTAGAAAGTTGCACACGGGAGATCTAACGTAGGTGGGTATGGGGACATACCTTGATACATACACGCAGAGTAAACATAACAGTGGTGTGGGGTAAATAATGACCCATTATATTTTTGTGTTATTTTTGGGGGACACGGCGCTTCACGGGTTAGTCTCCTTATCCGCTAGTGGTTACCTACAAGTTTAGTAGTCTTTTGGTTGGTACATACATAAGTAGGTACATATACCTTAAGTACCTACATAGAAATCTATAATAATTTTGAAATACGAAGGTACCTACATAGTTTGCATAGTGGAAGAAACATAGTGAAAGTTGCCTTACTTACAGTTTCATTATTGTCAAATACGTAGCTACTTATAAGTACCTACCTACACCAAATTTAAATTTTGTATTGTTAAATATTGTGTAAGTTACGGTACCTGCCTACCTACTTTCACTTTGGTATTTGTGGAACTAAAATTATTGTTTTCCTGCATTAAACCGTTGACACTTTCAATAAATGAAACGTTATAGGTACCTATATATTTAATGCATGAAAGCTTGGAATACGTCATTTTGATTCGGTTAGTTAAAATATTATGAAAGTACCCAACTTTCAGCTAAATTATGCCAACCATAACTTTTTCCTGGAGCTATCATTGAAATATAATATCTTTTTAAAAGCTAGGTACCTACTTATATTATTATATACCTACCTAATATTTTTAGCATTTTTCCGTCTGTTTACTTACATGAACTTTTATTTGTTTTAGGTTTCCAATAATACCGCTGCAGCATCTCAATGAGTGTTGGGCAAAGAATCCATTGCTCATGAACCTCAGATAGGACAATTAACAAACCCCAGACACAGCTAAGGAAGTGGACGGTAGACCAGCAGTATCAATAATAATAATTGATGGCAATCGTACGTACAGCGAACTGAAGGATATTTCCACTCTCACAACACAATTTATGGTTTATGTGGAAGATGTCGAAAGCGTATTTGTGCTCACTGGCGGGAAAATTTAAGGTTTCAGTGTCAAAAGCATCCATGTTTTAGTGAATCTAGGCTCACAAATGAACACAAATCGGTAGGTACCTACTCTTTTGTTGAATGATGAATATCTTTCTAGGACCTAGACACTTTCAAATCAGCAAACAATATTTTGATCATTAGATACCTATAGATAATATTAAACCGTCCCGAGCCCTCCTCACCTTACAACTTTGAGGAGGAGTTGGCTGGTCTGAATATACCTCAGGCAACTGGGATATGTGAGGAACCGCCGACATACAGTGAGATGGTGCTGGCCGTGATGAGACTTAAGAACAACAAAGCGCCAGGAGACGATGGAATTCACGCAGAGCTCCTCAAACAAGGCATAGACACCCTTGGCCAACCACTATTAGATATATTTAAAATGGCGTGGGAAGAGGAGAGGTGCCCAAAAGATTGGCGGAATGGATCCATCGTCGCAATATTTAAAAAGGGGGACCCCCTTGAATGCGGAAACTACCGTGGAATTACTCTACTGAGTGTTCCCGGTAAGGTATTATCTCAGATATTACTACACCGCATTCGGGGGCCTGTCATGGCTGTCCTGAGAGAGCAACAATGCGGCTTTGTACCTGGAAGGTCCTGCACGGACCCAATTTTCTGTGCCAGGTGCATCTTTCAGCAGTGCAAGGAGTTTAACTCTCCAGTCGCTTGTTGCTTTATAGATTTTGAAAAGGCCTTCGACAGCCCACATAGACCATCAATATGGAAAATACTTGCTCTGTATGGTATACCTCCGAAAATAGTTAAAATGGTGCAGTCCCTGTATGAAGACTCTGAGTGTAGCGTGAAAACGCCAGGTGGTCCTACTGAAGCTTTTAGGATCACCACGGGAGTCAGACAGGGCTGCGTACTAGCTCCCTTTATATTTATAATAGTCATGGATTTCCTGTTGAGAAAGTCCATGCAAGGAGCAAGAGGTATACCGATAACACAGAGAGATATGGTCTAATGGGCGAACTGTGCGATCTGATGGAGTACGCGGACGACCTAGCGTTGTTCAGTACGACAGTGGAGGAATTACAGCGCAGTGTTTCAAGACTCTGCAACGAAACAGCACGCCTCGGCCTTCGAGTCAATGCCAGTAAGACGGAGCTCATGGCGAATAATGCCTGCCCCGATAAACAGCAACCGATAACCATCGATGGTCACCAGGTCTCCCGGGTGGATAAATTTAAGTAGGTACCTGGGAGCAACCATTACCACCGCTGGTGACCTCGGGGCTGAGCTCCCGATTCGTATCGGTATGGCAAGTGGCGCCTTCAACAACATGACCAAGATATGGAAAGCGTCGGCGTTTAGCGTCGAGACGAAATGTAAACTGTTTGATGCGTGTGTGTTGCCCATTCTCCTTTATGGGTGTGAGTCCTGGCACCTGACCAAGGCCCAGGCACAAAAAGTCTCAGCCTTTGAGATGAAGTGCCTAAGGAGAATTCTGGGCGTAAGATGGTACCACCGCATCACGAACGACGCTATACGCCGGCGCACCCAGCGTGAGCCCATCACCTCCACCATTGTGGGGAGGAGATGGACTTGGCTGGGACATGTGTTAAGGATGCCGAATGACAGTTGGCCGAGGAGAGCGCTGTTCTTCCTCCCATCAGGGTCCCGAAGACGAGGAAGACCCTCTCACACTGTGTTCCGCTCCTTCGAAGCAGAGCTGAGGGACATGGACATGGTGTGGGAGGAGGTCATCACCGTTGCGCAAGATCGAGCGCAATGGAGAGCTCTTGTTGCCTCCCTATGCCCCTAAGTGGGGTCTAAAGGGAGTTTGGATTGGATTGGAGATACCTATAGGCATATAAGCCAGCTAACACTAATAGGTATGTAATGTAGGTACCTACTTTCAGTTAAATTATATCTGAATTTTGTTTTGACCTTGATGTGCGCAGTTGTATAAAATTATAAATAATTTCTGTACCTAATTCAATCTTTTTTTGTGCGCACTGTAAACAGCCCTTTAACGCAAACAAAATAATGTAGGTACTTATCCATGTTATTAGGAGAACGCTCACCTATGGAGATACTTAGGCACATGTCTACCCACTCCAGCTCCACGTCTTCCATCATTCTGATAACAACAATAAAAAGAAGAATAATACACGTAACGATGTAGTCGAGAAGGACTGATTGTCAAGTGTTTTTTTTACGTAGGTACCTACTTGTTTCCTTTGTTCGCACCACATTGCTCATTAATTCCTTCAAGATTTAATGTTGTAACGCTTTGGTTTGAGCACCAACTAGGTACACATTTGTAATTGTTTCACCAGAACGTTACACACTTATAATTAGATACAATAATGAAAAATGATATGTAGATTATTGTGTCCATTTTTTAGAACTAGATCTTAACGAATATATCAACAACTAACTGATGACTGACTAATAATGGTAGGCACCATTTAAAAATCGAAAATACCTAATATTTTGAGCTACAGTAAAATAATGAATTGTGAAGTGAATAAATAACAGTTCATATTATATTATTAAACATCTGACATAGGTAGGTATTACTTATAGGTAGATATTCCAAGTGTGCTGCGTTGTAACATAAAGGTGATTCATAATATGTTGAGCTGAATTACAGGTTCACTATAACAACTCAAATCGGTTTTATGGCCACACATTTACCTAGTATTTTGTTCGCCCAGTCAAAACTTTTTCTTCTAAGATTTTTAAATTTTTAGTTGTTAGTTTATACCTAGATATCTAATAACAGTTTCCCACTGTTAGTAGGTAGGTACCTTATTTAATCGTTTTTTTTTATTTTTTATTGAAGCGTTGTTAAACATTTAGGTAGGTACCTAGAATTTGAAAAAAAAAATCAGATTTCATTAAGAGCTTCAATAAGGAATAGGTAGGTATCTCCATTTGTATTAGGTATTGATAAGGCACAACGTATTCTCTCTCTCTACCCGATATCATTAACCAAACCAAATTGAATAAAAATGTAAATTTTACGAAGTTGCATCTCAGCCAATGGTTGGTATGTACCAACCCGATATTAAATTCCACGAACATTATTTTTATTCTATGGAATATTGTTTTTATAACCGAATCGAAATCAAGTCGAGCTATCTCTCTCTGATTGGTCGGAATGTGAGAGAAGCCTTTGTTCTAATTATCACAATCAAGGCGCGCCATTGGTTCTCTCACCCTCCGGTGGGCGTGTTCGTACACTTGCCGGGAGAAGGTTTTAATTACTGAGTAAATTAAAAGGAAAGTGAAGTAAAGCACCGCTCGGGTGTCGTTAAGTCTAGTGGCTATTGGGCGATACTCTCCCACCCCCACGGGAGTGCTTGTGCGAGGGCGTGACTCCGATCTGTAATGAACCACTCCTATTTCTCTGTGATCTTCATCATCTGCTGTGGACATTTCTAATTAACTTTTGAGATTGCCCCAGAGGCTGTGTTTTCCTCCTCCGACACCTCCTTCCGTTTATAAATAGGTTTATTGCGTCTATAATAATTATTATTTTCTATTTCAGATAACAACTTCTACGCTTTATTTTTTATACTCACAAATAGCAAAAAAAACTTTAAGATAACTAGGTACCTACCTATAACTTCGTAATTAAATAGTTAAAAATAATTATTGACATAAATTCTTATCTTTTTTTTTAAATTGAACTCAATTGAAAAACAACAAAAACGCACTTGTCCGACCTTATAAGTGTAAGTATACTTACATACCTACCCTTCCATTTAAAATTAATAATCATTTTGACAGTAGGTAATTTCCCACATCCCCCAACATAGACAATTGCAACTGTAGAAAAATAGCCAGTTTTATATAATATCTATCTACCCTTATGACAGGATAGGCAATTGAAGTATTAACATCGCGTAGGTACCTACCTACTAGGTACCTACCTATGGTAGGTGAACGTTGCGTAAAAATGAACCTAAGTATTTTGTGATCCCATTAAACAAGCCATTGAAAAAGCAAAGCAGTAGATAGGCAGGTAGGGGTGGGTGGGGAGAAAAGTGCCATTTTTCACTTTTAGTGAAATAACTTGAAAATACGACATGTAAAATTGATTTCCTTTTAATATATGCAGAGATGCATTATTCCTCTATGTTTTTCGGTAGAAAAGATTTTTCCAACTCCAAAAACAAAAAAGATCTTATGCATTTTGTTGACCCGTGTCGATTGGAACTTTTTACCCCACCAACGGGGTGAAAAGTTCCGGGGTACGGGGTTGAAAGTTCCAACAAGGATAACTCATACACCATATATTTGTTAACAAAATTAAGGGACTTTATTAATAGAAAACACAATGATAGGAAAGTACCTACAAAATTTTAATAAAAAAAATAATAATGTTGAAGTTAGTCGTCGTCTGAATCACAATTATTACAAACAAAACTTGATAACCTTTGTGAAATACATTTCTCATTAATCCAGTCTTTACATGTAATGCATTTCACCCACTCTTATCCAGGTATACTTTCTGCATAAGATTCGCAGCATATTAAGTAAAAATATTTTTCATCATTTGAACTCGAAGAAAATTAATGTGTTCTAGGACGTCACTTTTCACCCCACCCCTACCTATCAATAAAAACATATTAGATTTATTATTTAATACAAACATTTAACATTTTTAGCAACGAGCATTTCAAAAAGAACAAAAATAATTAGTAAATAATTCTGACTTCAGCGACTTATCTCAATACGTATGTTCACCACTCAAAAAAGAACTCAAACGAAAAAAAATACTTTTGAGGTGAAAAAAAATCAAATGAAACTCACAACCGCTACGACTGTCACACGCCGACTTCATTTGTACACACATGTCGTAGAGCGTTTAGCTACCAATAGAGATGACCTACGTAGTTGTAAAATTCTGCTTTGTTAGAAATTTGATAGTTGGCACTTTTTACCCACGGCACTTTTCACCCCACCCAACCCTACTTTTATATTCATGCACTATGCAATGATCATGCAAAATTCCAACATAGAAATCCCATGAAAAAATGTTTGCAATATTTTTAGTCAGTGCAAAATTTTCTTTTAGGTAGGTATCTACCTACTTACATAAAAAAATCTTCATAATAATTACCTACCATCTCAACAGCGATCGAATCCAAGACCAAGCTCAAAGATGTGGTATGAATGTACCTAGATTGATACCTATTTAGGATGGTAGGTATACCTACATAGTTTATACCAAATTGTAGGTGGATACCTAAGTCATATAGCATAAATATGAAAAACTGTGGTTTTCGTTCTAAATTGTTTACCAATGTGTATTTAAGAATATAAGGAAATTTGAATTTGTGGGTGTTTATGTTCGTATTGTTATATGTCAGTAGGTTTATATATGTGTTTGTAATGTGGTAGGTTTCTTAATACGTATCTTCTGTAATGTGTGTTTGGTGCTTTCTTAGTTTGTTCGTACGAAAGGGGGAACGGAATAACATTATATGAACACATACCTACATACGGAATAACACTATACATATATACATACATACATAATAATATAGGCGCTGGTGTACAGAGCAGTGCGCATTAATATTAAATGGTTTGGAAAAGCGGTGGCGCGGATAAGCGAAATATCTGTAAGAATGCGGGAGGGGGAGGGTGTGGTGGGGAGGGAGAAGATCCAAATGGGGTACCGCCGACACCGGTTTAGCAAAGTGTTAAGTTTTGATTGAGTTATGGTTCTCTTGATAATGATATTCACTGAATTTGAAATTATTTTATTGCCGACCTATTCCCAGTTACAAAAGGTAAAACAAACGAATGTTCTTTATCGACAATCTCTCACTTAGGAACGCCGGCTTATTCTTGTCCTTAGACAGGTATCTACATTCCTACCTTCATATTACGTATGTATTTTCTATTTCTGGAGAGAATTAGGTAGGTACTAAAAAATATACGGAAGTGAAACTTTTATGCGCAATCAAAGGTTTGGCGTTGTACTTTCGTCCGAAAAAAACTCTTGTCAGTCGGATGTCAACGATGGGTCAATGATAAGCGGGTGAGACCCACCTTTATTTGTCACATAAAACAGTCTATTTTTTACATATTTTCTTAAAAAACTATCTACCTTTATAAGAAGTTAATCGTCTATAGGTAGGTACCTACCTATGTATTTTAAAAATATATTTAAAACTGTATTAAGAGAGAATAAAAAAAAATCTACGAAAAGAAAATTAGATTGAAGATCAAACATGAAAGAGCGCAAAGGGAATTAATCGAATTGTTTTTTGAACGAGTCGACGAGTCGAAATGTTTTTTAATTTTTAAATTGAAAACATTTAATTATGTCGGAGTCGATTTGAACATTTCATTAGTTAATGTCCTCAGTCGAGTTGACTTTATTTCGAACAAAATGGCAATGAGGAGGTCGGTGTAGGTTGCCGAGTGGAGCCGGCAGTAACTTCCCTATCTAGTGGAACGTGAAAATTACATTCGGCCAGTATATTTTGGAAGGACGATTGAAATCCTTAGCCCTGACATTAATTTTATTACAGTAATTTTGTCCCTCCACGGACAAACTACCCACTTTCCCCCCCTCGCCGAGTTCCCGGTTGCCTTCTGATTTTTATTGTACAAAAAACAAAAGGATTTCAACGTGATAACATCGACTTTATTCGAAAAGGATTCTTAATACTTAGAAATTAAAGAATTTTTTTTAAATATTAGATGCAAGTTACCACTGTAAGTCTTGCCTGTTAGCTTTTCTTATTTCCTTACTTCGCGCCATATCTGTTTGCTTCTTTCAATCAACCTAAAATAAATAGATTGTAGAACAATAAAAAATGTATTAATATTTAAATATTTTATTTAAATTCTTTAGTTTGTACCCAGTAGCGTATCTGGCCGAAGAAAGGCTCTTTATCATATTGTGTAGGAGTTCTACACACATAAGAAAAGGGTAAATGTATGAATAGAAAATAATTTCATCTACCTTTTGATTATAGGGAGATAATACCTAAACTTTGCACTCTTAAGAGTTCAATTAGAAAAATTTCAAATCATAGATACGCCTATTCCTATTGTTTTTTTTGATTAAGTACCTACACAGTATTAATTTAATGAAACATCTTTCATTAATTGCGGTTGGTACCAAAGTTGTAACATTCGGGGCCTCATATAACATTGATATGGCTTATTAGAGCGGGTAGGTACCTACTACACCCTTGGTTGTAGGTAGAACGCTATTATAATAACCTCATAACAACCTTTTTTGCCTAGAGTGCCATTGATTTTCAGTCGTATTCAATCCCTCAATCTGAATTTCTTTGCTAAAACCTTGTAATTCCAACTAAGTATTTTGTTGCTCTAAAAGTACCTAATTATATTGTATTACAGTATTTATGCTTTATGTAACTACCCGTCTTGCTTTACGTTTTTGATTCTGAATGTCAGGCTTGATCGGTAGGTAACTAAACAGGTTCTAGTCTAGCTTCCCATTGATTTGCAGACCTCTATAACTGACATAAGCACAGAAAAAGAAGAATGAAACTTTCACAATGCATAAAAAGAGAGAAGAATGACGCTTTTTATGTTTATTAAAATTATGTATGAAGATCCTAAAAAATAGAGTTTTTTAAATAGCTCTAAATATATTAAAGTTAATGCAGAAAATTGTATTAAAGAACCTTCTCCGGCATTTTGCACGGCTCTGTGCAGATTCATATCTGATGTAGCATTTGTATTTTGAGCGTGATGCTATGACATACGGTAAAAAGCAAATAAAAAAACATTTCTGATTTATTGTGTAGATTAGTTTGCATTATGTGAAGATTCCAGTTTACCTATAGATTGTTTTCTCGCGGAGTTTCAATTTCTATTCTTTGCTCTAGGATAGGAAGTATGTGTCTACATTTTTCCCTTCGGTCTGAATATGCATTTGATATAATCGTTACCTACTCCTCAAATTCTCTAAAGTGCTTGACCCATAGGTTTTCTGTAACTTTTTTGTGACTCAAAGCTGTAGATGGCTCGCTTACTCATTATGGATAATTTGCGAAGCCTTCACTCAGCATGCTTGACCAAATCATTTTTTGAAAATGTGCTCAAATTTCAATACTAACTCCATCGGAAAGTTTTCCTTACAAACACTTTTTGAGAGGTTAACATTCCTTTCGGATAAAAGTCGTACAAGCAATGTTTGAAAAAAAAAAAACGCATGACATTATTTCCAGAAAATGAAACAATATACAACGTGGTTAAATTGGGATTTAGTAAGAAAAAAAAGTTAGCAAATATTCAACGTTGAGTTCTAAGAAGAATAATTGAATTGTGGAAGGCAATCGATCATTTCCGAGCATGGAGAATAGGGAGAAATTTACCCACCAAGATAAAAAAAAACAAAAGGAGAAAAACTTAGGCTTTGCAATTTGCCTCCGGACTTGAAGATAAGGCTGTAGTAACATGGAGTCATATTATAATATTATGTAGGTACAGCAACCTATAGGGTACACAAAACCTAGAGGGATAACCTTAAAATAAGATTTACAAACAAATAACAAAGTACAACTTCAAAATTACGTAACTTATCACTAATGAAAGTAGGTCCTACACCTACCTTACATATTATTATGTTGCAGAAAATATTAGTTTTTTTCCTCCTGGCACGCTCTTCGCAATGCATCATCAGATCTTTTTTGTTCGTTTTCTATTCGATTGACGAGGCATCAATAGACGTTGCTCGATTCAAGAGTTGTGAAATTTGGAGGTAACTGTAGGAAGAAGGTCTGTAAGAAGGTATGAGATATTAAAGGAGACTTTTATATATTTCTTACTACCTATTAGGTATATGAGCAGAAACGAGAGCTCTACCTAGAGTTTGTCGAAATACTCTGATGGAAATAGAAAAGAATGTGAACAAGAAGAAAAGGTAAAGCTGAAATAAAAGTTAAAAAGTAGAGGGCGCATGTTGAAAGATTGAGTGGTGGCTGAGTAGCGAAAATAATACGAAAAAGCTGAAAGAGAAGGTGTGGAAAAACGTGGTGGACCAAATATGATGTGGATTAAAAACACTGAAAGCTCCAGAAGCAAAAAAAAAAGAGATATGGTAGGAATAGTAATAATATAACGGTCGAATAGCAGTAAATATATTATGAGAGCAAAAAAGAGCTATGTAGGGACAATACAAAAAAAGAACTATGTACCTTTGGTATGTATCTTTGTCTATGTATGTAGGAACAATAATTTGAGGTGGTTGGTAGTCCAGTGGTATCAATCGGCGACTTTCGTACGTACAGCGTATTGGAGGTCGTAGGTTCGAATCCCGACCGTGCCGACCATTTCCGCTTTCACGACACAAGCATTTGCTTAGTGTGAAAGATGTCAAAAGTGTATCTGTGTTCACTTCGAGTGAGCACAGATTCATATTTATAAAAAAAAGATATGATAGGTAAAAAAATATTCCTGTTATTGTTCTACATAATTATGTACCTATATAATTTCTGCTAGTTTTTGTCTTGTTCTTCAAATATTCTCAAATTTAATTTACCCTTTTTGTTGATTTTTTTTGAAAAATAAAAATCATAACTATTTTACGTCGCTAATGGTTGGATTAAAACCATGCATCCGTGAAGTTCTTTGGTTTGTATGTATCCGTTAATGACACATTTTGTCATCATGTGTTTTTATTTATTTCATTTAATGGGTTTCATTTAGTTTTTTGTCGTTCAATCGCGATAAAACTAAGAATTAAACGCAGTGAAATGACAATAACAATACAAATGTTAGTATTATATCCGTAGCGCGTTTGATCTTTATCTTAATTTATTATTGTGTTTTGTTTAAATAATAATAAAAATTAACACAGCCTGGCTACCTGTATATTATAATCATCCGATGTTGACAGAACAATATAGACACAATTAATAATATGAACTTATTTAAATACTCTCTAAAAGGACTGCTGGGGTACGAAGTGGTTGGTGACCCAGCGGTTACAGCGCCGGCTTTCGTACTGCGGACGTCGTGGTTCGATCCCAGGTGCCGACCATCTTCCTCTTTCACGACACAAGCTTTAAGTAGCTTACTGTGAAAGAGTCAAGGAGTGTATTTGTGTTCACTTTGAGTGAGCACAGATTCATTTTTGTAAAAAAAAAAAAAAATAAAAAAAAAAAAAAAAAAAAAAAAAAAAAAAAAAAAAAAAAAAAAGGTAGGACATTATTATTATTATTATTTTTTTGTAAGGTTTGTGTATTCACATAGTGAAAGTTCATTTTAATCATCATAATTATTATTATGTATTTCTCGAGGACGAGGAAGATCCTCTCATACTGTGTTCCGCTCCTTCGAAGCAGAGCTGAGGGAACTGGACATGGTGTGGGAGGAGGTCATAAACGTTGCGAAGAGCTCTTGTGGCCTCCCTATGCCCCTAAGTGGGGTCTTAAAGGAGTTTGGATTTGGATTGGATTTTTTTCAGTATTTTTTTAAATGTTTATTTTTTAAACAGTCGTATATTTTGTTAATAAATTTCAAAGGAGATGTCACATTGCACATCTGCCTCTTAGGCATTTTTTATAGAATTGGGCTAGTTTCAAATGACAGCCATCTCTAGTTTTTAGTGTTCCAGAAAGATGGAGCCTTGCTTTTGAGACCGTAGCCCTAATATAAGTTTTCGATAATCGAATATCGAAACAATCATCGAAAGAGTTTCGAAAATTTTCCATACAAAAATGATTAAACGATTCGATCGTTTGATTTTAGAACACTATTTGCACGCTTATAAGCGCTTATTAGCGTGCAATTAGCATTCGATAAAACTCGTACTAGCCCCACAGGACATATTGATGTGTCATAATTAATAAATATTAGTACCTACAATATGTATGAGAATTGTCACAAAGGAAGAAAATAAATAAATAAATCGATATAATACATACATCCGTGTCGTAGGTCTTGGCCTCCTCCAGAAGGTTTCTCAATGCCATCCTGTCCTCCGCCATGCTCCGACAATCGTCCACTTCCAGCAGTGTGAGGTCTTTCTCTGTCGATCGATCTAGGAGAAACAAAGAAGCAAAATTTAAATTTTGATCAAAACTTATATACTTCTTCGCCTTCTTTGATTCCATAACAATCACCGCCTTTGGTGTATTCTAGTATATGCGTAAAGACCAAACTTGGTTGCCGAGACCCGGACACGCGATATAGCTGGTATACCTACGTTTTTAACGTGTTCACTTGTTTGAACAAAGGAATCCCTACTGAGTCTGTATAACACATATTCCATTATTTTGTGCACTGAATGCGAGATACATATTCTTCGCTTTTTCGGGTGTACCATGCGAGGAAAAGGACGATCACTCATTGTGTTTTTTGTAAATGTCAAATGAAGCCGTAGAAATATAAATAAATAAATGATACCATATCAACTAGCGGGCAACGGGGGAACACTTTACGAACTATAGCAATAGTTGAGCTCATGGAGGGGCATTTTTATTATTAAAGAATTGTAGGAGTTTCATACACTGAATAAGCGATTAAATGCCTTAATGTCAAATTGTGAGTGATCACGTCGTTTTATTTTATCTTTGCATGCGACACTAATGCCCCGTGCCAACTCTCCTCAACCGACCCATCTCACGTGGAAGCAGGATGTACCTACACCCAACTCACTCATCGGAGCGAACATTAAAAATTACAATGCGTTATAAAGTTTATAAGAATTACACGGTATTTAGCTTTTTGTTTACAATCTTTAATGATTGTTGTACCTATTGTATGTAATTTGTGTCTGGAATTAATTATAATTAATTACTGTCTTCATTCAATTAATTCACTATTACTTACATAATGAGAGGGAGCATTATTGTTTTTTATTGGGAAGTGGTTGGTAGACTAGCGGATACGACGCCGGCTTTCGCAATGTTTCATGCGGAGGTTGTGGGTTCGATCCCAGGCGCCGACCATATTCCTCTTTCACGACACAAGCTTTAAAAGTAGCTTACTGTGAAAGAGTCGAATAGTGTGTTTGTGTTCACTTGGAGTGTGCACAGATACGTAATTAATTAAATAAAATAAATTAAAAAAAATCACATCTTTTACAACCCATAATAACTATATAGCAACTCATTTTCATAAAATTTCAAATCTGGGACACATTATATACATAATTATTGGGAAGAATAACTGGTCGTTAGTTCACACAATTTCTTTAATTTGTGAGAAATGACAACATGGAAACCAATTTTAGTAGTTTCTCATCAAAACCTCGTGACATGTTTCTCTTATTAGATCCTACCTGTATATTAGCTGACATTATAGAAAGGGTTTTATCACACGAGCCCAAATTAAAAATATATTAGTGGTCTGAAATAATTTGATTATAATTATTATCATATGCTCACCGTCTTTAGGGTTATTATTGTTACTGTTTATTGTGATTGTTTTTATGTTGTTTTTGTATTAATTTAACATCCTTTCCACACCGGCCTGATTAACATAATCATTTATAATGACTGCGCGCTTTGTCGTTCGTATAAGAACGTCGGCCATATGTCGATACTATAAAGTGGACCTTCGTTTATTTATCGATGAAAATAATGAGTGATAAAATAGGAAATTAATTTTACATACAATTATACGACCCATTATCATTAACTAACTTATGGTGTTCGCTCTTTTTACAGGTATGAATGCATATTGGTTATATATAATTAAAAGTCATTAATGAATCTACACTACAACTACTGAAGTACCTACTAGTGATAAAGTAAAGTTTAACTACTTCAATATGGCGTGGTTAACTTGTAGTTTAAGTGACAATTTGTATTTAAATTATTAAGCTGATTACGTACCTACTGTCTTATTAATTAAATATGTCAAGGATATTTTATATCTTCAAACCGATGCAATTTCTGGGGTCAGAAGCTTCTTAAATCCAAACCGACGTCCGAGAAGCCTAAAATAAAACTTTGAAAACCCGCGAACCACTCTGCGTAGGTATTCTTCCGAGATCTGGCAATCATTGAGTAAGGGATACCACAACAGATCTTCGATGTTTTGGGCAAAAGTGCTTGGTGCATAGTCCATCTCAAATAAAAATGAAAGAGTCTTGTATAGTTCTATCACAAAATGTATTGTTCGAACATGAACCTATTTTCGGAGACTCTCGTCTTCATTATCAAAACATGTTTAAGACTTATAAAACTTAGATAAATCTGTAACGGAATGTGTAAAAAGTATAGCTTGAATAGGTTATATTGAAGCTACTATTTATCAAGAGCTTGATGTACCCAAAGTGTTATAATAATGTAGTTATTTTGTTTAAAGTTGATCTTATATTATGATAACTCTATAAGTCACTGCTTTAATGCGGAATCGAGTCCAGTAAAAGGTTTTTATTGTCCCAAAACTATACTGAAAGGGAGTTATCATCGTCGTTTTTCCTCATTACTGAGGGTCGTGACCTGGCACTCTCTCCACCTTAATAACATCTTTGAATTTATACCATATTTAATAATTATATGGTTGTTCTCCACCTCTCCAGACACATCGCCGTCCGCACTTCTCCAACAACTATTGTGTCCTTAGCAGCCTTGATTTGGTCTATCCATCTCTAGTGGATGCTTTTCCATTACCTCTAGATCCTTCAACACCACCAAGAAATACCCATTTTTCCAGTCTATCTTTATGAAAGGGAGTAGTTTAGTAATGTTCAAATAAAACAATGTTTAACTTATCCACAAATTTTTATTTTCCCGACTAGTTTCGTAGGTACACGTCCTACATGGTCACGGGAGACTAAGAAACTTTCTTAGTCTCCCGTGACCATGTAGGACGTGTACCTACGAAACTAGTCGGGAAAATAAAAATTTGTGGATAAGTTAAACATTGTTTTATTTGAACATTATTTTCAAATATACCCATCAAGAAATGCATGTTCACGAGTTGGTTAATTTTAGGAGTAGTTTAGCTCAAAATATGCCAATTTTCATAACACTATGCAGGCACCTAGTTTATAAGGACATTGTTCGTGTAACCTTTTATTTTCGACATGCTTACAACAATCTCAGGCCCCTAAACTGACTTTTTTCTAACGTTTTTATTAAGTATGCCTAATTTTCATTAATTTTGATTAGATTAAGTAACTAATGATTCATCTCAACGTTTGTATTTATAATGAAGTTTAGTTTTTTTTTAGTTTGGATCGTAAAATATAAAAACCTGCATTCTATGTAAGTATCTATACACATGCACATGACACATCAGAAAACAATTCTCTGGGTTCATAAGTTTGCCTTCTTTAGTATACCTAAGTAGAATAACATCTTATACTTACTAACATACCGCATGCCGTCTGTCGTTGTAGATTCCACGTACTTACCTACCTATGTATGCCGGTACAAGTCCCGTATAAATTATTATAATTCGTTACAAAATGCTTAATAAGCAGACAATTAATTACATATTCAAAGGGGATCTTTGACGATGCGATGTGTCAACTTCGAGATACGAACCTGAGGACATTACAATGTAAGACTAATAATATATAAAGCGTTACAGTATTGATTGTTTGAAAAGTTTTATATCTGGAATCACCAATCGAATTTAAATAATAATTATCCTTTTTGAATTTGTTTTGATAGCCAAATTTTTGACAATTACTAAAGTAAAAGGTGCGTTTATACCAAAGGAACATAATATTACAGTCAGAGGTGGAAAATAAAGTTTATATTTTCTTGATCGTTGATATGGTTATCTACCAATGCAATAACAACGAGAAAGAACTGTCATCGCCCATTAATTAGTTATTGTTTCTATCGTGTCCAATTTAACGATCATGAATATATAGGTAGGTAGGTACCTACTCTGTTTTCCAGCTCTGTCTCTGTATTCGTCTGGTATAAACGCACCTTTACTATACAGCTGTCTATCGAACTTTGTCCCTCCCCTGAGAATCAATGCAAAATAATATCGATTGATGAAGGTCGTAAGCCCTAATGGTACACATACTAACATTGAAATAGCACTCATACAAATGTGATGTTTGCAACAGATATTGAACGTGTTTTCATAATATCTATTGCTTTATACTTATAATTTAACTACTAGGTACAATATTATTAGGGCTTGTTGCACCAGTAGGCGAAGAGACATATTTTTAAAGTCTAGGGTACTCTTCTAGTTTTTAGGAACAAGGTGTTTCTTTATTTGACGACAGGTGTGGATGAATGACTCGACATAATGTGGGTGACGATTTAAATATTATGTTTATGTAACGAATATTTATTTAAGCTAGTATTTAAAATGGTTTAATTTATTGAGATGTTTATTTATCGATAAATTCTCAGGTATTCATGAATATTAATATTCCCGTTATTTATTGATTTTTAATTGTATCAGCACATTTAAATGAAAAATTTATAAATATTCATTCCAGTTTATGTACCAGAAATCATTTTATGATCAAAATCGCTCACTTCTTTTGAACTTTTCTAGGAAACTAAAGCAGTTTTGTGGTTTTTCTATTCCATTCTCTTTTACCGTAATATCTTTTGCTTTTTATTATTCGTACAACCTTCATTAGGTACACATTGCGCAACTCAGAAACTTTTTAGTCGAGTTCTAGTTAACCTTATAAATTAAAGTAAAATATAAGAATACTAAGAAGAGATTAATGCATCGAGTAGGTATTTAGTCGAAGAATCGATGAATTCGACCCAAACAACTGAATATTTATTTATGTCAAGTTGCGAATAATTTAGTAACTATATATAAACACCTAAAATTTTAAAATTTAGGTTAGCAGGCAGATAAGTCTAGTGGATCCATTGTATGGCACACTTGCTGTGTTGTGAAACTATAATAATTTTAGTCCAGTTCGTTGCTGAGAGCGAAATTATCGACAGACAGCGATGACTATCCCCTGTGTTACGGTTTTTCGTTTTAAAAACCCTCCTGACTAATTACCTGTTTATACTCGAATATGATTTTTAGTCGAGTAGCGAGCTATTTAGCAACTTGACATTGGCCCATGTTTCAAAAAAAATGTTCATTTGATAAAACAATTTTGAAAATTCTCTTCCAAATTGTGTCATATTATAATTAAGTGTCCGATATGCGAGATATTTCATGTACAATGTTCAATTTCCAAACAGAAAAGAAAAATAATATCGAACCGAGATAATATTATAATATCTTAAATGTTGGTGTACCTTTCTTTCTAAATATATGGGATTTATTTCAGATCTCCTATGAGGGTGCAGATTCAGAGGAAGGGATGAAGCGGGACGGGGGGTAGGGAGATCGCTAGGTACCTACCAACTCGATCCAGAGGAATGCAACATGAGATTTCATACACTATTTTTTTACTAAAAAAATAGTTATATAGGTACCATTTTATTTCATCGATTAACGACTCATGTCCGTTTGTTATGACATACTTTACCATTCATGTGTTGAGAGAAACTGTCTTTTCCCATGAGGTTTTATTTCTTGACGCTGACATTTCAGTGCGATATACCTACGGGAGTCTGATATTGTACTGTACATCCTTTGAACGCCATCTGCCGAGATCTACGGCTTCATAAATCTGTCGTACCTACTTTTGTATTCTCGGTTTTGGCACACTCTACGCATTGACTATCATAAGGGATGCAGCACATTTGCTGGGACCGATCAAGTGGATAACGGTTGCGGGCGTTCGGATTTCTTGGAAGTGAAAGAGAGCGGAGACCAAGACTTAGGTATTTCACTTGTTTCATATTGAATCAAATACAAAATGGTGTGGTCAATGCAGATATGTCCAGATACAGGCTGACGGAGGAAATAAACAGTCATTTGTGGAGTAAGTACAAAATAATGGTTCAATACTGAATACAAACTGTTTATGAGATGGAAGGATTTTTTTCATTGTTAGATCACCTACAATTAACAAATCTATATATCTGTAAAAATAAACTAAAGAAAAATGAATGATTAACGATGACTAACGCAAATGAGGATGGTAAATATTGTGCCAATTGACTAAATCAGGAAATTTTTTGTACTTACCGCGGTACCTTAAACCATTTAAATGCAAATAACTAGTTACGTGTTTTTTTCACATGAAATTTCTACTCGGGGTTGAAGTTCTGTCTCTGATTGGAAGGGATCAGTTAACCGGTAGGGAATGTTTCAAGTATTATGTTACGCCGGCTATACTGACATCTACAATATGTACAGAAGAGTGTTATTTATTTATACCTATATATTTTTCGATAAATCATATAGATTTATTCTTCTTATTGTGCCGTATCAGGTCTCCTCGACGTTGGCAACCACTTCTGCAACTCGGTCTCTAACCAGCCGGAACAACTCTTCCTCCGTTCCTATTCCGGTCCATCCTCTCACCTTGCGCATCCAAGATATTTGCCTTCGGTCAGGACCTCCACCTTTCCTTTTTCTAATAGTTGGAGGATTTCATATTTAATATTATATCATAAATACATTACTCAGATTAATTCTTAAATATTATATAAAAAGGGGTAACATCTACCTGCCTGAACTATTCACAATAATTCAAAAGATTCTGAAACATTTGGGAATGCCAAGAAACACAATTATACGCAACTTGACTCTTTCCAAAAAGGTTTTTTTGTTTTTATTTGTATTTTGATAATTTGAAATAAATATGAAAGAATGGTTTGCGAGAGCTGTGCCCATCGGATATAGGGGGTGGCGGGGGGTAAATATTGGTCGGTCGGGGCAGAAAAGAGTTCGGGGACATTTTGTTATATTATACACAAACACAATCCTAATGGACAAATATACAAACGCCTGCTCCACCGGCCAGGGGGCTAACGAAAATATGCAATATTTTACATGTCGTCCATTTCTAGCGCAGGGTGGCTGTTTCATCAGGGCCTCACTCTGAAATAAATTAAACCTTTTAATTATACATAAAAACATAGGTAAATTGATTAAATTTCAGCACCAAGTTAGGTATCAGTAAATCCACATTCGATATGAAATGAAATGGTAAAGTAAAATTCGAATGAACTATTTAAATTAGATTTAGTAGGTCTATATCTATACATCTCAAGGTGTGTTGCCCATTCTCTTGTATGGGTGTGAGTCCTGGCACCTGACTGGCCCAGGCACAAAAAGTATCTGCATTCGAAACGAAGTACCTCAGGAGAATTTTGGGTATAAGATGGTACCACCGCATCACGAACGACGCTATACGCCGCGCCGGCGCACCCAGCGTGAGCCCATCACCTCTATTATTATGTGGAGGAGATGGACTTGGCTGGCACATGTGTTAAGGATGCCGAATGACAGTTGGCCGAGGAGAGCGCTGTTCTTCCTCCCATCAGGGACCCGGAGACGAAGAAGACCCTCTCATACTGTGTTCCAATCCTTGGAAGCAGAGCTGAGGAATCTGGAGATGCTTTGAGAGGAGGTCATAAACATTGAGCAGGATCGAGCGCAATGGAGAGCTCTTCTTGCCTCCCTATGCCCCTAAGTGGGGCGTAAAGGGAGTTTGGATTGGATACCTCTCCAGGAGAGCTTTTTTTGCCTCCCTCATGACCCTCGCTCAATATTTTACATTTTTTTTTTTATTTATAAAACAAATAAATATTTACAAATATAACAAATTGAGTCACGCCAAATCTTATAAGATTTGTCGGCGTGTTCTCTTTCTATGTTCATTTTAAAATATAAACTCAATAATAATATACTACATTAAAATAACCTAAAATTAAATATTCAGTTTTTAGTTTAAAAACTAATTATACAAAAACCCACACTTTATTAACCATTCCTTGACTAACTTTTTTGCAATATTTTTACTTTTGCATTCCTTAATAGATGCCGGCATCATATTAAGTATCTTTGGCACGTTATACTCTAATGTTCTTTTACCGTATTATTAAATTTGGGGACCACATACCCGTCATTAAACTTAAATTCATAATAATTATGACAAAACTAATTTAACTACCTGCGGGAAATATTTTATCAAACATTACACTCAAAAGCTTAGTAGCAATTCTTGGACACCGTTACACTTTCTATATTTCTTGCATTTCAAATTTTGTTAACAAACATAACATCAAAACAAATGAATGCATTCTTTTATCAAACTAGGTATGCTGTTGTATCAAAGAGGTAGGCACTAGTCAGTTTAATATTAGATGACATAGAAAAGTTGACGGTTATTAGATTTAGTGCTGTGTACAATGGAAATATAAGAAGTACGTATTTATAGATTCTTATGCTGTCTCCAATAAATCTAAGGCTTGTACGGGCACTTTTTGCGATATGAAATATTGGATTTGAATACAATATGAGATGACCCCGTTCGGGGAGGCACCCGAAAGGGTTGGCTGATGGGAAATAGCAGTGGTGGTCGGTGGGGTGAGGTGTAAAGACGAGGAAGAGGCTGGGTTGGGAAGAGGAGGGTTGAATGTTGAATTGGTGCTAGGAATGTGATTTAAAAAGGATCTTAGTGATACGTTTTATTGTGATATTGGAGATCGTGTAATCCCTTTTTGTTTTTTATTCTCCCTTTCAGTGTATCCACTTTGTCAATGCGAAATTTAAGCATTCTAGGGATTGGATTTAATAATAATGTATGTAAGCGCGTCGCATACATCAGCTCAACCCACGCGCGCACCCATAAGTGTGCGAAGGATTTGTGATTTCGATATCATTTTTTTTTATTTAAACTATTTTAAAATATCTACACATAACCTACTTCGTAGGTATCGATGATTTTTAACTGTTGATTATATTAAAACTAGCTGACCCATCAAACTTCGTCCCGCCTTCTAGTCAATAAAATATTGCTGGGTAACATAAGATAACTAACATAGGTACATCACTACTATTTGCTCGTTCGCACTAACCCTATTTTCTTTTATATTATAGCTAGATGTTAACAAATTGTAAAAAAAGCTTATAAAAAGTACCTACCATAACAATTTTTCGTACGTATCAATATTTTTTTAATTTCAATGGTGGTCACATTACCGCCATCCATGGAAACATAGGGAAAACATTGATCTATAGAATCTTTCTACCAAAATATCAATCTACCAGACATCTTCCTATTTCCCGAAAAGATTCCCGGTAATGTCCCCAACAGAAAAGCTGTTCTATAGGTACTAATTTTAATATTATATTTTATATCATTTTTAGCAATTTATTCAACTTTTCATTAGTTATTCTGTTATCCGGAGCGGAGAAATATCCAATAAATCAAGCATCGGAAGAATCTGTTCAGCCGAAGTTATAAGTGTTCGCACTAACCCGACTTTCCTTTATATTAGAGATTGTCCACTATGGGATTATGACTGTTTTTTACGGTTCATTTTTAAGGATTGGATTACATTAAAGTTATCACAATTAACAAAGATCGCCGTTAAGTGGTCTAATAGAATCCCCCGAAATTTCCATCATGCAAATGCCTTCATTCATTTATAGGTATACTAGCTTATACCCGTCTTGCTTTACGTTTTTGATTCCGATTGTCAGGCTTGATCGGTAGGTAATTAAACAGGTTCTAGTCTAGCTTCCCATTGCTTAACAGACTTCTATAACTGACATAAGCACAGAAAAAGAAGAATGACACTTTTACAATTCATAAAAAGAGAGAAGAATGATACTTTTAATGTTTATAAAATCGAAAGAAGAAAAATTATAGTCTGCTACCCACATGGAAAAAAAAACTCCATGTTAATATATTACATCTCACACTTGATTCAATTTCACTGTTCAATCGAAGGGTAAAAAAATACTTTAATAATAATATTATACGAACCTACCTACATAATTTGCAAGTTTTACTCTCTCTACGGTTTGAATCTTAGCTACATTCCTTACAACCTCTATGTGTGATAAAGGCAGCTGTTTTACCGACCTTATGTCAAACTTCAAAATGGAGGAATTATTTTACAAATTTTTATTAAGAATAATTTCCCGTGCATTTTTCTGCTAAAAGGACATTGTCCTGATAAAAGCCTACACGACAAAAAAAGAATTAGTGAAATCGGTCCAGCCGTTTAGGCGTGATGCGATGACATCGGGAAATAGCTCACCATTGTTATAGTTTTCTTAAATTTCCTAATATTCCATGAATTGTTCTTAATTTTATTCTTCTAAATCAACCTTCTCCCGATAAGAGCCTACACGCCAAAAAAAGAATTAGCGAAATCGGTCCTACAGTTTAGGCGTGATGCGATGATATCGGGAAATAAACCTCCATTTTTATAGTTTTCTTAAATTTTCTAATTTCCCATGCATTTTTCTTAATTTTTTTGTTCTAAAAGGACACTCTCCTGATAAAAACCTACACGACAAAAAAGAATTAGCGAAATTGGTCCAGCTGTTTAGGCGCCATCCGATGACAACGCGAAATAGCTCTCCATTTTTATATATAAGATAAGATAATAAGATTTGAATAACATTTATATGTATTACGAAACAATCTCCAATTATTTTATTACATTTTCATACCGTTATACCAAGATTCCATTCCACGTTTACATGAGTAATTTTGTTTCCAAAAGATGGTTTACTGTCTTTTTTGAAAAATTTGTATGAAGATCCAAAAAAAATAAAGTTTTTTAAATAGCTCTAAATATATTAATGTTAATGCAGCAAATTGTATCTTAGAACGTTCTTCGGCATTTTGCACGGCTCTGCGCAGATTCATATCTGACTTGGATTTGTATTTTGTGCGTGATGCTCCCATATACGATAAAAAGCAAATAAAAAAACAAACATTTCTGAATTATTATGTAGATTAAGAAACACCTCATTTGTGTATTAAATACTGGAGAAGTATAAGAAAATCATTGATTCAATAAAGTTGTAAAAGGTACCTTGCACAAATTATTTTGTTTATAACAATCCGCAATAAAAAACGAGTCGCAAGCCACCGCAATTTTCAAGATTAGGTAGTATTTGTTTAGAAATGAATCTGTGCCCACTGAAATTGAACACAAAAAACACATTTGACATCTTTCACATTTAGCATAGATTTTGTGTTGTGAAAGTGGAAATCGTTGGCACCGGGATATGAGCACACGGTGCGTGGGGTTTTCATATTTTATGTACCTACTTATATGTCGATCCTGGGTCTTCTTAATATGAAAGATATTTTGTACCAAATGTCAAAGAAACAAAAAAAAATAAATTTCCAAAGATAACTGAGCACAATCTCAGAACATATCAATCAAACATAACTCACTTCTTTTTATTCACATTTCGTGATCTAATTTTTAATCAAACTAAAATCATCGATTTTCATTTATACAAAAATACGCTAAAAAAAATCTGAATGCTTGAAAGAAATTCTATCAATAATCTTCGTACCGGTGTTTTGAAACTCAATGGTTGTCAGATAAATAAAAATTGTGATGTTATGGAATTTTCATAGATGGCATTGTTGTTAGGAAATCCATTCCATACTAATTTGATGTATTATTATATATAGGTATTATTTTCAATCCATTTTTCGATTTCTTAATAATTATTATTATTCTGTTATCCGGAGCGGAGAAGAATCCAATAAACCGAGCATTATACAAATCTGTTCAGCTGATCTCGAGTTATAAGTGTTCGCACTAACCTGACTTTCTTTTATATTATAGATTATAAAATATTTAAGGGATGTACCTAACTACTTCGAGACCGTAAGGCGATCCACTTAGAAAAATTATCACCCAACCCCTGGAGCAAAATACAAAGCGAATTGAAGATTAAAAGGGAGTCGGATATAAATCTTGAGAAGGTGAGAGCTGACGTGGTGTCGTTCAGGTCACCACAGAAAGAGGGTTTGACATGTCTTCGGGCAGATAATGAAGGATGCTTCTGTGCCCGAATTGGATGGAGTGTAGAGGTGAGCAGTGGCCACTCCACTCGGGTGCCGCTATTCGTAGTCAGGATGTGAGGGTCGTGAGAACTCTTTCAACTACATAACAAACTTAAAATGTTTAAAAGAGGGTAAAAACAGGAAAGAGGAGTTTTGACTGAGTTTAAAGCTCACAGAAAGGTTGTGAATGCATCAAATAGGTACTGTGGATTTTTATAATTCTTTATTTTTGTTAATTGAGGTTCCGGATTCTTAATTTTGAAATTTAATAAACCAAGAGCTCTTATATAGTTTTAGAAACGCTTTTCATTGGATGGACGATGTTAAAACAATAATCATTTAATAACTTAATACTTGGGAAATATACGACTTAAATGCAAGACGAGCGAAGGAAAAACTTTAGTGACCATTTTTTCGAAAATACTACGCACTACACACACTACTGTAATATTAGGTATTTCATACTCACACACACTTCGATGTATTTGACATTATTTTGACACAGATCTTTTGTTTATTTGTGGTCAAATTGAGAAAGATTGATATTTTTTGTATTTAATAACCATTGAAAACACTTTATACATATCAACATTTGAAATTTGGACGTACGTATCCATGTCATTGTTTTTGAAAGAAAATTGTGGAATTGCACTCGCCCAGTATTAGACAATGGAACCTTAATAATGTTCAAACTTATATTTTAAACAAGTTATGGTCGAGTTCTAAGTACTTACCTATTTTTTAATACCCTGACTTGTTTTGCAGGCACAGGTTCTGCATGGTTATAGGTGACAATTGGGGAAAAACAAATTAATTAATATGTAATAATAATAATAATAAATTTATTAATCAGAATATTTACAACAAGATATGTAACATAAAAACATGATTGATACAATACTTATCACAGTGAATTTTGTCACCTCACTAGACCTTAGGTCTGTATCGAGGTTGACAATAGGTAATCATGAGAGAATATACCCAAATATAAAATAGGGTCAAATATTAGGTACTAAACTAAGCAAACAAAATAATAGATCAGAATAATTAATACATGCGATCGAACAAATTCATGTCAATTATCAAATATTTCACGCCACCTACAAAAAACAAACCAAAATTAACAAAGACAACACAATTACCAGGTGCAGAGAATGATAGAAGCAAGCATAATAAATAATTAAATAAGTAAGTAATACAGGTAGGTATGTCTTAAGGACTTGTCAAGCTTATCGCCAAGAACAGCCGACTGGCTTAGTAGAATAAAATTTTAATAAAATAAATCAGATATAGGTAACTAAGATTAATACAACAGTATAGACACCACGAATGAAATAAGATGAAAACTCATGTAGATAAAAAAGTCAATAAATAAATAAAATAATAATAACGTGAATACTTATATAGATAAACCAGATAATAATATAACATTTATGTAACAACTAATGACTCTAACAATTCATTACTGATGTTCGATTTTTTAAATGGAACCAACCACAACGGGCTTACGACCGTCTACTACTGTTATTTCGAAGGCTGGGAGATCATGTGATCACTTTACGTTAACAACGTTCGCCATTAGGTGGTAATGTTTAAGTCTAATTGTTTCCATATTTCAAAGACGCACTCAGCAAAGGGAAGAAGTCGCAAAAAGTTATCTAGGTACTTAATATCAGGGCTAAAATAATACAAACCTAGCGTTAGATTTCTATGTACCTACCACAGATTTCTGCTCAATACTGCTCAAGTCTTTTCATCTTGGACTGTAATGTAAGGGAAGCTAGACTAGAACGTATTTTTTATATCCTACTGATCGAGCCTGGCCATTTAAATCTACAACGTAAATCAAGGCGGGTGGATGCCCGAGATTTTTTTAGCACTGCACTCGTTTTCGAGTGATTCGGCTGTTTTTAGAATATCGAGTTCACGTGTAAAGTTTAAGAAGCGTTGTGTAATAATTTTTTTTACTATTCGATTGGAGAGTCTTTGCGATCAGCTAGTAGTTATAAAATAATAATTTTCATCAAGTGGTTTGTATATCATATTCGTAGATCTACATCATACATTTTTGCGAATATTTGTTAAGAACCATTTAGTTTTTAGTAAGACGTAAGATTAAATTGCACGCTTGTTGTATCGTCCACATATAAATGATAGCGCGCAGATTTGAATATGAAAAAGATGGGGAACAACTCCTTAAGGGTCTCGAGGGAGTCCGCTATTTAACATGGATATGACGATACGAAAAGACGAATGGGACTCTTACAGCAGCGAGTCCCCAGACTGTAGTTGATATAAATAGTTGCGTGCTAGGCCCATGATGGTTCACGTAGAACGAATCAAAAAAATAATGACACTGTGAAATCATAATGTGATTTCGTGATTAGAATTATCAAGACGGATGTGGCATTTGAGCCCCACATTGCCTACCACACAGCTTTGACAAAAATTATAGAGGAAGAAATAGTACCTATACGTACCTAATAATAATATGAAAATTTTACACATATTATATGCTTTTGACATGTTGATCATGTCGAGAATTCTCATGATTAGAAGTTTCGGAGACTTAAACGTTACCATCTAATGGCGAACGTTGTTAACGTAAAGTCATCACACTAAGCCAGCCTTCGAAATAACAGTAGAAGACGGTCGTAAGCCCGTAGTGGTTTGTTCCATTTAAAAATCGAACATTAGTAATGAATTGTTAGAGTCATTAGTTCTTACATGTTTGTTTCAACAGTGGTCTTGTTTTTTTTTTTCATATTTTTTCTGCCATCGTTCCATCAATTAGTTTCATAAATAGCGACCTTATAGAGACATACAACTTTGGCGACCTTTTAGAGACATACAAGATCCTGAACGAGCATGACCATTGACCACCTTCCCAGTTTTAGTAATATGTTTATCATTAATCCAAACAAACATCTGAGAGGACATCACCTTCAACTCCAATCCGGCCAAACATTTCCTCACAAACGCCTAGTTGACGTGTGGAACGGATTGCCTAGTAAATTGTTATAGCTTCGAGTGTGAATATTTTCAAGAATTGAGTGAACAAGTATTTGGGATATAATTAATTACCTATGCAAACTTGATATGGGTAGTGAGCTATACCACTATTATAAGTTAAAATTTCCACAATATTTTGTAAACAAACACAATTATTGTGGACGGGCAACCTGAGGAATTATAACCAAATTATTTTCATTTTATGTCGTCTCCATTAAAAGAAAAATGTGAAAAACAAATCCTGTAAGTAGGTACTTTCAACTTACCAACAAGAAATGCGCATATTATTAAATGAAATTTTCTCCAATTTTCCCCAAGATTGTATAACATAAAATTAATTTCCTTGTACATACAAACCATAAAGTACTAATAATAGAGCGCAGTTATAAATCAATTTATGATTAAAAAAATTTGATTACGTGCGTTGTAATGTAAGGTAATTTAATATAGGGTGGGCCGAGGAAATAATAAAAGGAAAATTATTGCAGTGGCTAATAATTAAGTTAATTTCAGGTGTTAGAAACTTTCAGGCTGTTGTGGTTAATTCAAAGGCTCCATTATTATTATTTTTTTGATAGATTTAATTTACTATGAAAAATGTTTGAATTAAAGCGAACCAAAAAGTTATTAAATTATTATTTTCCACCAGACTTTTTTTTTCATTCTTTTCATTTTAATACGCAAATTCTAATGAGGACGCTTAATCTCTCCCCGGATCAGATTGAGGTCTTGAAAAAAAAAAACTTTTTGATTTAAAGCAAATCGGGCTTTCTCCTTTTTCATTATTATTAAAATTTCCTTCGGCTACTAATTTCCCAGCTAGGGACCATAAAACGTGAAATAAAAACGCGAAGACTTAATTAAACGGTGTAATATTTCAACACAAAATTGATAAAACGACTCAATTTTTTTCCCTCTACTTGGGGTAGACATAATATATTCTCTACATATAGATACCTATCTAACACTTTTTTTTCAAAATATTTTATTAAAATAGGTAGATAATTTAAAAATTTAATCAAAATTTATGGTAACATAGTGATAGTTGGGAATAATGGTAGGTATTGTTCTAGTATCTGTGATGTCTAGATTCTTGTGACCTTTTTTCAGGACTAGATCTTAACGAATATGTAACAAGTAATGACTCTAATAATTATTCATTAACGATGTTCGATTTGTAAAATGGAACAAACCACTACGGGCTCACGACCGTTTTCTAGATGGCTGGCTTTATCCTGGCGCCAAATATACTTATGACAGCAGTCGCAGTCTTTAAATTTGGTTGCTCTCTTGTCCTCAATAATTTCCAACTTTTCTCTCTCATTAATTATTATTATTAAATATCTACTTGTTGCATATACTTACATAGGATTTTTTGACATGTTGAATATGTCGAGAATTTTCTTGATTAAGAGTTTCGGAGACTTAAACATTACCACCTAATGGTGAACGTTATTAACGTAAAGTAATCACACTAAGCTAAAAAATCGAACATCAGTAATGAATAATTATTAGAGTCATTAGTTGTAACATATTCATGAAGTATTGTTTTTGCATCTTATCTGACCCTAATATTAAATGATTTTCGTAGATAATTCTGTTGATTAGAACGTAGAAAGGAGTGATTTTTTTACTGAGCACTGACTCATTCATTGATAAAAAAATCAACCGTCGACCTTTGAGAATTTAAACAGTACATTTCTTAAGGTTCTATATTCAAGGCACTTTAAAGGTTTATATTATTTTTCGAAGGCTACAGAAGGTATTGAAACTCATTTTAAGGCCTTGTGTGCCTTTTAAGAGATAAATAGCGAAGATGCCTTTGAGATGAGGGGGTGGCGCCATATGCTGGGGGTACTTCGGAAAATCCTTTAACGCACAGACCCTTAGCCACGTGCGCAGAAAGAAATCTCAGATTTTTCGACCATAGCCATATCACAAGGCGTGAAGACAACTCGCTGGAAAAGAGCATCATAGTAAGTAGAGACCCGGCACAATGGGTCTATCAGGTAAAGGCGGAGGTGAATGTTGCTGAGGCAATCCGAAAGGCGCAGTGCAGAGACGGCTGGAGGGAGATAGTCGTGGACATAATATAGTACTGACCCTCGGACAAGAGAAGCACGACGAAGAAGAAGAAGCATTCATGGGAATTCATTAAAATTTATACTTCTCTCAGACAGGTTACATCATTTTACACGAATTCATGACAATATAAATTCAATGCACAATGGTCTAGCGACAGCCATGTCTAACTAATCTTAATATTACTTACATATTATGTCATTTCCTACCAAAGTTTTACAGACAGGTAACAGGAATGCGCACACTGGTTCTCTTTTTCTAGTTCAATCAAGGTTAGGACTTAATGAATTGCTAATTCAGTAAGACTATGGATGCGCCTTTATGTGGCTTGGTGTGAACCTTCCTTAAGTTCCATCAAGTCATAACTTCCTACCTGATTATTGTTCCAATCCTTAATTACCCTTGTGACAATATTGGAGCAATATTCAGTTCCATTGAATAACTCACCGCATACGCATCATCATTAAATCATATTATCAATCGCATCAAATAAATAAACTTAAATAATCATAATAAAAATAAACACGAGCTCGTGCCGGATTAATCCATAAAATTAAACTAATTAAACTAAAAAGTGTAGTTCAAACTAGTGTGAGGAGAGCAAGAAAAACAAGGGTAAGTCCTTTCAATTTTCTTCCATATTATATTTCCTCGCACCTAAAGTCACAGTAGTGTCTTGCTGATCAGGTTGAGAGGGAGCAAATACCCACCAGAATACTCATCAATCTGTCTCAATCTAACAGAGATACCTCAAAGCAATCTACAGTCCACGAAACTAACGAACCAGCGCCAACATAAAATCTGTTCACTTCGGCCGGATCATAAAAATTTGGTAACTTAGAAAATCTAATCATTTTAGCTCGATTGTATAATTTCATATACAATCGAATAAACCGCATCAAAAAAGGATCTCTGTGGATTGTGACGGGTTGGTGAGCAGGTCACATCAATATCATTAGTATTTTTGTTAACAATAATACTGTTAACAATTTATCATCATAGATAGAATATAAAAATAATTTATTCTATAATTAATTGTGTTTCCGCTAGGAAAAAAGAATTGTATCGCATGCCATAGAGGTGTTAATTTGTAGCATTATCATTATTATCGTCTATGGATCACATTGTAGAACATTAAAAATACTTATGTTCTATGGTTGTGAAAGTGACATTTCATGTAAACAAACTTGACGTTGACAGCCAATGTCAACAATATTACTAAAGTTATTCGAACTTTTGGTTAATAACAAATACCGCACTTATATCATTTAAATACATTACTTGTTATTAATTTATAGATATTAGACTACATTCTATATTTATATTGCAACATTTGTAATATTATTTATAGTTCTACAATATATTTTCACAACATCGCATACTATCTAAAGGTATATTACTTCTTATTAACATTATATCAAACTACGTTCAATCTTAATATTGCAACATTTTGTAATATTGATATTTCATTCATATATAACAAATAACTTGAACAAGTTTTCTAAATACGTTCAAAATGTCTCAAAGACGCATTGCAAATTTAGAAGCTAAAGTGTCAGCAAACCTTTTAAATATTCAAAAAATAGTAGACACTATAGAAAATATTGGGGAAAACCCTAGATTAAGAAAATTGTTCCTGTCAAAGGCTTCAATTTTAAATACAGTAAGAACGGAATTCATAAGAGATTTAGAAACATTAAATGAATTAAAACTGTCTTTAGAACCGCCTGGTGAAGTTGATTACTGTTTGCTTGGGCAATTCGACGAATTGTATGCTCTGATTAAATTAGCGGAGCAAGACTTCACTCAGGAGTTACAGCCTAAATCATTGAAAGAAGTTAAAGATATTAAGGAGGTTAAAGAACTAAAGTTAGTTAGTAGGGTTAGATTACCTAAATTAGAACTTCCGTCCTTTGATGGAAGTATTGAAGAATGGCCTAGGTTCTATGAAACATTTAAAAATGCAATTCATGAAAATATTGAGTTAAACGATACAGAGAGGGTACAATACCTTACAGGCAGATTATCTGGGAAGGCATTAAAATTATGTCAAGGGATCAATCCCATTGGTGAAAATTATCAGACACTATGGAAAACTTTGTGTGATAAATATAATGATAATCGGGCTCTTGCCATATCATATTTAGATCAATTATGTAAATTAAATAAAATTTCTTCTTCTTCCTCATTGGAAACATTTGTAGATAAATATTCAACATTAATATGTGCCATTAAGCAATTAAAAATTGAAAACTTGTTAGAGTATATATTAGTGCATTTAGGTCTTAAATGTCTTGATGCTTCTACAGTGTCGGCGTTCGAAGCCACACTGAAGGAAAAAGATAAATTTCCCGATACTGAAAAATTTGTTAGTTTTTAGTTAGGGATCAACAAAGAATACAGAATAGAACGGACATTTATACAATGACGTCGAATCGTCCAATTAATAATTCAAAAAATAAATCACAATATACAGTACCAAAAACATTTGTCAATACATTTGCTAATAAATGCCCAATATGTGGGAATAATCATGGGATATATGAATGCGAGAAATTTAAATCCCAAACCGCTGAAAAAAGATATGCCAGTATTAAAAACTCTAAAATCACATTGTGCATAAATTGCTTAAGTGACCGACATAAGATAAAGGATTGTTTGTCAAAAAGCAGATGCAAAGTTTGCAATAAAGCTCATCATTCATTGCTGCATTTCAATGCAGACTCACGTCCAAAAGAAACTGTCGATATTGCCTCACCCACTCAGGAACAATCTGATAGCCATAGACCAAATATTAGTCCAGTCTCCCTGTATTCAACTAGTAATCATGTACCGACGAATACCGTTCTACTCGGTACGGCTACGATCCTAGCAAAGGACGTTAATGGTCATTTTCAAACAATTAATATTTTATTAGACTGCGGCTCACAGAGTGAAATTATTACTAAAAATTGCTGTGCTCGTCTTGGATTTAACTCATTTTCGTCCACACGCACACAAATTTCTGGATTAGGAAATTCTAAAAATAACATTAATGGATTTATTAATTTAAGTATCTCTTCTCGTATTGACAAAAATGCTGTTTATGAAATACAACCCCTAATAGTAAATCGCATCACAGATAAATTACCTACAACATTAATTCCAATAGACAATCTTAGATATATTACAGAGCTTGAGCATCGGTTGGCTGACCCCACGTTTAACATACCTAAGGAGGTGGACGTGATTCTGGGAAGCGACATCTTTGCACAGGTCGTGTTAGATGGAAGGATTCGCCGCTCTCTCAATGAGCCTGTAGCCTTTGAAACCACTTTCGGTTATGTTGTAATGGGTAAAATACCTACTTCTTGTAACTCATCACAAGTCGCACAAACTTTTTGCACATTTGCAGAGAATGATGAGGTGTGCTTATCTCGATTCTTTCAAATAGAAGACATATCTGTCAAACTACCATTAACATTGGAAGAAAAAGACTGCGAAGACAAATATGTTCATACAGTTACGCGCGATACAACGGGGCGGTATCAAGTCGCTTTGCCCTTCAAAAACAATACGGATGTGTTAGGAGAATCATATAAGTTTGCCAAACAAAGATATTTGTCATTAGAGCGTCGTTTATTAAAACAACCAAAATTAAAGCTTGAATATGACGCTATTTTCAAAGAATATTTAGAAAAGAAATACATCTCCATAGTAGAATCAAATAATGAAATAAATAATGCTTATGTTATTCCGCATCATATGGTGATACGTGACGACAAACAGACAACAAAATGTCGAATGGTTTTAAATGCAAGTATGAAAACATCCTCAGGTGTATCTTTGAATGATATTTTACATCGAGGTGAAAACTTACAATCTGATTTGTTCAAAATAATACTCAACTTTCGTTTATTTAGATTAGCCGTCTGCGCTGATATCAAACAAATGTACTTGCAAATTATTGTACAGGAAGAGTTTCGTCGTGTCCTCTATAGATTTGGAGATGATGAGGAAATTAAACTTTTTGAATTTAATAGAGTAACTGTTGGCATGACTTGTAGTCCATATTTAGCAATGAGAACAATCAAACAACTAGCCATTGATGAGAGAGATCGATTTCCTTTAGCTTCTTCAATAATAGAACAGGAATCATTTTATATGGACGACCTTGCTGTGAGTTTTTCAACAGTAGATGATGCAATAGTGCAATCAAAACAATTAATTGATTTGTTCAAATCTGGAGGATTTGACTTGGTTAAGTTTTCGAGCAATTCTCGAGAATTCATGAGGTCGATACCTATAACAAATACATCTCAAGACTTTGTAGATTTTAATGAAGCAGATGGTTTGAAGGTATTAGGTGTTAGGTGGATGCCAGCATCCGACTGTTTTACCTTCGTAGTTTCAGAAGACGTACGTCAATGTACAAAAAGAAACATTCTTTCAGTAATAGCTCGTCTCTGGGATGTCATGGGACTGGTAGCTCCAGTCACTCTTTTAGCAAAATTAATTGTAAAGTCCTTATGGGAAGCCGGTATTGGATGGGATGAAATACCACCTCCAGCCATTGTAACATTATGGGAAAAATTCAGAAATGAGCTTCCCTCATTACAACAAATATCAGTGCCTAGACATATAGGAGTGCATAACGAATGCATTATCTCATTGTTGGGATTCTCTGACGCAAGTGAGAGAGCATACGGAGCTGTCATATATGTGCACATCTCCTTTCCTAACACGGGACAAACAGCAATAAAACTATTATGTGCGCGTTCTCGGGTCAGTCCTGTTAGAACGGAGTCCATAGCTCGACTGGAGTTATGCTCAGCATTATTACTTTCAACTTTAATGCGCACCGTTCTGGATGCTTATCAATCACGATGCATCATACAGAATATTTACGCTTTCTGTGATAGCACAATTGCTCTGTCATGGATAAATGCACCACCATCACGATGGCAAACCTTCGTTGCCAATCGTGTCGCTAAAATACAAAATAATATATCATCAGATAGATTCTTTCATATTAGAAGTGCTGATAACCCCGCAGATTGCCTCTCGAGAGGACTACTGCCATCGCAACTTTTATCACACCCTTTGTGGTTTCACGGTCCACCCTTAGCAAAGTTGCCAGTGGATCAATGGCCTCTACAGAGAGTGGATACAATCGCATCCGCCATTGCACCTGAAGCAAAGGTCAATGTCTTAGTAAATATCGTTGATAAGGTTGAATCCTTTTTACCCGCATTAGTTCGTAAAGTATCGTCGTGGAGAAAATTACTCCATATTGTCATTTACATTTGTAGATTTGGAAAGTTATTGCCAGGCAATCTTTCTCCTGATCATTATGTTTTCGCAGAAAACAAAATAATCGCAATTATACAACAAACCCATTTTCAAAAAGAAATAGAACTCTTAAGGAAAAATAAACCTCTGCCACCAACAATGGCAAAATTACAGCCATTCATTCATGAGGGTTTGTTACGAGTAGGTGGCAGACTGTCGAATTCTATGCTTGATTTCGACAGAAGATATCCAGTTTTATTACCACACAATGAGCGTACTGTTGAATTAATTACTAATCATTATCATCTAATTCATCTCTATACAGGACCAAACTTATTAATGTCATTATTGCGACAAAGGTATTGGATTCTGTCTTCCCGTAGTTTGATAAGAAAGTGTGTTCACAAATGTAATGTTTGGTTCAAGGCAAATCCTAAACCACACTTTCCATTAATGGGAGAATTACCCTCTCACCGCGTACTAGAACCAAATACGTTCGCTCATACAGGCGTAGCTTACGCCAGAACTCTGGCTATAGTTCCATCCCGGAAAGATGGAGTTATGCGGGTTGTTAATGTGAGAGCGTCTAGAGGACTCTACCGTCGATCGGTGGCCAATCTATGTCCGCTTCCCACACAATGACCCCCTTTTTTTCGTTACAATTTAGTCTAAGGAACATAGATTAAGTGATTTGTTATAGTAATATTATCTCTATGGCATGCGCAGTTCTTTATTATTTAATCCTTCATTAAGGAAACCCAGGTATAATACCTTTTCTTTTTCTTTGTTTTGTTCATTTGTTTGTAGAAGAAGTGTCTTTACTTCATTACATTTAGATATTGATTGTGACCTTTTGGGGTTTTGATTTTCTCTTAATTTGTTTAGAAAGGCATGGCCTTCCAACCCCGGGGGCATGGATGCGCCTTTATGTGGCTTGGTGTGAACCTTCCTTAAGTTCCATCAAGTCATAACTTCCTACCTGATTATTGTTCCAATCCTTAATTACCCTTGTGACAATATTGGAGCAATATTCAGTTCCATTGAATAACTCACCGCATACGCATCATCATTAAATCATATTATCAATCGCATCAAATAAATAAACTTAAATAATCATAATAAAAATAAACACGAGCTCGTGCCGGATTAATCCATAAAATTAAACTAATTAAACTAAAAAGTGTAGTTCAAACTAGTGTGAGGAGAGCAAGAAAAACAAGGGTAAGTCCTTTCAATTTTCTTCCACATTATATTTCCTCGCACCTAAAGTCACAGTAGTGTCTTGCTGATCAGGTTGAGAGGGAGCAAATACCCACCAGAATACTCATCAATCTGTCTCAATCTAACAGAGATACCTCAAAGCAATCTACAGTCCACGAAACTAACGAACCAGCGCCAACAACTATCTTCAAGTATTTTGGTTTTAAAATCATTTTAAGTATTATTCTTGTGTAATTCCATTACTAACGCTACGTTTCACGTAACTGAAAAACTCATTTTGTTTGCATTTTAGGCAATGCTTTTTGGTTACTCTCTGAATATTATTATGTAAACCATTATTTTGCCATATAGGATTTTCGCAATTTGGAAGATCTAAAGTTTTTTGTAATATTATGTATCATATTAATCATGGAAAAATATCGAGAAAAATTTAAGAATTTGTAAAGTTTTATTCGTCAATGCTAAGATTCTCGTAAAAATAATATGTGATTTGATTATGAGTATGTGAATATAAAATAGGGCGCATTACTTACGGTCGTTACACATACAAATCATAACATTTTGTTTGTCCAACAAATATTAAACTTTCCTCTATTATTGTATTTTTATTTTATCGATGGTATTGTTGTTTTGATGATATTTTACATATCAAATAGACGAAGATAATAAAATATAGCATAATTCGTGTAGATCTAGAATAATCTTAGTTTTGTTATTTAATTCTCATAGAATTATGGAAGTTAAAGTTTTGATTGCTAAAAGTAGATATATATTATGAGTAAACATAATATTATGTTATGTTTAATGAAGCAATTCTGCTCTTTAGCGATGTTCCAAAGTTACATGATGACATTAATTATTATTGATACAAATTTTTGTTGTACCTAAATGTTTATTTACTGCTAATTTTTATAGCGTATTTTGTACCCACACAATTTTGTAGGTATAAAATATATGTTTGAAGTGTGCGTGCCACCTATTCTCATGTATGGGTGTGAGTCGTGGCAACTGACCCAAAGCCCAGGCACAAAAGTATCGGAGTGTAAAACGAAGTACCACAGGATAATTTTAAGTATACCTAATATGGTGTCACCGAATCATGAATGCCGCTTTAGACTGGCGCACCCAGCGCAGGACCATCATATCCACATCTGTGGAGCTTGGGTGGACATTGGCTAGGATCTGTGTTGAGGATGTCAAATGACAGTTGGCTGGGAAGAGTTGTGTTATTTCTCTCACCCGGGTCTGGAAGACGAGGAAGCTTCTCATATACCGTCTTCAGTTATTTCAAGACAGAGCTGAGGCATGTGGATTTGGTTTTGGAGGAGGTCATCAAAACTGCGTGAGATCGAGCGCAATGGAGGGTTCAGGTTTTCTCCCTTTGTCCTAACAATTTTGTAGTTAGTCTCACAGTGGTGACACCTACCTACTCTGCCATCTTTTTCATTCAATATTAAGGTGAAATATGACAATATAATATTTTTCATTTAGATAATATATCATTTTTTTTCTAAAGAGTTCGAAATAAAATAATAGGTACCTAATGTAATAACTTAGGTACCTATTTTAATTTTGATATAGGTAGGTAAATTCATACTTATAAACGAAATAATACTTAATAAAATGTTCGATTAGTTTAAATTCGTAATACATAAGACCTTTATGATGTTTTCTTTCTTTTTATTTAGATTATGAAGTTACAAAAACTACAAATTTTATAACTTAAAAATAACGATATTATTCTACTTATACTATACAGAATTAGATGTCACTGTTTTTTATGAAAGAGATTCAAATAACTTTGGGTGCATCTTAATTTAAAGGTTCTATAATTTAAGAAATTCATTAAATAACATTCGATGACTTTATTCAAGGAAATTGAGTGATGATTTTTTTTAACATTACCACCATTTATTATATCCGCAAGGAACTTTGAGAAATAAAATCGTATTTGATTTAAATCACATACAGAAATTGTTATGAAATATAAAAGAATGAATTGTTATGTAGATAATAATACCGCAATAGTTCTTTCTTTTCTTAGTCGTTAAGCACTGTGTAGCAAGTGTTTGCGGGAGCCTGCTACCTGATATTAGCAGAACTATTGTCCTAATACGAGGCCGCGTGCTCAACTCAATCCGTTCCCATCGCGAAACATAAAGATACATTATGAAAGGTCGTAAAAAACATACGACGTGCCGAGGCAGGGCATTACGGTGCGCGATGGATATAAATATGATGGAATTAAAGGAAAAGAAAAGAATAAAAAAGCAAGTGATAGAAGAATAATATTATATAAACAACAACAATTCTGTAAATATGTATAAATGCTGTGAGAAAGTCGTTTTGCATTAGTGAATGTCGTCTACGTACACTCCCGGCAAAAAGTTTCACTTCGGTTTTTCGGATTTCAAAAAGAGTTTACAAGTTCTTTACAAATTTAAAGTTTCTTTAAATAAGTTTAAAAAAAACACACACAGTTACACGATATTTAGAAAAAAACTCCGTGGCTTACTGACACGGTTTTCTTACCGCGAACTGAATATCGTTGGGTCAAATTCCGTTCATTAATATTTTTCTCTTTTACTACAATAACTTTGATTAAATAATAAAAAAATAATCAGGTGTATAACTTTAAATTTATCTCAGGGCTAAATAAAAAAGTACCTTAAAAATAAAAAAAATAACTGCTTACAATGACATAATAAATAGAAAAAAAAACAATAAATACACAATCCATGAAGATTTCAAAAACATTCTAATAAATATATAAATATATTCCAGATTATTAATTTAGTCTTTCAGTTTTATACACATTTTGAAACACCCACCTTCAAATATAATATAATATTATAGACACTCCAAAATTTTAACGCAAAAATAATGAAAGACCAAGAGTGGTATTAAGTGAAAACGAAATAGGAGATGAGAAAAAAAGTACTGCGTACTTTGCTACTAATGTTTAATTTGATGACATATACAAAGAGGTATTCAAGGGACCAATAATTTAGGCTAATTAAGCCCCTTCGTACATACGCTGCTTAATAACGTAAGCGTCCCATTTACGCTCGTAAGCTTCGTCTGAGCACATTCTCGTACTGCTTTCGTTAAATAAAAATAAAATAAAATCTTTCTTTATTTCTCGCATAAAAAATTTCGCAGACAATTGAAACATATAAACAACAAGGTTATACAAATAATAGTTTAAAATAACATCAAATAACACATAAATGAGAAATCCCACAAGGCAGTGCCCGTTCGTGGGTATTACAGAAGTATTAGGTATATAAAATTGGACTTTTGTATTATGGAAGTAAAAAATAAAAATACTAAAATATATATGGAAATTGAAATCAAAAACTTAATCACATAGAGTGAATAAAGAAATGCATATCCAATCCAACAATATAAATATAAATAAATAATACTCAGTCAATATATTAAATCATCCATTGTAAACATATATAAAATAAAACAAATATAACTAAAAAGATTTAATAAGAAAGGACCTATGTAGTTATATAAAGTATAAATATGGATAAATATATAAAAACAAAAGATACAATCAAAACATAGTATAGTATTAAAGAATAAAGTAATTGAAATAAAAACAAGAATTACAAAGCTACAACAAAAAAATGAAAAATTTGAAATGAAAACAAAAATATAATACAAATAAAAACATATGTAAGAAATTAAGAGTTATTAAATGGAACATCAGATGATGCAACAATTAGAGAAATATATATTTTAAGTCAATAGAATAAATCAATTATGGATAAGAAATTTTTGATAATGGTCAACACTGATATCCTGAGTCAATAACAAATAAAACCATGATAAAAAAGTATAAAAAATATAAAATAAAAACAAAATATAAAATAAAAACAAAATCCTGATAGTCGTCAAGTCATTAAGCAAATTGATAAAAAGACAATTTAAAAATGTGCAGAAACAATGTATCAAGTTATTTCAATAAAAACAAAATAAAGATCAAGACATTCACATCAGTAGAACAAATATACATGTATAAAATAAAACAAAACAAATATAACTAAAAAATATTAAAAAGAAAGGACTTATGTTGTTATATAAAAGTATAAACATCGATAAATACATAAAAACAAAGGATACAAATCAAAAATAGAGTATCGCATTCAAAAAATAAAGTAATTGAAATAGATTAAACAATTACAAAGTTATAATAAAAATAAAAATTTGAAATAAAAACAAAAATATAATACAAATAAAAATAAATGTAAAAAATTAAGAGTTATAAATGGAACATTAAATAATGCGACAATTAGAGAAATATATATTTTTAGTCAACAGAATAAATAAATTATGGGTAAGAAATTTTGATAATGGTCAACACGTTCTATGTGCATATTGCGTTACGCTTTCGTAACTACTTCTTCTTCTTCTTTTTTTCCGGCAATGCAAAACGTCGTGTGTGAAGTTTCTTTGAATTTATTTTTTTTGAATCGTGGAAACTTTTCTTTCGTAAAGCGTAGGTAGAGAGAACGGACCTTCACTAATAATTTATATCCAAGCACACTTCTTTAGTTTCTCCCACCGACATACCATTTCTCATACAAGCTCTCCTTTTTCTCTTCATTATCGGTCGTCCACGCCTTCGTTCACCTTTCTTTGTCATTCTGTTTGTATCCATCCAACTTATTGACTTTCATTTTGTCACAATACTAATTTACATACCACATTCCTTCTTAATATTATCATTTATTTTTATATCCCACAGAGTCTTTTTTCATCTCTCGTCCATATCCACATTTCATATCCATATATCATGGATGGTATGAAAGCGGAAGAATCTTGGATGCAAAAAAACTACAGCAGTAAGAGGAAATAAAAAATGTTAAAAAGACAAAGTTCATATGCAAACTGTACGGCAGTGTTTTATTGTCACGAAGAATATCTCATTTCGAAATAGATTATATTTTACATGTGATTTATGAATGACATTTGGATACATATTCCGGTCATCTATTTCCAATTCCGATATACAAAATCATTTCGGCAGCACCGGGAGGGAAGGGTAGGAAAGTGGAGGAGGAATATTATTATTATAAGTGGGGTGGCGATGGGCCACGTTTATATCTACCAGACACATAAATACACTACATTACTTTACATTATAAAAATATTTTATGTAACATTTTTAGTACCTAAACCTAAACGCTAAATAAATCAGATATGTTTTTTATATGGAGTTTTTTGTCAAATTTCTCGTTCGTCGAAATCTCGATCCATATTAAAAAATCGATCGCATTCGTAGTCGCAATGAAACACTTGGCTAGATAAACGACAAACATTCTTATCTCCTCGTGAGATAAATAAAGAAATAATTCTTAACGATGAAGTGTTTAAGTCGTAAGCTGGTATACGGACCCAGAATGTTTCCTTACTTTGAACAGTTTCTTTCTAACATAGAATAGGTTTTATTCTGCCCTGGTGAGAGATGTGATCGAATGACGAACCTTATAATGTTCTTTTGATCCCCGGTGTGCAAGAAAAGGTGAAAACGATCGCGAAAAATAATCCATCCGACCCAAATATCAACCTGTCCCTCCCCCCCTCGCTAGAAAACTAACGAGGCTCTGGTAACCGAGTATCAGCGATGTAACCTTTTTGAGAGGAAGAGAAAGGACAACCTATTTCATAGCGGATAGGGCGGTTTGATGTCACTGTAATGACCGTCTGCAACTACCCAAATCAGATTAGTGATAAGCCTTTGTTAAGCAGTGGACGAAGTGGATTAGTTACGAGAAATACACTCCAGACAAGAGTTTTGATCACTTTTATTCTCACCTTGATATCAATAATGGAGAATCCATATATTTTTTATCTTTTGTTGAAGGTGAATCCTGCCTAATGTTGTCTACTTTTTATCTCTGTTGTTGCCTTTTGGGCGGCCTTCTTGGGATATTTTGCTGCTAAAATATTATGCAAAATCCTTTATGTGCTCGTACAGGAACACGTTTGCAGAAGCTTTGCCCTTTCCAGTAACCATGCATTTTGTTGTCTTTTCTTTATTATAATTTTTATATTATAGAAGTTGTTAGGTACAAGAGAGGCATAAGACAACGATGAAATATGAAGTTGTAAACGTTTATACATCTGTGTATCACAACTGTGAAAGGGTAAACTGTCAAAATAATTACTCTTTATAAAGATATCTGTGAAAATTAACACATCAAATACAAATTAACCCATTTAGAGCGAGAGCAGAGTTCACCCCCAAGACACGGCGTAACGTCATTAATATTATTCTCACACGATCTCTCTCATCCGGCGGCAGTCCCGCTAATAGACTGAGCGTTATTAAACATGGTCGTTAGCAATCAAAGGGTTATGCGATATGAATATTTCACTGCTTAGCGGAGTTTTGAAATATTATTAATTACACCCCCAGGCTGGTTTCATAGGGTTGAAACATGTAGGTACAGCAACCCCTTGATGAAGAAATGTTCATTTGTGAAATACTATTATCGGCGGGGGATGATGCCAATTTGAATAATGAAACGCTGCTAGTGTCTTGAACAATGATATTAATTACGATTGTTATCATTGTTTCGTTCGCATTGATGAGGTAGAGAGAAAACTTTTCGAATTTTAGCTCAAGATATTTTATATAATAATTGATAAGTTTGTCCGTAACTTCATATTTTCGTTGAAACAGTGAAAATATTTTTCATACATTAGACAAAACTAATCCAAACGAGGGGATTTTTTTCATATTACACAATTCGTTGCAATGACACGGGACACTAGTCCGCGGAAAATATTATTATTCGATACTATATCGGTCAGAGCTTCCTACATAAAACCGATTCTACGGAAGAAATGTCACTGGTTCTTTTTACTTAGGTAGGTATGTAGGTAGGTACGAAACAGTTTTTTTTTAACTTTCACGAATAATAGCCACCACTTTTTTCAAAAAACCTGGGACACATCATTCGTGGGGAGATGTTCCTACCGGCTAACGCACCGTCAGATCTTGAAACGAATGATCGAGAAAAAGACAAAAAGGAACCGGAAGGTCCAGAACAGAAAAAGACTCGCCGACGTTGAGACTACCTGAAATGGTACCAAAGCAAGGTAAAAAAGACTTAGCCTAAGGTGTTATTTACGAGTGAAGTACGTAGCTCTTCGCCACACCTTTAAAGCTTTATGCGACAAAACTACAATAAAAAGCTTACTACTTAAGCATGTAAGTCTAAAACTATGTCCAAAGTCATCAAACAAATTGTCAACAAGTAAGAAGGCACGCATGTTATAAGTTACCCTTTATAACGGAACAAGCATAACAGTGTCAACATTAGACAATGATCCCTGTATTTTAATCACGCCTCTGATTATTGCGAACCCCTTCACCCTATTAATCAGTTCAATTTAACAAACTGACCGTTACACGAAGGTACATAGGTACGTATCAGGGTGTAATACGCAACCCTTCAACCAGTGATTAGCACCATTTGCTTACAGCAAGGGATTAACATGCAAAGGGGTTGGTGAGAACAAAGCCCTTTACACTTTCGATACTTTGTTCAATTAGATAATATTTGAATTTTGAAAACTGAGTATTTTGAGTGAAGGGTGACAGACATAACAACGAACATCAGTAGGCCTACAAACGATTTCTTCGACGATGTAGAGTAGAAATAAAATTAACTGTCCACTTTTATATTTTTATATAAAAGTGTCTCTGTTTGGTTTAAATAATTGTTTATATGTTCCAGTGGACAGTTAATTTTTTCGCACTATACATTGACGAAATCTTCGTTTGTAGTCGAACGCCAATTTGAATTTGTCAACGGGGGTAGAACGATATGAAAGGATGCCGATGGATATAATTTTACACTTTTCTATACATGGGTGTCAGTAAGTATAGCCGGCGGAACTTATAGATAAAGATAATGTTTTTCAGTCAAACGTTTCCATGCAATCTTAGACAGGATAACCCTGGATAGAAATTTCTAGTGAAAAACCTTTTGAGGAGAAGTATTTCCCTATACGAAGTCGGTATTTTGTATGCGATCTAGATTTATAAAATGATTCTTAGTTTTATAAAGCTAAAGATGGAGCTTATAGTACAATTGATTTTTGAAAAAGAAAATCGTTCAGAATTCGGTTGGAAAAAAGTAAGACGAAGTTCATCAACCCACTGAGTACAAATTATTAGAGTACTCTTTTGGATGCGCAGAACCGGAAATCGGTTCCTTTATTCAACAGTCACGTGACTAAAGATAAATTATCAATAATAATTCATTTTACTTTTATCCACAAGCACAATCTAACACAACAAAACCCATAGGTAATTCCTAATAGGTATGTTTAAACTAATTATATGATTTAACTATACAATTCCTCTGTGTTAACGCTAAAATATTAAAAATAAAAAATCGAATGTCACACACTGCTAGGTACAAACGTTAGGTACAATTTGTATGAGTTTAACAGCAGTCTCGTGGTACATGTTGGGACCATGCGCAGTAGCACATTATTTCTCTAGTGTTATTTCTTCTCAAAGCTTCAACCATTCTTCCTTTTCGTATTCTGTCATGATGTTTATGGTTCTACTTCTTCCCTGCATCTACATAACTTGCGCAATTTCAATGCTTCTCTGCCGTATCAGGTCCTAATTTGTTCTGCTCTTAAGGATTGGTGCTAGAGGGTTTTTTCTCCTAATATAAAATGCTCCTTTTCAAACTTTATTGTTCGGTAGCGAAAGTGTTGAGTGGTCAAGATGGATGATGGGGATTAAAAATGACCAAAGGCAGAAGGAATGTTTGTCTACCAGTCACGCAGATCCTCCGGATAATACGAGTTATTGATTGCGGCACATTTATCTATTTAATTATCACACAGTGTGCAGTTAAAAGGGGCGAGTGTTGCCCAACTTCAAAAGACATTCGTATATATCATTAATTTCGTAAGTGGCTACTGGAATTTACATGATGCTTCTGAATGATTTTTGCGTAGTTGTTCAAAGCGGTAGAAAACATTATAAATTAAAATTGTAACAGTAGTTAAATTTGAAAAGAATTTTTTTTTACAAGTACGTTGAGTAAGAACCATAATATGGCTTATTTGATATTTGAGATTTTCTTCTGTGCCTGAAAATAAAGAAATCCAATACGGATTGTAATATGATGAACGACGATATACCTAGCTATGTTTTCTTTTATTTAATTAATAAATTTAGTACACCTAATTGATTAATATTTAGAAAAGCTAAATAGGGAAAACGTAAATGGATGATATTGGTATCTTGATAAACAACGAACGCCAAACATTGCTAAAAAATCGTTATAAATTTTATATCTACTTTTGATGATCTGTAGGGCTATTCTCGTAATCAATCGCATTTAAAAAAATCACTTAACGATAAGATTAAGACACGATCGCAAGCAGTCGTATTCACAAAACTATCGGAATCTAATCTTAAATCCTATTTTGAACTGGATCATTTTCATACTGATATATCAAACATAACGATTTTTTAAGATATCTACTAGATACTTATCTTGTTTTGTGAATACCAATCCGCCATTTTATGATTGTCAATCAAGATAAGAGCGTATTAAGACCGCTACGAGAATAAGGGCACTGGCTGCTACATAAACTTTAAAATGCGAATTATTTAGGTATCGAATAGTTGACCTTTTCTAAGAAACCCAGAATTTGATTAACTATTAGTATAGGTATGTATTTGTACCATCATCGGAGAAAGGAAATGAAACAGGTGCTTATATGAAAATGAATTAGGTAGGTATGAACAAAATGCAGTTTTGGTTAATTTGAAAGAAACTTAACGTTGTATTCAAAAGAAATTTCAATATAGAAATTCCTGCCAGCTTATCCTTAATCTTGTACACATAAAGAAAAGAAAGAGAAAAAAGTTGCCTAAAATCATCATTATAAGAAATTGAGACGTCTCATCCCCGCACTCCCACTTCCTCTACTCCGCCTCCTCGCAATAACAATCATCCGCGTTCCCCTACTTGCAATTCTTTTTACGTAAAGATGTCTTGACATTAATGGGTTATTAAAGTATGGGATTTAATGAGTTGTCATTTTCCAATATTCAATGAGGTTTGATGGCAAAAGAGCTCATCAATTCAAATTTCCCCATTTTATTTGGAGCGACTCTTCCACCGCTTATAAACTGGAGGCTGGATCCTCCCTAATCCCTCTTTATGAGTTTCTCGCGAGAGGTTTCCGCGTGATTAAACCGGGATGACATCCTGCTAAGGAGGTGACATTATATTGGAGATCCTTAAGAGAAAGCTGCATTCACACTGGGAGATATTATTACAGATTACCAACCACTGCACACCAACTTCTACCTACCTACTAACTTGTTTTTATAATACACCTCTGTTATTATCTGTATGCATTTAACATTTTTTTATTGATAAGGACAAATGGCGTATAGCTAGACATAAAATTCCTTAAGGGATTGTGACAGTTTTGAAATTCGCTGAAAGTGATTTAGTCTGCCGGAGGCTGCAAAGCTGATAAAACTTGATCAAGATCGTGAAGCCTCCTCTCGTAAGTGCCTCCAACAATTGTGCATGTGGATTTTTTGAAGCCATTACAATGTCTGAGTACCTATATGGAATTCAAAAGACCTCGCCCAACAACCCTGTCGCTGTCCTCCGTAGTTTGTTCTCACCGCCTCATTACAGCTGTCACTAGGACCCCGAAGATCAGTTTCGTACCTTATTACAGGTTGGAGCGACCTATATACCGCTCTTTCTATTGTCTTCAGGCTGGCAGTTGAGGCTTTGGCGAATACGTTATGACCATTGTGAGCTTACTCATTATGTGCCCCAGCCACTAGTAAGACCAGGCTACAGAATTTTATGATTGTGGTGGTTAAATTTGTTGTCTCGACATCTACCAACATTATTTTAGAATAAATACGTCTGTGCATAACTGTTGCCTCCCCTGAAATACCTATTTGTTCACAATTTATGTATTCTTTTAAAACCTGCAGGCCATTTTTTATTTTTTTTTTATTCAAAAAAATATACGGCGAAAAAGCCAATTACAATGTTTCATACTTATGAGGAATAAAAACAATATGAGGAAATTTTATGTCCATATTTTTTACATCTTAGTCAAGTTGAATAAAAATTCACATCATTAAACGAACAGTGGCTCAATAACAATCAAAATCAAATCAACAACAAAATAATCAAAATAAATATTACCCAACACTTTCCATAGAACCAAAACAAAAAAGAAAAAAAAACAATGAAACATCTCAAAATGATACATGTGTTGGTTAAGGAATTTGCACAAAAAAAAACGTCGTTAAAAAATATCGCAAACTTGAGACCATCATAAATCCACAAAAACCAACCGCCAAGACTTGAAAATAGATTCCCCTATGTCAGTTAATCATTCTGTTTCAAGTAATTTAATATGTCATTTAATTGAAGATCTCCTTGAAGAGTAACCTAATTCTACTAAAATAACCAAAAGAAGTTAATTCTATTTCGATTGGCAAAACCTTGTTTAGTTCAGCCTGAAGATATAATGCCGCCTTTCAAGCGCATATTTAAACCGATAAGAAGATAGGGATCGTCATACTTTTGGAACAACTCGTTTCTTTTCCTTTCGACTGCATCTATTTGTGCTTAAAAAATAAACCAAACTGCACGAAAGCAATACTTTGAGAGACATTAAATCACGCTCGAGCGGCAATACAGTTCGTTATTTTACAATATCACGGTTAATTTTCTCCAATATCATCATATTATTGCATGTCGTCTAGCAATAAAATCAAATTTGACAAGTTTTTTTTTCTATCATGTATTAATTTTTTCCCCTTCCAAAAGATAAATAGGTACAATGTTGCAATATAAGTTTTTTATATCTACTTTTTTACTAAACAAATTCGAAGAATTTGATATTCTTATAGGCTTTTATTCTAAATTCAAGAAACAAGCATAGATCATAAGCCTTATTCAACTTAAAAAATTTTTTTTTTAATTTAGGACAACAGTGATGAAGACTCAACAATACTCCGGCACAGAGAAAGGAACCCCGATATTAGGAAAACCTGCGATGTCTAGGAAGATTTAGAAGTCGTTTCTGGAGAGACGATGTTGAGAGAGCAGATCTTTACCACCTGGCAGACGACCACCAAGCAGACCACCCAAGAGGTGGAGGGATAGCTGGACATGCGCTTACCAGGAAAATGAAGACGCGTGAAAAGACAGGAGACTTTAGTCATACCTGAAGTAGAAGAAGAAGAATTAAATTTATTAGGTAGGTAGGTACATAACATTTTTATTTACTTAATTAATTTTTCTTGTCATGCTCTTGTGACAAATTTATAACAGAGTTAGAAACAAGCTTCAAAGTATAGGAATCTATTCAAAGTTATGGCTTGGAGGTTCACTAAAAATTAGCCCTGATTCCCAGAAAAAAAAAGTATAATAAAAAAATACTATATAAAATATAGATACATACTTATGGGACAAACCTTAAAAGATAAAAGAGGTCAATTTAATAATATGAAATAAATGGAGTAGGTATGAAATTTCGCACTTTGTTTATGTAGAGGAGTGGCCATGCAGTGCTAATAAATTTTGCATAAAAAGAGATTAAATTAATAAAAAAAAAACCACTACGCACACTACTGTAACGTTTGTTTTTCATACTCACACACACTTCGATGTATTTGACATTATTTAACATAGATGTTTGTTTATCTGTGCTCAAAAGGAGAATAGATCAATTTTGTTTTTATTAAATAACCGCAGAACAAACATTGTAACAAACATAAACAAACAACCTACATATCATCATTTTCAATTTGACGTATCCTTGTCATTATTGCGCTCGCTCAGTTTTTGACAAAGCAATTTTAAAATAATGTTCAAACTTATTCTACCATTAATTATTCTAAAATAGCTATTAGGTACATTTTCAATATTTGAGTAAATATAAAAATGTATATGCATAATTGGTGCATCTATTCGATCGATGCCCAAAACAGTGTTCATCATATTGCCAAAATTAGCTTGATACCTATACGTAATTTAATTTCTGACGTAGGTAAGTAATTTTAAATAAGTAATAAGATGTTAGAATTCCTAGGATTTCGTGATATGAATAGCTGCTTCCCTTTGTTGATATTCGCTCGTGTAGGATCCCGTTTATTAGGTAGCTTACTTCTATTCCCTTTTCAAACCTAGTCAAGTAGGTACTTACCTACTTACCTACTCCTTTTTTTTTGATCGAGGAGAAAGTATCGCGGCCATGTTGTGTTTGTAAGGATTCATCTACTTAGTAGGAATTATTATAATCCTGATTAATTTTACGAAACTTTTTTCAGGTTCTGGTACGTATGATCAAAATTTGATTTTCGTCTGAAATTTGGTAGAATCACCCTCTATTCAAATAAATATACCTATATATTTAATATTCTACTTTCGTATTCATATTTACACCTTTTTCCTTAAGGATATATTGTATATGTAAGTACGTTTGGTTATTAAATAGTTGCAGTTTCACAAAATCAAAGTGCAACTGTGTTTTTTTTTTAAATTTCAATACGTAAATATAAAAAAAAAATTAAATATAGACACCAACAGAACACTGAATAACACAAACAAAAAAAAACATGTAACAAAAACATAGAATTTCCAGTCATCTATTAACGGACATCTTCTGCATAGCTATTAATTGTGCATACTTAGTTAGGTAGGTATATTTATTTTGCAATTTTATTTACCCATAGGTAGGGACATGATTTTTTTGCATTTGCGATAAACCATTCTTTATTCCCGAATAACGCGAATTTTCTTGTTTTGACAAAATACAGTCGAAACCTGCGATTTACAGAATAATTTTAATAAAAATAACACCCCTTGTAATAAATTAACACCACTTTTCCATAAACATAACGCGATAAAGTCAGTTCCCTACCCACAGGTAGATATATTAAAAAAATAGTTTATCTTCAGTGTGACTCCATGTGTATCCATCATATTTTTGTATACGAGAATTTTTCAAAATTTTTTTAAAGGCTCACAAAACGTTTATTGTCTAAAATATCAACTACATAGGTATCTATTGAGGTAGGTATTTTTATTACTAGTAGAAATTTCAAGATTTGAATCCGACCCCAAGTTTCTATTATTACCATCGAAATAGAAGAGAAGACTTTCTAAGTTTTGTAAGAATTAGTTCCAAAGTTGGGTGAGAATTAGTTGCCTCTTCCCGAGCCAAGATATCTACTTATATATCTCTATTAGTACCGCCACAACCCATTCACACCACAGAAATAAACGAGCAGCTTCTTTATTTAACCCTTTCAGTATTATTTATAAGCCTATTTATAAAAGGGGGCGTTATTGAGAATGGAAGGGTGGTTATTTGACTTCCCAAACTTCCTGGTGGATAACAAACAACACGTTTACTTCCGCAATTTGAATATTGTAGAAACATCTCATGCTCTACCTTAATTGGTTTTTTTTTAATATTAAAATATCATCGTGATCGTGGTAAGAAAAAAAAATTTCAATTTAGTATACATCCACGTATTCCATGATAGTGATCAGTAAAATCCTTCCGAATCATCAGAATTTCCGGTGCCAATAACTACATTTTTATCGATTTCAAATAATTTATCATGCACGTTGTTTTGTTGCAACTATTGATTACCTACTGATGATGTTCCATTTAAAATCGAACATCAGTAATAAACTGTTTCAGTTATTGGTTGTTACATTTTCGTTAAGATCTAGCCCTGAAAAATGGTCACAAGAATCTAGATGCGTATGACTCTAGCTCAACTACTGTTCCAGGTATTATTGATTCAGACTTTATTTCTCTCATCCCCAATTCAGATACCTACAAAAAGTATTTACAAGCAAAATATGAAGTGGTTGGTGACCCAGCGGTTACAACGTCGGCTTTCGTACTGCGGACGTCGTGGTTCGATCCCAGGTGCCGACCATCTTCCTCTTTCACGACACAAGCTTTCGGTAGCTTACTGTGAAAGAGTCAAGGAGTGTATTTGTGTTCACTTTGAGTGAGCACAGATTCATTTTTTAAAAAAAAAAAAAAAACATTTTTATAATAGGTACACAAGTACCTACTTAAAAATCTTGTTTAGAATCTTGAAGTATCCGAAACTGTAACGAAATCCTTCATGATCCCAGAAAATTGATCATTAGGTATCGTCAAGATGGACATTTACCAATATCCGATATTGTTAATAGGTACCTAACCATTAGGATTTAAATTGTCTGTTATCGTCAAGACGAGCATTGTTTCTTACCTATCGTCAAGATAAACATTGTTTATTATCTACCTATCGTCAAGATAAACATTGTTTATTATCTACCTATCGTCAAGATAAACATTGTTTATTTTCCACCCATCGTCAAAATTATCGTTGTTTATTACCTTTCGTCAAGACGAAAGTCATTAATTATCTACCTTTCGTCAAGATGAACGTCATTAATTATCTACCTATCGTCAAGATGAACATTGTTTATTGTATCCATGTTGACGAAAGTGTGAATTAAATTATTATTCCGTGTGCTGGGTTTATCCCAGGCGTATAGACTTACGACATACGAGAGTAAGTACGGAGGTATTTTAGTATCTTTGTTGGTTGTGATTCGATTCAAATATCACATAATATAAACTTATCGACAAATTCGGAAAATACAATATATAAAGCCAGAAGGAGAATAATATATAAATGCGACTCCACATACGTGCATACTAACGTAGGTGTATGCATACATACATATATAAATACGTATATGTATAGGGAATGAAATATATGTACATATTATTATAGTAGGTACGTACATGCTATTAGAAACGAGGGCCTTAAAGGAATCTAAACATTGCAACGCTTCTCAAACTGTAGGTGGCATGGTATTTATTTTCAAGCAAAACGTGTGTCAAATATGTTTTTGAATTAAGAAATATAGAGGGCCGTAGAGGAATCTTTCGGGAGATTTGTTCATGGCAAAATAGGGGGGTTTTCTATGTCTGTGGTCTTCGACGTCGCTTAGACTAGATATGGACACACTTAAAATATGAAGATTTAAGATACCTAGTTGTCATTGGACATTGTCTAACTGTATTTATACCTACCTATCTATTTTCCTTTACATACCTATCTGATTAGCAAAGGAGACAAGTATCTGCCCATCTAGCTGTCAAACTTTTAGGTAGGTAGGTACCTACTTATTAATTGTAATTAGCTAATTCACAATAAACATCCAGGAGGAATAAAAAGGATAGAGCAGACCGATCGAACCTTCAAAGTCGCATGGAGGCCATGGCACGAATAAGGCTGTAACACTGTAGGAAAAGGAAGCGATGAAGCTCAAAAAATGAAAGAGTTCGGTCACTTTTGTATGATATCCACGGCTTATTATATTTCGTATTACATAATATTATTATGAAATTAGAAAATAATTACGCAAAAAAATATTAAAATGTTCAGTTCTATAAAATAATTAAAGAAATTTATAAGATAAAATAGAAATAGTAATTTTGGAAATAGTCAAATTCAAATTCAAATACAAACATTCACAAAAAAAATTATAACCACATAAGAAACAAGTCAATAAAAATGGACTTCAATGCCAGGAAAACACCACGGATGTAAGCTACATTTTTTAGATTGTCCGTCGCATTAGCGTCAGAAAAAGTTTTTATTTTTTTCTAATGTTTATTTATTACTTAATTAATTACTTACATACTTATTCTGCTGCTAAAGTCAACATCTTATTCTGTGGAGAAGCAACATATTAGTCCATAGAAGATGACAATAAGTTAAACATTTGAAAAACTAGAAAATACGTAACCGTTAAGCATACGGTACCTACATAAAAGTGAACTTTGTGTTGTCGGCACCAACGACCATAACAAAAGTCGGTGACTGAGGGCTACCAAATTCTTCAAACTATTTCATTGGTTGATCGTCAAATTATGAATCTTTTAATCAAGCAGGACGTCGGTTCTCAATCTCTCATCAAAACGGCTCTGCTAATTCTACATATCCTGCAAAATATAAAGTACCATTATATATTTTTAGTTGTATTAAAAAGAAAGTAATTTTGATTCTTCACTAATCTCGCCTCAATAGAATTTTTATTTGGTGAAAATTATTGTGAAACCAGCGTGTTATGGTAGAACGGGTGTGCCATTATTTGCCTATCTCCAAATATTCAAAGGCGTCTGATTGAAAAAAGACAAGGGTGGGGATGTGTGGGGGCGTGGGGGGCGTGCTGGGAGGCTGGCAGGGGGGTGAGGCAGTAGTAGTATTAGTTGTGTCGAGGGAGGGGGCGGAAAGGTGATGCGGGGAGGCAGGGGGAGGATAAAGAAAAGAAGGAAAAGGGGTGGAATAATAAGAAAGTTACCCCCTCCAAACACACACATGCAAGTACCTACCTACATACGTTATTATATCACCTATGTACATACTATTATCTTTAAGGATATATAACTGAATGACTATATACAATGTATGGTGTAGATATTTTATGCAATGTTTGTGTGAGAGACATAATGATCCGAATAGACATTATTTTCTGTGTGGATTTATTTATCTATCTTTACTACTTTGTTTTACAGTGTCTTATTCTGAAGATAGAAATTCGTGTGTATCCCACATGCAGATCCAATACTACGCCTTCTTACTTAGGGGGCGTTCAAGTATTACGTAACGCAATTTTTGAAGATTTTTTACCCCCCCTCCCCCCCATGTAACGCGCCGTAACGTTTTTCTGTACCCCCCCCTCCCCCCCCTAAATGTTACGTAACACTCTGGAAGTGACTATTTTTTACTGAACTCTCGTATAATACTATTTATTATGTTCCATAAATTATTCTTTATTTTTTCTTTTGATGTTTTTCAAATTTCATTGGTATTTTTTTGACATAGATGCGTTGGAAAGTCAGCATGAGAGCCTTTATAGGCCAAGAACAGTTGATTATGTAAATCCCCCGCTTTTGTGGACATTATAGTACCTATCTACAAACTCACTAACAACGCTCACTACAAGCAATTTGTGTTTATGCGTACTGCGTGTTTAAAGCACTAACGAATGCTAACAACGAAAATTAAATAAAAATGACGTAAGTGTAATACAGTCGAGGGATTCCCCGTAAAAAATAAAAGAAAAGGTTTGCTAACTTAGGAGAGCGAAATGAAAATTTCGACATACAATGCAGTCGAGGGACTCCCCGTAAGACGTAATCGAAAGGTTGCTTTTTACGCAGAGCAATAAAATTACATACAGTAGAATTGAGGGACTCCCCGCATTACATAAACGAAAAATCGAGGGACTTCCCGTAAAACATTGTCCAAAAGGGTTGCTAACTTCGGAGAACAAAAAATGATGTACATTACAAACTAGGGACTTCCCGTAAAACATAAACGAAAAGGGTGTCCAACTTGGAAGATTTATTTCACATTTTTTTTTATTTAAGAAAAAAAAAACGTTACGTGACGCATTGTTCGAACCCCCCCTCCCCCCCTTGTAACACACAGTAACGTTTTGCAAGACCCCCCCTCCCCCCCAAATTGCGTTACGTAATACTTGAACGCCCCCTTACATACCTACCTACTTACATCTTTCTCTTTTCGATTACAATCTCAATATTGGCCAAAGTTTTTGTTCTGTTAATCTATTATATTAAAGCAAGTTGGGTTAGTACGAACACTATAGTAACTCGAGATCGGCCTAACAGATTCTTCCTATGTTTGATTTATTGGATTCTTCTCCGCTCCGGATAACAGAATAACTAATAAAAAGTTAAAAAAATGGATAACAAATAAATGATGTAAAATATAATATTAAAGCTAGTATGGAATGGACTTCCTAACAACAATGTCATCTTTGAAAATGCCATTCGCAGAAAGTGAATAAAAACAGATGAATTTAGTTTGATTATAAATTTGAACGCGAAAAGTGATTAAATAGTGGTGAGTTAATATTGATTGATATTATGTTGTGAGGTAATAATTATGCCGTTTCTCATTGTAAATTTTTATTTTTGTTTGTTAGATGAGTGAATTTTTATTTACCATGATGTTTCAGAAAGTAAGCAGATATTTTTGAAAGAATTATCAAACGAAGATGTTGAATGAAGTTTGACGGGTCAGCTTGTTTCTCAATAATTATTACCAGTTGGAGCCTGTTACCTCTCATGACTTTAAATATAAAACAGAAGAACGTTGAGCAAAAAAATAAGAGTTTGTTAACGTGTCACTTAACGCGTATCATATTTCACTAAAGAAAAAATCAAACGAGCGAAATATAAGATAATACCTATACATATATTAAGCAGATGGCGAGATAATTTTTTAAGCAAGATTATTAATCGAAAGAAGATAAAGCTGTCTAATGGAATCCAACTCTGCTCGGCCAGACGTAGCTTATTGGTATTATTACTTGTGCCTCTGGGAATACTCTCCGCTCGCCTGTCTGCACCATTAGGTAGGTACTCTAAATTCCAAGCTCATCTCAATTTCAAATCAGACTCGCTTAATTATGAGTCCTGGCATTGTATCAGATTCTCCAACTCGTTTTAGATTACAAATGAAAATATACTCTGCGAAATTTAGCATAATTTTCTTCGATATTAAAAATATTTCCATCGTTTGTTAATCAGCGAAATACGTGGTAAAAATATAATTTGTTTTCTTTCTCAATAAACTCTTCCGATAATTGAAAAGATTTAAGATACGTTGAAGTAGGTACGTGGAATTAGATAATATTTTGTACAGGTTAACTGATTTTGTCTTTGGGAAATAAAAACCCTATTAACAAAATAATACACCTTACGATATTCAAAAGCCCAAAGAAAAAAATGAAGTCAACAAAATCTATAGGAATTTTAATGTCAAGGAACAAAAATTTAAAGTAAATTATTGATGTTTGTAAATTTTTATAAGCTTTGAATTAGTAACTTGATATATCCATATATTGAGAAACAATTATAATAGTAAATAAATTAGATAAATAAATAAAGCTTATTGCCAAAAAATTACGAATATGAAATAACACACAAGGATCTCTTCCAGCTAACCCATAGATATTGGACAGAAGTCTCCGAACGTACATTTACAGTAGAATATTTTAAAGCATATTTTTTTTTGTTTAATAAGCATCATAAATAACGAGTGCAAAGGGTTAAAAAAAATGAAGCATCATAAATCTACATAGGTACCTACTAATTTCGTCAAGGTGACAACATAGCTGCAATGTTGATTGATTATTTATTTCAAGCCAAAGGATCCATGCCAGTCTTCCACCCTACTGCTAACCAAAACTTTGGTTAAATAACTCAGTAATCAGGAAAAATAATATGTAGGTACATGATGTTACATTAATTAATTTAAATCATACCTATTTCAGGAATAATTTTAGACGTCGTATCCTATTAAATGGGTTCTCGGTGAAAATTTTGAGGGTAAGATAATTATTATAGTTCGGCTTTGAATATCTTACCCTGTTCAGAACTCTGAATCTCCTCTCCACTGTACTCCTAGATGTTATGTAATGTCCGATCGTAATATGCATACCATTTAAAGGAAGCAGGAGTATAGTAGGTATAGGTTCACAACAGTACAGTATAGGTACAGTAGATATGTTCCACAGAGTTCTGTTCAGTTATTATTCACGACTCGTGCCAGACCATTACTTACAAATGAACAGTTACCAAAATGATTTAAATGCTAATTCCCTTTATAATTACATTTTCACAACAGTGGCCTATCTCCATGTTCCATCTCTGTACATATTGTATTGTATGGAGGTGTTATGGGATGCTAATAATAGCATGTTTGTGGGTGTACTCTGTGTATGGATAACTACGCGTGTTTAATGAAATGACATTGTTCAATGCTCCCTCCCTGTAACTTGATTATTCCAATTTTTGTTATTCATAATAGGATGAGTAGATTCTATATTATTATAATTGATTCTTATCCATATAGCCTTTAACAACATGACCAAGATTTGGAAAGCGTGCCTTTAACAACATGACCAAGATTTGGAAAGCGTCGGCGTTTAGTGTCGAGACGAAATGTAAACTGTTTGATGCGTGTGTGTTGCCCATTCTCTTGTATGGGTGTGAGTCCTGGCACCTGACCAAGGCCCAGGCACAAAAAGTCTCAGCCTTTGAGATGAAGTGCCTAAGGAGAATTCTGGGCGTAAGATGGTACCACCGCATCACGAACGACGCTATACGCCGGCGCACCCAGCGTGAGCCCATCACCTCCACCATTGTGGGGAGGAGATGGACTTGGCTGGGACATGTGTTAAGGATGCCGAATGACAGTTGGCCGAGGAGAGCGCTGTTCTTCCTCCCATCAGAGCTGAGGGACATGGACATGGTGTGGGAGGAGGTCATAAAAATTGCGCAAGATCGAGCGCAATGGAGAGCTCTTGTTGCCTCCCTATGCCCCTAAGTGGGGTCTTAAGGGAGTTTGGATTTGGATTTGGATTGGCTTATCCATATACAGATGTGTTGCAAAAACTAAAGATTTGCGTAGGTATTTAATTCACTATTTTACCATTTTAGACCAATATTTTTCAGTTTCAAAGAAAATCTCTTTCACTTACATTGGTTTCCATTTAACTAATATTATTATAACAGACCGAGAACGGAGCGAGACGGTACCAAGATCTCGATCCGACAACCTATGGTGTGAACGCACCCTAAGATACACGGCGAGATGGGTAGGTATATAAAAAAATATGTTCTATTAAAATAATAATTATCTAGGTACCTGAAATTTAATTTAGGAACATTTTTAGGTCAGCCTAAAAGCTATGCAAAAGTGCTTAAATAAACCAGTAACTTGTGTAGGTACTGTGTGTAAGGATATCCAAATTCTCTAGAAATAAATGTTTAATTAAACCATTATATAAAAAAAAATTGTTTTTGTTTAATGAACTAGACAGGTTGTGGAATATAAAATTGTTTTGAAACAGGACCCTTAGTATAAGTTTTCGATGATCGAATATCGAAACGATTATCGAAAGAGTTTCGAAAATTTTCCGTACAAAAATTATCGAATGATTCGATCGTTTAATTTTAGAACATTATTTGCAGGTTTATAAGCGTGCAATAAGCTTTCGATAAAACTCGTACTAGCCCCACAGTATGCAGAGAGAAGTCACACGCGTTCATAGCCCATTGTCAGACTACCAAAAATATGAAAAAAAAAATCAGCTAAGTAAAAATGTGTATAATGCCGTATTATTAAGCTTGGCGTATAAGATTAATCAAAAATATTACATAGCTGAAGAAAAGCTGTAGTTCACGTTAGAGCTGATTGCTCAAAAGCTCGTCTAATTTTCTAACTTCATTAGTAGTGTGTGTACTTAAAATACAGCTTAATCTCATAGAGCGGTGCTTTGTGCCCGTCCAACGTCTGGCTTAATGAGAGGAATAACAATTTTTACTTAGTTGGTTTCAGTGAGCTCAATTTCAAAGTAGCACGAAAAGATTTTATAAGAGCAAAAGAAAAAACGAGTAGGTAAGATGAACAAAGTATTTTATTTATACATTTTCTGAAATACTCACTTACCTACTTCTCCCAGCAGGGTAATTCAAGAAAACACATAAGTTTAGAGCAACTAGTCAAATATTTGAAGCTAAAGGATACTTTGCACCGAAATGAATGTAGTTTGAATTGTAATTAAATAGTTTTTACCTGGCTTAGGATGATATGTCGATATATATTTTTTCTGAAACGTCTCTCAATTTTTTTCTCGATCCATGATTAAAAAAATCAATATCTAAATATTAAAACGTATGATGTGGAAAATGTGAGGATCAATCTGAATAATAATTGGAATCTGTCTCATTTAGGTACCTAAAAAAAAAGATTTTTGGGTTATAACGACCCATAAGTAAAAGAAAAAAGTTTAGTTCGAGCTAAACTTTTTCGTGAATATCCAGTACTAGTATTGGCGAAAAGCTTCTATTTTGGAAAAAATAACAACTAATGACTCTAACAATTCATAGCTATGTTCGATTTCTAAATGGAACAAACCACTACGGGCTTACGACCGTCTTCTAGTGTTATTTCGAAGGCTGGCTTAGTGTGATCACTTTACGTTAGCAACGTTCGCCATTAGGTGGTAATGTTTGTCTCCGAAACTCCTAATTATGATAATTCTCAACATGTTCAACATGTCGAAAAATCCCATGTATGCAACAAGTAGAAATTTAACAATGAATGAAATATAGAGATAAAAGTTGGAAATTATTGAAAACAAGAGAGCAACCAAATTTAAAGACTGCGACTGCTGTCGTGTATTTGGCGCTGCTGTCATGTATTTGTATTCTCTTTTGGACTTCCATAACTCTCTGTCGGTTGCGAGTCTCTTTCAGTATTACAGCCCTGCTATTCCCTTGTCTAGGATCTACCCAGGCATTTGAGCATAGTTCTAGGCCTCCATTCAAGCACCCTCTTCGTTCACCTAGCGTCAGTTATGTATAATTATATGTTCCGCGATTCTTATTTCGTAAGCCACATCTATTGTTTTTTTTCTCTTATACAAACATCAGTTTTTCGGATCATATTATGTTCGGTTCTTTGACATTTAACATCCTACACTACATTGCTCTTTGCGTAACCTGAAGTTTAAACATATGTAATTCTTTCATTAGCATGGATGTCTCGAATAGTACACATGCGTCGAATATTTTCTACTTCAGATAGATGGGAATGTCTGGGGATTTTAGGTTCTTACGAAACGAATAATCTATGTGAAAAATGCTGAGGAGAAAATCGTTGTAAATCCACATATTTTTAATGGTTTGTAATTTGCATCATACCTTCATATTATGCAGATTGAGGATGGCCATATTTTTCTTCATCTTTTGTAAATTTTAAGGTGTTTTACTTTTTGAAAAGTTTACAGTGTTAATTAAAAGCCAAGAGTTCGGTTGTTGTCTTGGGAGTGAATGAAAACAATATTGAAAAAATACATGATTATGTAGATAATATCTTTCACAGCGTATGTTAAATTTTCACGACCTATGTACCTACATACATACTCGTAGGAACTTACAAAATAATCGTCTATATTTTTGTACATTTATATTATTTTCACAAACAATTAGATACACATTAAATATATATTATTTGGTGCAATATACCTACTTGTGTATGCAAAGGTGTCTGTGTTGAGTGAATTATAAAACAAATGAAATTTCAAAAGGAGTGAAAAACAAAAGAAATGCGAAACACGGTGAAGACAAAAGAAGAGAGTGTAGATATAGAGGAGAGGATTAATAAAAAAGTAGCAGCCAGTTCGGTGAAAGAGTGATACAGTGAAATAACAGTAAAGAACAACGAGATAATAAAACACATAAAAATGTCTGAATCTGGACCTTGTTGTATGCGAGGGGCGCCAGGGCTGGACTCTAGTTATCTTCATATAAGTTTGGATTTTTTTTATTATGATGTGGAATTTCAATTTTAATAGGTTACAAAGATAGGTGAGAACATTTTTTTTCTTTTTACTGATCTTTTCGTATGCAATCCTGCATTTTACATAGAGTTATTTAATTGACAGATTTTGTAAAAAAAAAACTTGATAGGTTTCAGCAAAATCAATTAAGTAGGTAGGTACACAAAAACATGGCATCAACAAATAATTCATTAATTTCATTTTTTCCGATTACCTACAGGTAAGTTTGTGAAAGTGGCCCTTTACAAATAAAGTTTTTCATATTTATTTATTTTATTTTATTTTACATCTACCTACGCAACAAAAGTTCCTTTTATATTTCAAATGTATGTTATGAAAATAAACATATCTTATACTTAACATAATTTGGTTTAGCGAGAAAGTATTGTTCACAATCTACTCATTTGTCAAAATGTGAAGACCTGAGGCTGTAGTTTATTTACATCACGATCCAAATCTTAATAATGAAATCATTATAACATTTAAACATAAAAATTTGCTCAAAAATTTCTATAATAAATTATTATGTAGTAGAAACGAGGTTCGGCTCTGTAATAGTGTAGGCAAATGCAGAATAACTTTATTGTTGGGCACATACATAAAGTACGCTAGTGCCTAGTGCCAGCCCTCGCAGGTGGTGTTGGCAGATTTGGACGCTTAGAATATTGAATCTGTGGAAAGCATTCGATACCGAGTTTTCAACGAAAAGTGTGCTCATGATTTTAAAAGTTAAAAACATGTCCTTAGATCTGCCTTTTAATTCAGAATCTGTGCCTATTGAAACTGAGTTTACTTACAAATTTATTGCAAACGTTTTTCCATATAATTTATAAATAAGTAACATTTTTCAAATCTTGAAAATATAGTAGGTTAGAATTTAAGCTCAAGGTGAGCAAAAATGAAAAATAAAACGATCATAGCGGTTCAGTCACCGACTTTTGTTCTGAAGGTTGTAGATTCGATTCGTCAATTTTTACAAGCGGTAGCTTTGTGAGAAAGTTATCAAAATTACAAGCCTTATATATCAAAAGGTGTATTGTGTTCACTTTGGGTGAGATTTCAGATTCCATCCAAGATTGCTTTAAAAACATTAAGGGTTATGTTGCGACATGAGAAGATAATAATTTGGATTTGCAACCAATCTTTTAAGCGACATCTTTAAGGAAGCGGACAATGTTTATTTCATTACTAGAGACAGAAGTAACCCATACCTAACACATTGCATACTAACATCAAACATATAGGCGCTTGTCTAGAGAGCCATACATGTGTTTAGTTAGACATACGTGCATAACACGTTTAAAATAATATTAAAAATTCAAATAGCATTTCCCATCAGAAGAGTTGACATGTCGGATGAGAAAAGCATGTCCTCTTCTCCAAACAACATAGGTAGGTAATCAACTCTACCTTAAAAAATGTAAACGTGACTTATTAATTGATACGTCGTTTGTTTGGTTCATTTGTGAAAAAAATATCAGAAACCTAAATGACAATTTATCAAGTGTCAAGAATTTCAATCTCACGTACCTACCTAAAACCTTGACTTCTGCAAGCCAGGTCATTTCTTTTGGTCTTGCTTCCTTCTTCGAATTTTTTGTCCGGCACCAAATGTCTAACCGCCTGCGCAGCTCCACACCCATAGTCCAGACAATCTTCGCCCACCTCAAAAGTGCTCCAATTCTCACCCTGTTCTACTGCAATCGTGCATTTCTTGGGAGAACACTTCCTGGTACCATGGCTGTAGCTTTTATTATTTGATGCTTTCTTATGTCCATGTCTCCATTCATTTTCCACGTTAGATTTTTAGTTTCAACTGTCTTTTCTAGATTTTAACCTACACCTTCAAAGGATGGTAGGTGAGGATTTTTATGCAGGTATTTCACGTTGCTGAGTGCGGTTAGCTCCAAGCTCCAAATATAACTCCATAGAGGAGCTTGTGGTTTATAATTTTTTTGATGTCAACCAATACAATACATAATTTCATTGTAGATAGCGTCCAATTGTCCATAGCAGCTTTGTACGGGATTTAAATGAAATTTTTTTACTACCGGCATGCAGAAGCATGGGGTAAGCCAGTAATAAATTTATGCCATGTTTAAAAATTTCTGGCTAAAATTTATGTGTCATCAATTCATCATCAAAATTTTTCATTCATACAAATTATTATTTGCTGTGACCACGTAGCAGTTCGATTCCCATCAGTACCAAATCACTTTAGAAAAAGACAAAATTCTATTGCAAGACATTGAGAGTAACAGAGATGACAATACGTAGTGTGACTACGATTTAAAATAATCAAAGTAGAGTACGCGCGTGATTAATGGGACTGATAAGCAGACTAGTCGTGATTAAAAAAAAATGATATTGTCATTGTGTTGTTGAAAAAGCTGATAGAATTTTAATGCAGTCGTTATTTAAAAAAAAAAAAGATGTTCTATCACGTTGTGTGAATGGGTGTGTGTCTTGATGGCAGTACATTGTGAATATTAAATTATAAATTACTAATTCTAATCGCCTCGTTAATAGATAATGTGGATGCGATAGTATCCCTGCGAGTAGCTGTCCATACCACCCGGGTGCTGTTTTCTGCAAACTATTCGGCGATTCGTAGAAGATTTGCCCAAAATCGAGGACCTCCAACGAAGATTAGGTACCTATTTAGTTAAGCGATGAGCAAAGTTTTTGAATATTTCTATTTCTGCGTTTTCATGTTCCTATAGTTTTGTAGAAATCTGAATAAGATCCTTCGGAATAAGTCGACCTTTTGAATCTTTTTAATGTCCTTCACCAATTCATCGTGTTTATTTGAACTAGAAAGTTTTATTTGTTTATTCATTTACGTAAAATACCTCCATATTTCTTCAAAAACTTAATTTGAATTCAAACCCATTGATAGACATTATTTAATGAAAAAATATCAAATAACTATCATCCATAGGCAAAAGGCGAAAGCCAAATATGTAAATTCAGTTCCTATCTTTATCTACTAACAAAACCTCGTAAGCCTCTGTACCACTAGTATAAGCTTTCGATGATCGAATATCGAAACGATCATCGAAAGAGTTTCGAAATATTTCCATACAAAAATGATCGAATGATTCGATCGTTTGATTTTCGAACACTATTTGCACGCTAATAAGCGCTTATTAGCGTACAAGTAGCTTTCGATCAAACTCGTACTAGCCCCACTGATCACTACAAATTACAGATAAACTGAATGTGGTATAAGTGAGGAGACTCAATCATATGATACCATGTTCCGTTCCTTCGAGACAGAGCTGTTGTATAGGAGGATTACGGAGTGGGCATTCCCAAACTCTAATTGCTGGTTCCTTGTGCCCCTACGTAGGACATTAAATAGACATTTGATTGATTGGAATAAGAAAAATGTACTTATTGCAAGTTAACCATCGACTATTTTATTTTAAACGATTCAAAAGCGCAAACAAATACCTACATTATTTGACCCTTTCACAGTTATCTAATTAAAGCTTTTGTGTCGTGAAAGAGGAAGATGTTTGGCACCAGTGGGGCTAGTACGAGTTTTATCGAAAGCCAATTACACGCAAATAAGTGTTCTTAAATAAAACGATCGAATCATTAGATCATTTTATTATGAAAATTTTTCGAAACTCTTTTTGATCGTTTCGTTCGATATTCGATCATCAAAAACTTATACTAGGGCTACTGGTGTCGAATCCATGACCACCGCACGAAACAGTTCGAAAGCTGGCATCGTCTACTTTCCATCAGTTATAAATGTTTTAAATTTTGACGAAGAAGACCCTCTCACGCCTGCTCCTTCGAAGCAGAGCTGACTAGCTGAGGCATTTAGTGAGGGAGGAGGTCATCGAAGCCGCGAAAAATCGAGTGTAAAATTGAGGGCTCTTCTTACCTTTCAATATGCCCTTAAATGGGATCACAAAAGGAAAATATTCCGAATTATGTTATGTTATAAATTTCAAAACATACCTACACATATCCATGTACCACATAAGATCACGTCAAAAACAATTAACTTAAATTTTGTGCAGTGATTGTATACGTTATCAACAACTATAGCTGACCCGCCCGTCGAACTTCGACCTTAACTATTATATTACATGAATTAAACATACCTAGTTTATGAATTAAATTTAGCATAATATAATTTATTGCATTTCTTCTTTTTCTTCTTTATCCATGTCTGCTCCTTAGTTGGAGCATATGGACTCCAAAAGTCCTCGCCATGCGGTCCTGTCCCCTGCGATTCCAGCAGCCGCACCCCAGTCAACACCAACGGCCTGAAGGTCAGCTTCGTAGAGCCTTTTAATTGTTTGGAGGGGCCTACCGCGTCTTCGATTGCATTCTGAATGGTAGTTGAGACTAAAACGGGTTATGTCCTCTGTAGGCTTCCTGAGTACGTGACCTAGCCAGGTCAGTCGGCGGAATCTTATAGTGGTAGTGACCAGAAGTTGGCCTGTTAGGTCTCTGACAACTGTGTTCGGCACAAAATCATTCCAACATATGCCCAGCATTCTTCCGAGGCACTTGCTCTCGAATCCTGCTATGCGAGTGTTTTGAGCGCAAGTTGGGTGCCAAGATTCACAGGTGCATTAGAGAAGGACCGGTAGGACACAGACATTGTATATTCGTAATTTTTTCCATTATTGCATTTATGTAATGATTATTATTGTGGGTTCGGTTGTGGTTTAAAGTTCGACGGGTCACAAGTCACATAGATGCGGCGACGACAAGAGATGGCGGTGTAGTAGGAAATAAGTCACATATGAAACACGTTATGGTATTGTATATCATATTTATTATATAACTAAATTTAACCAAATAATTATGATAACATGTTATATTATTACCTATGTGTACCAGTGCTTTAAAATATTTAAATCAAAAGTAAGGGAGATAAGTAGAGTAGACGGAGAAAAGAAAAGAGTGGGAAGGATAATGAGGAAGATAATAAAATTGAATTCTTATGAAGCATCATAACGTTTTGTTTATGTGCTTACAGTGAGAGAGTCTCACGAACTTTAATCAGACTTGAAGGACAGAGGTCAAGATGTCCGCCGCGTGTCTCTGAGGTGTTAAATGGAATTATAAATTAAATTCACACCAAGATCCGTCTCTTATTTAATACTCGTATTTAATGGAGGTGAAACCCCTAGAGCCTTATTCGTTAATTGTAAATTATATTTGTGTGTTTTACAGACGATAGTAATAATAATCGTAAGGCCATGCAGATTTTCGACAAAGTTTTCGATTTTTTCTAGTTTTAGTAGATACATTTAGGAAACGAAACTGGACGGAATGGTTAGGAGATTCCTCAGAAAAAAATATTAAATAGTCGAGGCCTTCTATGTACCTACTCCATATCTCCCTAGAAGATACTTGAGTACCTAGTTATATTTTTTGATTTTGTCAAATGAAGACAAGTTTTGGCTTTGACAACAAAGCCAATAGGCAATAAAGATGAGACAGTAACAAAAATGGATATAGTCATATCCTGGCGCCAAATACATGACAGCAGTCGCAGTCTTTAAATTTGGTTGCTCTCTTGTTCTCAATAATTTCCAACTCTTATCTCTATATTTAATTTATTATTAAATTTCTACTTGTTGCATACATGAGATTTTTCGACATGTTGAACATGTTGAGAATTCTAATGATTAGAAGTTTCGGAGACAAACATTACCACCTAATGGCGAACGTTGTTAACGTAAAGTGATCATACTAAGCCATCAGCCTTCGAAATAACAGTAGAAAACGGTCGTATCCCCGTAGTGGTTTGTTCCATTTAAAAATCGTACATTAGTAATGAATTGTTAGTTGTTATTTTTCCTTGAAGACAAGTTTCCTGATTTTTACGATTAGCATGCTAATTTATTTATTTATATGTTTTATTTATTTACTCACATTACAATCATCTGTGCTTACATAAAAAATTATTTATATATTTTCTTATTTTAAAACAATGTTTTTGTCTAAAGGCATGTCTTTAAAATTGTGTTTTTTTTTGCATAAAGGTAGTCATAAGATATTCCTCAATAATATCTTGAATTTTTGAATACCTACATTAAATTTTTTTTTAATTTGAACTATAAATATAAATAAATTACGGAAAACCAGCTTCTTTTCAATCATCAGCGAGTTTGTTTCAGTAGGTATATATAGGTGAAGAACAAAGGTAGGTATTATAAGATTATAATATTCATAGTTTACAAGAAAATAATGAGTACGTAGGTAGGAACTTAGTCCACCAGGGAAGTCTCATATGGAATAGATTGAGGGTAGCCAAGTTCGAAGGTTACCTACATGAGGATTTGAAATAAAGTTATTGGCCCGATTTTTTAAAGATATCCGCCATTAGTCATATTTCGGTTTTATTTTACAGACGGACCTGTGGGGCTAGTACGAGTTTTATCGAAAGCTAATTGCACCCAAATAAGCGCTTATAAGCGTGCAAATAGTGTTCTTAAATAAAACGATCGAATCATTCGATCATTTTATTATGAAAATTTTTCGAAACTCTTTTTGATCGTTTCGATATTCGATCATCGAAAACTTATACTAGGGATACTGTCCGTGACCGACCACTTATTCTAACTAAGCTATTTCTTTGTTTAGTGATATAGAATATCTATAATTTAAAAAAAATATATGATTCATTCATTGACCTTCATATAGGTACCTACTCAAACTCATCAAATACAGCAACAAAAGAACACCACAAGTCATGTTATCTAAAAAATAGAATATTTGCCCTAAAAAAAAACAGGCGAAAAATAGCGTGATTTAAGACAAGTAAAATATATAAATTTTTTTAGAGGGTTTATACCATAGTGCGGCGTGCTGACCAAATCCATAGTTACCATTTTGTAACCATACCTAGTAACCAACAATATAATAACTTTTTTGACTTAGGTAAGTAAATGACGCATCTGTGTTTATAAAACTGGTTCTAAGAAACCTAATAATTATCATCCAGGTATGAAAATATTCTTAGGGAAATTATGCGAGGAAATGATTTGAATAGAATAACGATTAATCTGGGAAATAGATAGAGTAGGAGGTGTTGGATAGAGAGAGGTGCGCTGACGTGGGATCGGATCCGTGTCCGCTGTCGTGTTGAAAATGTCACTTCTCAATGTGCGGCGGGGCAAGGAGTGGTGGACCCATTAATTTTGATAAATTACACTTCCAAGGAATGAATTGTTAATGAAATAACCCCCTGCCACCCCAACAGTTCACGTTTATTAATCATCCCCTACCTACACCTTCCTACCCTCTAGCTGGCAAGACCTCCACCTTACAGGCAGTGACACAATATTACGGAATCAAATTCCAGATAGCGATTCTATTAATCAATATGGGTTCCTATTTTCGGTGGTGTTCACTCCGTCAGAATAATTAATAGTATGGAAAAAATTTCAGATTTTATACTGAAACTAGCAGCAATGCGGATGAGAAAAGGATATAAACAATATATGAAATAGCATAAAGGGTGGGACCCTTTACCGTAACTTTACCACGTCAAAAACTGCGGAAAATTTGACATATCTTCCTTATTATATACAGGGTGACTAGTAATTCGATACTTTCCTTGAAAGGGGTTATACTCAAGGGCGGATCCAGCATTGGCGCCAGGGGGGGGGGGGGGGGGTCACGAGTCACGACATAATAAAAAAGGTCATTTCCAAAATTTGGTATCTAGAAACTAAACTTTTCCTAAAAAAAAAGGTCATTTCCATGATCCAGGGGGGGGGGTCATGAACCACAATAACTTGTAATTATAATAGAAAAGTAGGTATTTTTTAACAAATGTAAGTACTGTAAGTACTTCAAATTAAAGGCCTGGACCCAACCAAGGGGGGGGGTCATGACCCCCCTGACCCCCCTCTGGATCCGCACTTGGTTATACTAGAGCAAATTTGCAACAATTTTGTTCCCATTAACCAGTGGTCAAATGCCAGTGGTTTTGAGATTACGCCTTCATAGCACCATCTGACCGTTTAACATTGATTTTTTTTTCCAAAACTGTAGTAAAGTGGAAAACATTTTATACTTTTTCGGAAAGCTTATTAATTGAGAAAGTTTTTCCTGTGGTTTGTACGCCAATATTTTATTGGAGTAACTCCCTTAGAAAAATCGAAATTAAAAATGAAAAAAACTGACTTGTGATTTTAAAATGTTGTATTTTTTTTTTTTATAAAAATGAATCTGTGCTCACTCAAAGTGAACACAAATAGGTACACTCCTTGACTCTTTCACAGTAAGGTACTGAAAGCTTGTGTCGTGAAAGAGGAAGATGGTCGGCACCTGGGATCGAACCACGACGTCCGCAGTACGAAAGCCGGCGTTGTAACCGCTGGGTCACCAACCGCTTCAAAGGTTTTCTGAAGGTTTTGAAATTTTCTTCATGACTTTTTACGTCAACCATTCTTCAACTGTTGTAAAAGTTCATTTTAACTTTCCTAAATGGAGTACTTTGTTCACAATTTTCAATTTTAGGTCAAAAGGTGGAAAATTGAAAAAACTCTAAAAAGTTAAATAACTCGAAAACCACTGGCATTTGACCCCTGGTTAATGGGAACAAAATTGTTGCAAATTTGTTCTAGTATAACCCCTTTCAAGGAATGTATCGAATTAACAGTCATCCTGTATATTTCCTGAGGACATCTTTTTTGATTTTTTTCAAACTAGGTAGGTAGGTACCTAGTATTTTTAAAAATAAAAATATTTTATTTATTTAAATATTACATTTAGATAATTAATGGGTTTTCGTATTTAGACTACCAAACTCACTCTAAATTTCGATTTTATAAAATATCTACCTATGCTTGTTATAAACAAATGTTAAGAAAATAAAACATTAACACTTTTCTATACAAAGGAGTCAGTATAGCCGGAATGTTTTTTATGTGAAAATCAAGCATTTATGATAATAATTAGTGATCACCCAGATGTCGAAATTGGACCAATAATATTTCACAATTTTCTTTCAAAAACAATGACATGGATATATTTGCTTTCTCCACTCCTTTTCTATATAAACTAACGAAATTTCAGTCCTTCGTCCGCGCGATTTTCGAAAAAAAGGTATACAAAGCTTTTGCTTCACGTATTAATATAGGTAGGTATAGATTAATACTTATTTGTTTTCATAATTTTTCAAATCAAAATCACGGCGTCAAGAGTTTTAATATTAAGAGCCCTGAACTTGTTCACATTGAGCATTTGACTATTTTCAGTAAAGAGCGGCCTTAAGTTTAGTTTGAAAGATTTTTTGAGAAAAATATCCAAATTATGAATTTTGTTTACAGTTGAGCGAATAATGCCTGATTTGAATAAATGGATAACCCATCGTATAAACGAGATCGCATTGTAAGAAATTCACAATAATAATTGGAGTTCTTAATAGCTCGCCATTTCTCAATAATCGGGACCCATATATCAAATGGTTGAATGTTTCTTTGTGCTTTAACTACAAAAGGAAAATAATACACACCGGGCATTTTAGATCCCATATACGTAGACACTCGTTTTTTTAGCGATATTTTGTGGTGAGTTCTTCAATTAAGAGTAGGTATGTATGCGGTACAAGGTTTTTATAAACCTGTCCTTTGTCTCAAAGTGTCTGAATAAAAATTAATATAGGATTTGTAATTTTTTTTTTTGTAAATGAATCTGTACTCAGTCACAGTGAACACAAATACACTCCTTGACTCTTTCACAGTAGGTAAGCTACTTAAAGCTTGTGTCGTGAAAGAGGAAGATGGCCGGCACCTGATGGGATCGAATCCACGACCTACGATACGAAACAGTTCAAAACCCGGCGTTGTAACCGCCAGTCTACCAACCACTTCAATAGTTTACATCCCTTATTATATTTTAGAAATAATTTGTTTATAGTTAAGTTTAATTAATTTATATAATTATCCTATAGGGTAGAAAATTAAATTTTATGAATTGATTATGATCATAAAATTTCGGTCTCACATTCCATAATGAATTATTTTACTTTCTAATGATCTCACCCAACACAATATGTATATCTATAACAATAGTAATAATATTTGTCAGCTATTATATGTATCTTCTCTCACAACCGTTGTATACCATAATAATTGTCTTCTCTTTGATTTTTGATACTTTATTTTATTCTTTTGATAATGTCTGCGGAAGTTAGACGAAAACGCTTGAGATTCGATATAAATTTTAAGAAAGTGCTACTGTGTTTTATTAAATTCATAATAAAGAACTTTCACTACATACGTAAATACTCAAACCCTCCAAAAATACTTTTCGATACAACGCCAATAAACGTACAACTTCCGCCATGAATGTACCGTACGGAAAACTTACCGAGTAGGAGTAGGTAGGTACCGCACATCCTCACATGGTCAGTAGTGTGTTACATACGCGCTTCAACTACTGCCATCTAGATGGCGCTGTCTGTTACGACGTACGAACGATTTTATTTATTATCTTCTTCGGAAAAATATTATTTTTTAATTATGGGTTTACATATAAATTGGTGGTTTTCTATTATCAAAAGCAATCCTAATGGATCTCTTGATAATTAAATATTTCAATAAATTTACCTGAGGGAAATTCTAAGCAATTACCGATTATATGACATTATGGTTACGTAAAATTGATGAAGAAAAATGATTATGTTTATTATTTCCACATACTTTCTTATTAATGAGGTTTATTCGTGAAGGAATAATAAAAAATGAGCCACTCAGGGCCCTCCTGGGTACCTCGATACACATTAAAATGTCAATTTAATAATTATTATTAAGTAGATATTATTAGATTGTACCTTACGTTATTTTTTTATCGATTAATTTGACGGGGCGCACGCGATCATTATTTCTTGACACGAAATGCAAATTATAACATGAAGGAAATTCGTAAAAAGTGGACGAATCAATGTTTAACATTGTGGGCATTTTTTTATTGTTGATACCTTAAATTTTTATTGAGAGATATACTTGAAATCGACCTTTCTTCCTAAGCACCCTAAATCTTAAGTGTGGGCATCATTCCAAGTAGATCAAGGTACCCTAATATGGGACCCTTAAACATCTTCGAACGTGATTTCGATCACCACACTTCGCATACACATAATTACACTTTTTTTTTAATTAAAAAAAAAAGGATCAGACAGAATATAGATAAATTTGCATGGAAACTGACAAGATGGATCAGACCAACCGAGGCCTTATTAAAGCTGACATTAGGCTTTCTTACAAACAGAGGATATGAAACATCTCTTCCAGTGATAAGAGGACCTATTCTTACATCATCAATAGTGGACTGAATCTAAAAGACAGGTCGCATACGGAATTCACTACTATATTATAATGTTTCCTTCATAATACGGTTTATTTGATTAGATACTTACTTGTGTCCCTTCAGCGAGGAAAGCATGATATTTGGGAGTTCCAACCATATTCAATTTAGTAGGTACCTATATAAAACGACTAGCTGACACGCCCGTCGAACTTAGACCTAACCAAAAATAAAATATTTTTGACTTTTTACATACCTCAACATAAAAAACTGAATATAATTTAGCTTATAGGTATTTTTTTTAAATTTATTCCATTGTATAATAATAATTATTATTGTGGATTCGAATGCAGTATGAAGTTCGACATGTCATAAGTTTGTACTTCCTCTATAGTTTTGGTTAAGGGACCAAGGTACCCTTTGTGTCACTGCGACCAGAATAGGTATATTGTGACTTTCCTCTATAGTTGCGTAACTTTAAAAAAATCCAAGAGATGGCGGTGTAGTAGGAAATATGTCACATATGAAACGTGTTACGTTATTGTTTATCTTGTTTGTAAGATCTAAAAAGGCAATGCACTCAGGACTAATACACTTCACTACACGTCAAATCCTAGGTAGATAGGTACATATGTAACTTCCAAAAAGTTGATAGTTGGCAATAAAAAAACAGATAATTTTTTGTTGAAAGATCTCCATAAAGAGACAGATAATGTTTTGTTGAAAGATCTCCATAAAGAAACAGATAATTTTTTGTTGAAAGATCTCCACTCGTACTCGAGTGATTTTTGAAAAGAGAACATTCTTATTTCCGAGTCAAAAGAGATCTGCTCTACGCCCTTTTGTCCAAAAAAGGCAGGTTCATTGTTATTATGTGGTTAATATAAATTAAATTCATGGTTATCAGGAGCTTTTTTATCATAAAACTTAATAATATTCATAAAAAGTCCCTTATTGCGAAGGGCCCAAGTTAATTTACCCGAGCGTTTTACCAGCAAGGGTTTATTGAATGTCTTAGAAATGATTATGACAAACAATAGGGCAAAATCAAACCTCATTAAAGTAATTGTGTCATTTGTATGTAATTCATTATTCCTTGGCAGCTACCTGCCCTGTATCCGGTCCACTCCAGTATGTCACTGCAAAATTCTTTGCCGTTATTTTACATCGTTGTTTGTCATAACTGGCCGGCAGTTGTACCTAGTTTATTGTCATTAATGCATACTAGGTGCTGATACAGATACAGATAACTAGGTGCTGTAAAAATATGTTAAAAGAGACGAAAATATTAACTTCGAAGAACCAACTCATAGCTGAGAATTAGACAAAAGGAATGTCATCTTTGATGTTTGCAGCATTATGAAGAGACCGTTTCTGAAAACTGCGTTCAGACAAAGATAGGTTATGTCGCTGGATCCTTCTTTTTTGGTGTTGGTGTTGAAATGAAAAGGTGTTGAAATCACTAATTTGTACCAATATAGAACCACAAAATCATGCAATATAATAAAAGGAACATAACCCATATAATATAATGTTTGTCTTACTCTAAAACTACATTTAGTAACTATCAATACTCACATATTATTACGCTGTGAATTTAATCTAGATAGCCATTCCATTCTTTAATTCATGTATCTTAATTATTTTTACATTTTTTCTGGAAAACCTAATCTTCGCCTTCGTTTTCCTGACCTTGTATATTAAATAAAACAGAATGTTTGGAATTCTACCTGTTTTGAGTTGACCAGTTGACCACATCATCTGCTTACTGAAAAAAGTTAGAAGGTACAGTGAAAATTATGCTTCAAACCTATCTAACATAATATCTTGCCACATTTTTGTATCCGTCCTTCTATAACCTACCTCGGTAGCCTAGTTGTACTAGCGTGGACTTCAGATCCGAGGTCCCGGGTTCGATTCCCGATCGGGTCATAGTTTTTCTAAGTGTTTTTTCACTTGAAATTTTTCGGGTTTACCCTATCTCAGATTGGACGGGACCGGTTGACTGGAAAAAATTGCCTCAGGCAATAAGTTCCGCCAGCTATACTGACACCTTTGTATAGAAAAGAGTTTTATTATTAACTTTAACAATTTCAAAAAAAAAAAACATGTTTTGTAATACCTATAAAACTAGTTTTTCCGACAGACGTTGTCCTGTAGTCCTTACTATGAATATTGATTTCGAATTTATAATTTATACAAAAAAAATACGCTTAAAATATATTGTTTGAATGTTATAAAATTGTTTCTGAAAGCTCGAAAGAGATTATACTCGTATCAAAAATCTGCTTAGGTACCAATGTTTTAAAACTCAAAAGTAAATAAAAATTGTGTTGTTATTGATTTTTTAACAGATGGCGTTGTCAGCGAAAGCGAATCCGTTCCATACCATCTAACTTTAATATTATATTTTATATTATTTTCTATCCATTTTTCGATTTCATTTTTAGTAGGTATCTAGTCATTCTGTTATCCGGAGCGGAGAAGAATACAATAAACCAAGCATCACAAACATCTGTTCAGCCGATCTCGGGTTAAAAGTGTTTGCACTTACCCGACTTTCTTTTATATCTTTAGATTACACAAACTCAAATATGTGAAATTAAATTTTATGAGCACTTAGGTAATATTAAAGCTTCATAAGATTATGTAGCTATATGTAATAGCATTATTAATCAAGTTCATGATAATATACCTACAAATCAGAGGAGCACGTCCAAACAAAACTACTTGATATACAGCGGGTGAATATATTGTTAAGTCTAACAAGTGTCGTGGGAGTTTAAAGCAAGACCGAGACACAAAGGAACTGTAGTAATTAATGTGGTCCACAAAGGAAGGCAGACGGGAGAGTGAAGCTGGAAAATTATCCAGTCCATGATTATTCAGCCAGAAGTTAACACGACCCGACAGACCATTCACAACTCCTCCAGTATTTTAATGATGTTGCAATCAGGAGGAGAGTTTGTCTGGAATGTTATTTGAAATGGACATAATATTACATCTTTAGGTTTTAACTACATTCCACCAGAATTCAATATAATGGGGAAGGTAGTTTCGCTATAGGAGTACTTACCCATCAATCGGACTATGATCTTCCAAAAAATGTTAAACACAAAAAGTTTTTAAATTATTAATTAGTTGAAATATTTTCCAGTATCATATAAAAGTTAAATCAGATTATTTTTTTACCACTAAGGTATGTAGGTAGGTACCTACTAGATTTAAAAGTACCTACGAGAACAGTGCGATTTTTTTAGCAAGCTGAAACTTTGATGAATGGTTTAGTAAGATCTAAATTTGCCATGTGAACTACCTATGCAATAAAATTTTGATAATTTTGAAGGTAACTAAACATTATCTATCTATTAATACGTGAAGGAAAAATTTTGTGACTATTTTTAAGGAAAATGCGCGGACGGAGGAGTGTGAAATTTCGCACACTTACCTAGTTTATATAGAGGAGGGGTGGCGAATGCTAATATATTCTTAAAATTATGCATTAAAATAGATTAAATCAATAAAAAAAACATTGCCGTAATGTTATGTTATAAGACTACTTATAAGAACATCGACTTCATAGAGACAAATGTAAAAATCCGCTAGGGATACCCGCAATGTGCAGACGTTCAGACTTGCGAATCATAGCACCAACTATTCCTTGCGCCCATGCAGAGAATTCTTAGGGGGGGTGGGGGGGCAACGACCTCGACGAAATATGTATATTTGCTACGAGTTTGTACAAATTCAAAAAAATGTTAAAGGATCAGAATACCTATATAGATTATAGACACCTTGTGTTTTCTTCAATTATGTTGTGATGCGATGATGTTTCCTTTGGCCCCATGTTACAATATTGTATCCATTGAATTTGTATATACCTATGTTTATGTAGGTACCTATTTCTCACTGTTTGTTTTGTGTCTCTTGTCTGTGTTTAGTTTATTTCTTTTGGTGTTTGCTTCTTGACATCACCTATTATTGTATTTTTTTTATGTTTTAAAAGTGTTTATAAAAGCAACCGCTGGTTGCGTAGACAAATAAATAAATACCTAATAAAAAAAAATGGAAAGCAGTTCATAATGAGCGCAGAAAGCTTTAGAAGACGGTATATACAAATGGAAGGTGGAGCTGGAATTGGCGGTATATAAATTGAGAATAGATTTATATTGTTTGTCTTTGATAACGATAGACAAAACTTTGTACCTACATATGACATTTCAAATTTGACGTACCTATCCATGTTATTGTTTTTGAAGGAAATTTTGAAATAGCGCTCGCTCATTCTATATAAATCGATATGTTTGTAAATAACGTTTCATTTATAGTTGATGGAATCTACGCAATAGCATTCACAATAAATCGTAATATATATTTTGTATCAATATAATGCACTTAGTGACTATGTATTTGTATAGGTACACACCTCAAAGAACAATAATTTTATTATATTTGTTTCATTATAATTCATACTATTAAATTATGATAAGAAAAGCCATTATGGTTTTAATTGAATTTATAGGAACTGCAATTTATTGTATTTCTTCGTTATACATTTACTTAATACAATATACCTACAAGGTATAGATAAAGTCACCTAACGTTTTACTTCTTATAATATTGGTAAATTAAATACAGCTTTATCGAAATGGTCATTATCATAAGCACGCATACTGCCTCTATTACCAGATATGTTATGATTCAATTATACGATTAACCGTTTCAGATTTGATCGCATTTCCTCATATTAAACATAAGAATTCTGCAAAACTACATAGGTACATACGTGTCCAAGTATATAAAACTCTTAAACAACTCTTTTGACCCTAAAAGTATTAATAACGGATTAATAATTTTTTATCCTCGAATGCCATATTGATTGATGCACCATAAAGAAACAATATACAGACTTTTATGAATGCTTAAAGAATTTTATTTGATTTTTAGGTTGGTACGTAGATTCCTGAAAAATTGTCATATTAATGTACATATTTATCTATTAATTAACTTCTTTAAAAAAAACGTAGATTTACCTATCAGTTTGTATTCCAATGTTCCAATTACGGCTGTCAGTCGCTTTGGCTAATTCATTCATGATAAAACCATATCTTTTCTTTGCGTTGGCTGGAAGAGATTTCACGGGATGATTCTGTATCAGTGTATCACTGATCAAAATCAATCCAGTGTTTTGTTGTCATACAACATCAAATAATACCTATGCTGTTGTATCTTTGCTTTAAAAGTTTGTAATCCTCCGTATTAATTAATCCAACAACATTGAAATAACTTCTTTCGTATATATTAATAATAATATACATACATACAGAAATCCAATCCAATCCAAACTCCCTTTAGACCCCACTTAGGGGCATAGGGAGGCAACAAGAGCTCTCCATTGCGCTCGATCCTGCGCAACGTTAATGACCTCCTCCCACACCATGTCCAGATTCCTCAGCTCTGCCTCGAAGGAGCGGAACACAGTATGAGACGGTCTTCCTCGTCTCCGGGACCCTGATGGGAGGAAAAACAGCGCTCTCCTCGGCCAACAGAAAAGGTTATTTAAATACATCCTGAAACAGAAAGGGTTCTCGCACACTAGAATTTTTTAAGCAACAACTATTTAATTGCTTGCAATAGAAAACTGGGTATCAAATTCGGCCCCAGTTTTTTTTAGCATCTCAGGGGCCCAAAGTGTTCCTAACTATCGAAAAATCAACCATTTAATTTGAATTTTATTAATAATTCAAAATAAGGTCAAGGTAATAAGGTCAAAAACATTGCGCAAGATCGAGCGCAATGGAGAGCTCTTGTTGCCCTATGCCCCTGAGTGGGGTGTAAAAGGGAGAATTGGAATAATTCAAATTCATAAATACATCTATATAGGAAATACGAATGGGATTGTACAAGATTGTTAAGAAGATATAAGTGATAAAGGAACCTATATACGAATTGGAAATGGCTAATTATGTGGCCTTTCAGTGTATACATGTAAGGGAAATGGTTAATAAAATGGCATCTCAGTGAATGGATGTATTTTATTCTAATTTAAATGAGCATAATCACTACAGTGAGCAGACTAATCCATCGCAATTTCACGGATATTAAAACAAATTAGAAAAATAAATGCGAATTGTTGGATCACATCAACTTTATGGAAATATTGTTGATGTTTCTGCAATTCGTGGCAAACAATTGACATAATATGTTAGGTATAATAATGTATTAAAACCATCAGCTATGCTTCAACTATCAAAAGAGTTGACAAAAACTTTTTAAATATGACAAAGTCGTTACATAACGTTTTTCGCGTTAGTTAAAGTTGGATGGCAATCCAGTAGGTACATAGTAGTGGTATCAGTGGGTGGCTTTCGCATATTCAGCGTAGGTACCTACTGGAGTTCGTGGGCTCGAATCCTGGTGCCGACCATTTCCACTTTCACGGCACAAGCATAATTAGTGTGAAAGATGTCAAAAGTATATTTGTGTTATTTTCGAGTAGGCACAGATAGATAAGTAGGTACATTTCATAAAAAAAGTTCTGTTAGCACCTCATTGGCAATTTAGAGTGGCTATCATGTTCCATTTTCGAATTTATAAGACAAAAAGTGAGATAATATGTACTCACTTTTGCCACCTACATACATAAATTAACATCCTGGGATTTCAGGTTAATTTAGTGCCCGCATCAGTAAATGTGTTCATTCATATTCAAAGGAACCCTTTTTTATAATCAAACAAAGGCCTCAAATCCAGATCAACATTGACAACAATTGCAGGCAATAGTCCGGAGTTTCCTCCGGATTTGTGCTTACCAATTGCATAAATTGTGTGATCGATAAAGAACAAGGCGAACATTGAATAATACGTACAGCAAAGATGATATGCTCTAAATCAAGAATAAACTATGTTACCCAGACAAAGTGATATCATGAATTGTTTATTGGTACACGATTTGTAACTAATTTCACGATTGTTAGAGGGAAAATTATCATAATAAGTAAATTGATAATGGAAATTACTACTTTTCATTACTAAACGCGAGTATTGTTACTAAACAACAATGGCATCGCGATAATTTATTTAATACTGGCGGAATTAGCCTACCAAACATCAGTATTGTTTTAATCAAAACGTTTTTTTATTATTACGACATTGGACGGTAATGTGTGTGATGCCTACCTACACTTTAATTTTCTAGTTATACTTCGAAATTAGACAGCAAAGACGTTGAATTAACTGTTTGAGTCGGTTGCTTATTTTAATTTACTGATTAATTTTGATCCACCCCAATCCTTTTTGTTCTTTATGCAAGGATTTTAAGACATCATTTTTTATTCCCATTGTTGTATTTAAATTTATTCAATTAAATGCAATATATCACAAATCGTTTCTGAATGAACGTTCTTACCTATTTGTGTTTTAAAAAAATAACAGAGGTAAAAAAATATATTCCTCAAATTTTGTGTTGTAATTTAAAATCAAAACACATGCATTAATAGGATCTTGAAAGGTTAATAAAAATGATATGAATTTATTCATAATTACTATTTATAAGCCTCTGCTTTATTAATACAAAAAATTTAAAATATAACACTAATGTTAGATTATAATATTTTGAAGGAGCTTCAACAGAAGTCGACACGCTCGTCAAAATCTAAGAGCATTATTATAATCGACCAGTGACAGTTATCTCATATCTATTCATTAGGAATAATCTCTCAATATTGTGATGTTGACATGTTTCGTTTGTATTAAGCACTCAATAACAAACGTTAGACGCAAACAATTTGTAAAGCCCCGTGTATTAATTTACAATGGGAGCCATCGGAGGTGTGAGTGGGTTTTGTGCGGAGCGCACTAACTCGATGTAATTAGTGCTCGCCTCTCGGGTAGACTTCTTAATCACTGCTAGACAAATCACGGCCAAGTGAGGTCGGCTACCTCACAACCGTACCTACATGTGATTTAATCACTCTCTTACATAGTACACCACTAGTAGGTATAAATGTTCCTGTAAATACTATTCATACTGCCTTTGAAGAGAACTTGAGCATTTCGTTACTCACGGAATGCTCATGTTTGGAATGCTGAGAATTTTTTTTTTACAAAACGTATGACTTGTTGCATCTGAGTAGGTACCTAAAACAAAATACGGAAATTCGGAATGTATAGGTACCTACGCATTCTGTTTTTTGATAGGGACTAAAAATGAAGTTTCTGAGATTAATGTGAATGAAAATAAAAGAATGTCTATACAGCTCAAGGCAAATAGATTTAGAATTTACGTAACAGCACAAGCTTACTTTACTACTCATTCCTTTTTAACTAAACTAAATTATTCTCTTAAGGGGAAATTATTTTCGTAACGCTAAAAACATGTTTAGGTAAATGAGACAAATTCCAATAAGTTCATAATCTTAACGTTTGTATAAGATAGGATTGTATTTTTTGAGTCATGGATCTAGAAAAATTTGAGAGACGTTCTATGTAGAATAAATAAAATTACTCAAAAACCATTGTAAAGTAGCTAAATTATTTAATGAAAATTCATTCTATATACAACGAAACAAAAAAAAATCAGTTTCTTATATGTTAAAAAGACTCAAGGAAAATCATTTAACAAAAAACTGGTATTTTAGTGCAAAGCCCCCTTAAATTTGATCCTATGATTTCTAGCAGTTCCTAGGAACTGTTTTTTTTTAAATGAATCTGGGCTTTAAAGAAAAAATAACAACTAATGACTCTAACAATTCATTACTAATGTTCGATTTTTAAATGGAACAAACCACTACGGGCTTACGACCGTCTTCTACTGTTATTTCGAAGGCTGGCTTAGTGTGATCACTTTACGTTAACAACGTTCGCCATTAGGTGGTAATGTTTGTCTCCGAATCTGGGCTTACTTAAAGTGAACACAAATATGCCTTGGCTTTATTTTCCTTGTCCACCTGGACATTGCCTGTTTACTTCATCATTCCGGAAATGCACGTGTGCATAATTAAAAGGCATTTCATGATAAAAGGAACATATTTTGTGTGTTTGAGGCCTTAATTTTCATATCTCACACCTCACACATGACTACATCAAACTCCCATAGATGATTGATTGCATCATGCCTTTGTTCATGGCATGTCATGCGTCTGAATGTTTTTATTTTCACATCATGCAGTAGCCGTTTGTAAACAGATACTTAACTACGTTCATTTATAATTCAACCCTAGACATCTTCACACATTTATGTACACATCTAGAAACATTGTAATAAGAATAAGCCACACATACAAAACATTTTATAACATAATAATATTATAATCCTTAACAACCTCCATTAAATTCATTATCTCTAATATAAATTAAAGTCGGGTTAGTGTGAACACTAAATTATAACTCGAGATTGGCTCAACAGATTCTTCCGATATGTGATTTATGTATTGGATTCTTCTCCACTCCGGATAAAAGAATAACTAATAATAAGTTGAAAAATGGATAAGAAATAATATTATAAAATATGATATTAAAGTTAGTATGGAACGAAATAATGTCATGCGACGTCATCTTTGAAAAATTATAACAACAAAATTATTGTCTTCTGCACCTGCGCCCTCTCATTCTCGCATACGTATAATTGCCACTCTTACAGCCTATTTCACTTACTCCGCCGTTTTGGGCGTTTTAGAAATTTTTCATACAAATTCAACCAAATTGCGCGCATATAATTATATTCTCGCGTTGATCCCGTCTGAGCTTTGAATATTTATTTATTAAATCGAATTCTACGCAACCAATGGCTGCTTTTACATATAATTTACAAATCAGAAGAAAAAAAAATACAATAGTTATGCATCACAGTAAAGAAAAATAATTATCTCAAAGAACTTAATGAGCCAAGCGGTACCTATCCTTTAGCATTTTTTTAAATCTATACAAGGGTGTAGAAAATATATCAATTTCGCCAAGATCGTTACCCCGCCCTAAGTAACCTTTTCATGGGCATGTTGAAAGAATAGTTTGTGACACTGTTTGCTAATCTTAAGGTCTGTGTACTTCGCGTGCTCCTGGGAGGGACATGAAGCTCCACCATAGACAACAACCGAGAGGAATAAATCTGGCCGCCGATCAATCTATATGCAAGAAAGTCATATCCGCTACCGCACGCCTTTCGGACAGCAGCGTGAGATCACACTCCTGGAGAAGATGATCATAGTTAACATCCGCGCAGCTGGTATACCCAGTTTGAAGATAATAAACTTCAGAAGTTTATTTTGAATCATTTCAATTCTTTTAATGGGAACCTGGTAATATGGTGACCACAGAACCGAATTATACACTAACTGTGGTCTAACGAGACATGCGTAGGTACAAATGAACAAAATGTTGAGACTTTAGAAAAACTGCGGCACAAGCGTAAGACAAACCCAAGTGTTGGGAGTGCCCTGTCCACCATTGAATATGAATGAAATATGGACGTTTTAGAATTAATATTTTAATTTTATTATTTAGTTAGTTATTTTTGTTTCTGGAGGGGCAGTGCACAATGGCTAGGACCAAAGGGTCCACAGGACAACGTCTGTCGGCAAAGCTAGTTTTTAATAATTTTTAATTTCTTTTTTTTCTGCATGTGTACAGTTTATTTATTTATTAACAGTTAAATAAACATCACTCACCATAACAGCTTTCGGCTTTGCGATGAGTGATGACAGTTGTTAGTTACGTTCCAGTGTTGAGAAAGCATCCCGTCCCTGCGTGGCACGAAACAGCTCCTCATCCCTTGTGATCCCAATACATTCACGAATATCCTGGCTGCAAGGTTCCAATCGGTTGTGTCAACAATTTGCAAACTCAACAAAGCAATAGAAGAAGTTGTACCTATGTGAAATGATGACACCGTATTACAATTTGGTGACAAACATCTGAACATGCAGTAGAAAGGACGGATTAATCCCGAAGGATCGCTGCCAGTCAACCCAGTAAAAAAAGAATAAAGAGATGCATAATGATTTTTTTAATTAGGCAATCCACCATCGAGGTGTGATAAGTTATTAATATGTCTTGTAAAAATTGACATACCTATTTATTAAAAGTTGATGACTTTAGAATTATTTCAGTTTCATTGCGATTGAATTCAATCAAATTTTGAATTCTCAGCTAAATGTTAATTTGCCTAAAAACAAAATGAAACACTTTAAAACAACTTCTTGTTTTCTTCATCCATCTCCACTCCCTAGTTGGAGCATATGGACTCCACAAGTCCTCGCCATGGGGCCCTGTCCCTCGCAATTCCAGCAGCCGCACCCCAGTCAACACCAACGCTAGTGTGGGCCGATTTCCGTTTTTCCCTCTATTCCTAACGTAATAGTTAAATTTTAGTGCTAAATGATGGTTTAAATACGTATGCAAAATATTTTTCAATTCGAAAGATATCTTCTGTCTCCGAATTGAGCTCAAAGTTTCAAGAAATTGTTAAATTTGTCCTATTTTGAAGCAGGTATAAAGAAAGTAAAAATATGTTTAACATAATATTTTTTAAGATTGTATGTCATAAAAATGATGGAATAATTAGTTCTGTATTATATAAAGCATAATAATTCAATTTAAGATAGCAAAAAAGTATATAAAGCGCCGCAATAAACAAGAGAAAATCGCATGAAATGAGAAAAGGGTTAAAAATACCAGTTTTGTATTTTGATGGCCGTAAAGCCAAAGTTTTAGGATAGTGATTAGAAAAAGTGGACAAAAATACAGATGAACAATAATTAAGACAGTGTTAAAGGAAACTGATTCTAAATTGATGGAAAATTTGGAACACCGAAACCGATAGAGAGATCGATTACAGATTTCTTTTCAAAAAGCAACATTTTATTGGATATTTTACTTATCGTCTGATGTAATGAAAAAAAGTGTAGGTAAATACCGGAAAACATGATTGAATAATTAGTTTGCAGGAGAAAATACTAATAAAACCATTAGAATGAATTTATTTTGCTTATTGCAAACCACAAATAATCCCAATTGAATGAGTCGCCGATAATCTAGAAAAAAACTGCAAGTAACAATATATTTAGGTTTTTGTATACTAATGTGTTGATCTGGTTGATAGTGCTTTCTCAAGTCATCATACGCATTCTGACCAAATTGGAAAACAACTGGAAAAATAAAATAAAAAACAATTGATATGTTCCAGGTGATTACAAGAGAAACTACTATTTTATAATTTCAAGATCTACAAAAAGATCAATTATATTTATTCCAAATTGGTATAGTCATACCAACAGGAACATTTTCTAATGATTTAGGCAACTGAGCTCCAGGAAAAATAATCCATGTAATAATCGCTAAACTAAGCTTATAGGATTTTGCGACTGCGTTTCTTTCAGAAAGTTTGATGACTTTAACTTATCTTTATTGTTAATTTTTGTGCACCAACTTTACCTCGCAACTGATCCAGTTACCTATGGAAGTTTAATTTCTTATCCATATATTTATCAGATTATCAAATCTGTTATATAAACTGTAATTACTAAAAGAAAAAGCTATCTCGCTCAAAATACACTATGAAGTAAGAGAATGAACCGCTCGCTGGATATTGAAAGCTCGAATCACCCAAAAAAAACGCATTTTTGATCCTTGAAGTACCGAAAGTAAATTTTGAAACATCCTTTTACAAGAACTAAGTTATAGACAGACAGCAAAATGTAACAGAAACACCAATCGACAAGTATCCGACGAAGATCTTACGGCATTCATTACATACAATGGCGAAGATGAATAAATACAGTTTCCTGAATTTTTCTTGTCATATCTAAGGAGTTTGACGATCTGTGAAATTGTTAAAGAAGCCTCACCAACTTAACGGAGAAATTTATCAATAAAATATTATGTAAAAGCTTAGAAAGCAACGAGTAAAAAAGATATCAAACCCAATTTATCAAAAACAATCACCGCAAAATAACATAATTTCATATACAGCAAGTATATGAAATTATGTTATTTTGCGTAAAGCAATTACATAAAAAATTTGAAAGTTTTATTTATTATTTTTGTGTTATTAAATAAATAGAAGTGTGTTCTTGAATTATTATCTGTGGTATAATAAAAAAAGTGAATAAAAAAACAAGACCGGAATCATTTTACATGATTATTATAAAAATATCAGTTAGTATGGGATATTTTCGTCCCATACAAAACTTCAAGGTCGATTCGGAGACAGAAGATCTTATTTTTTTGTCATGAAATTTTATAGATAGTTATAATACATCATAAGGCAACAAATTATCACTATTACATTAAGATTAGAAGCACTTTTTAAACTTCCATACTAGAACGGCCCAGCCTAACCAACGCCCTGAAGGTCAGCTTCGTAGAGCCTTTTAATTGTTTAGAGGGGGCCGCCGCGTCTCCGATTGCAAATTACTGGGAAAAAATAAATGTTTTATTCAATTATATTATAAACAATACCTACATTTTTATATAATACTAGCTTTCCCGACAGACGTTGTCTTGTAGTGAATATTGATTTCAAATTTGTAATTTATACAAAAATACGTTTAAAATATGTTTGAACGTTAAAAAATATTTCTGAAAGCTTGAAACAAATTCTATTAAAAATCTGCGTATATGTTAAGAATTTTTTACTGTGATTGATGTATTGAATGTATTGTAAAGGAAAGGAAAATGTAAGAAAAAGAAAAAATAAAGTATTATTATTATTATTATTTATTATTATGTTCTGAAACACAATGGTTGTCTGTCAAGTGAATAAAAATTATGTTATTATGGAATTTTTCACTGATGGCTGTTGGCGTCGAAGGAAATCCGTTCCATACTAGCTTTAATATTATATTTTATAATATTATTTTCTATCCCTTTTTCGATTTTTTATTAGTTATTCTGTTATCCGGAGGAGAGAAGAATCCAATAAACCAAGAATCAAAAAAATCTGTTCAGCCGATTTCGAGATATAAGTGTTCGCACTAACTCGACTTTCTTTTATATTATAGAAGATGAATTCAAACGATTCGTTGCATTAGACGTACCTACCTACAAAAGTACACACAGTGCGTAACAAAGGTTGCAGAACCAATGATTTAGGTACATATATGGAGAGCTTATCTGATGAACATCTTCACTTGTTTTATTAATAATCACAGATTCCCAATTAATGAGGAAGATAGTGGAGGTTCCTTATCTCTTTCGCATCCTACATAATATTATTAAGTATGTCTGAAGACAGCGATGTTGTGGAACTACTCGGGAATGTCATTTAACGATGTTGTGTGCTACTTAAAACATCGCCGAGATAACACTCCGAAAACACTCCATCATTTCGTGGACCATGTTAATTAATAATGATCATCAGACGAATATAGTGTCAGTGTGTGTTTAGTACCTTAAATCATAACCGGACGATTCTGTAAACTTAGTATCACCGATATTCTCAGCCCACCTACTTTATTTCCAGTCAATCACAACCACAAAAACAACGATACATTTAAATGTGACACTTCTGACAGAAAGGAAAACTGTGTGGAAAAAAAAATCACATTTCATCACCGTTTAAAAAAAAAAATCAGTCCAGCCTTTCTCGAATTTTAGTGAGACACGTGATGCACACTGCAATCAATCAATTAATACTCCCTTGCACACTGCACAGCTTATAATTTTTATATAGGTACCTACATACTATACCATTAATATGGGGTTGCGCGGTATAAATAAATGATAAATAAATTTAATTAATTATAATTCAATAGCTAAAGTGGACTGTATAGGCGATGGCATGCTGTGCTGGAGGTCGAGTGGTGTGACCAGCTGGAAAAGAATGGATCAAGGAAGATGGACTAACCTTAACTCCACGGTGATGTCTTTCTGCTGGCCAGCTCTTCCTTATTGAACACAAAAACATAAACAACACAGCACAATTTATATTTATAAACGCGGCGCGGATGAATCTTTTTATTATTAATTTAATTTTAGAAAAAGGTCGAATTAAATGATGAATATAAAAAATGATTTGTTTAGCGGTGCGATGCGGTTGATTTCTTCTATAGGAATCTGGACATGGTGTGGGAGGAGGTCATTAACGTTGCGCAGGATCGAGCGCAATGGAGAGCTCTTGTTGCCTCCCTATGCCCCTAAGTGGGGTCTAAAGGGAGTTTGGATTGGATTGGACCTACATACTACATACATATAAGAAGATGAAGATAATATGGTACCTAAATCTAAATTTTAAGAACACGTATCGAAAGTTCATTTAAGATTTGCATTCTCTTTCCTTTTTTAGGTCAGAATCGTAATAGACTCAATTATAGGTAGGTACTTATTTTATAAAGATTACGAAAATAGCAAGGTGTCTATTCACACGACAAGATATTGACATGTCATTGTGTTTGTGTACTAAGCTTCCGTTTGTCTCAAAAAAGGGATGATAGCATATTTTCTTGAGTGGAAAGACGTGGCTGCAATTGCCAATGATTAGGGAGGAATGCAAAAAGTTGGAAGAGGTCTATTCATCAGTAAATCAAAGACTGCTTTAAAAAAGTATAAAAAATGGCAACAATTACAAAACAAAAAACAATGATCTAACATTGGGCATACGAAAATGCTTAAGATCTGTTTTTAGGAACTTTACTTTTCGAAAATCTTAGCATGTAATTATCATTTTTCCTTAAAACTTATCCGAGGGATAAAAATTCTTTTTGGTCATCCAGTTTATTCAATCCATCACCGCTTCATCTAATTTGTATTTTTTTTATTATACCTATATGAATTAGGATTAGGTATTACTTTTATTTTGATGTTCACTACGACTAGACAATAAGCTACTCTATTATTTCTATATTTATTAACAACGTAAACAAAAAAATATATAAAACACACAATCTCCAGTCCTCCAATAAGAGGTTTTTCACGCATAATTATTGTAGGTACATATTTTACAAAATCATACTAATTTTCCTCACAGATCTTCCCGAAAATCACGTGGACAATGTACAGCTGGTAATACAGTGAGCAACAAACACATGAGATTCGTTTACCCATACGAATCATAATAATGCGAAGGCTTTTTTTTAAATAATAATGATGTACGAGAGAGAGAGATAATTACTGGTGTAATCAGTTGTTCCGTGCATAAATGACACTCACGATGAATAATGAAGTAACATATTGTTATTATTATAATTTATCTTAATAATAATCATTATTATTAAGAAAAGGGGCAAGTCGGCAACCTCTGGACATTTGCCATTTTAAACAAGTGTTTTTTCCTTCTGCGAAATGTATGTATGAAAAGGCCGTACATTCGATCCCCAGTGCCGACCAGGTTCCACTGTCAATAGTGTATTTGTGTTCAATTTTGTTTATTAAAAAATAAAACAATAGGTTATCTAGGAGTTTCTTTTATAACGATGTAGGTCGATTTGAAAGAACCTATATTTAGATTTGGATGGTATGGGATTTGAAATAAAGGGAGAGACACAATACATAGCTTCGACACTGGCAACGGATATGGGCCTTCAGAGAGTTGAAAGGTTTCCGTACAGTGGAACAGTTGTTTCGAGCGGATCAGGACAGAAAAAGATTCGGCAGAGTTGCAGCAAAACAAGTAGAGGTCATCCAAAGAAATTCGTAATTGAAACAGAAATTAACAATAAGGACCAACTGAAGCTTACTGCAGAAGACTGCAGCTATAGTTTAGTGGTAAAATACAACTCTAGTCGCCAACTATTGATATTTTCAATGTTACATATGAACTTTTCTGCAGGCGAATCGAGTATTTGGTGTAGAAATATTGATGAAATATGCTTTAATATGAAAATAACTTGTATTTTTAGTTATTTTTTTTGTTTTTTTATTTTTTTTTTATTTTTTGTATTTTCTTGTAAGTGTGATAGACGCAAAGGCTTTTGAAGCTGTTAAGTCTATTGCACCAATATTTGACTAAATAAAATAAAATAAACAAATGAATAAATTAGGTGGTAATGTTTGTCTCCGAAACTCCTAATCATGAAAATTCTCAACATGTCGAAAAATCTCATGTATGCAACAAGTAGAAATTTAATAATAAATGAAATATAGAGATAAATGTTGGAAATTATTGAGAACAAGAGAGCAACCAAATTTAAAGATTGCGACTGCTGTCATGTATTTGGCGCCAGGATATGATCATATCCATTTTTGTTACTGTCTCATCTTTATTGCCTATAGGCTTTGGTGGTGCACAACGTTCTAATTATGTCTAGATTCTTGTGACCTTTTTTCAGGACTAGATCTTAAAGAAAAAATAACAACTAATGACTCCAATAATTCATTACTAATGTTCGATTTTAAATGGAATACTATTTTTTTTTCTACAACTCATGAGGAAAATTTATTCTCTATAGCCATTAATTAATTGCCACAAGAATAACTTGAGTTTTTGACAAAATTCAAAAATTCAGCTCCTTGCCCTGAACAAAAACGCAGGTCCCGAAATACGCGTGTCCAGAGTTACACCACTTTCCCCTTATCATTATTATTATTTTGTACGTGTGTGCGTAATTGCGAGCCCTAGGGATGGCTGCTTGAGCTTTGAGCTTTTATAAGCTTTAAACAACCTACGTTGAGTCACTGAACTTCCATGTTCAACACATGTAAGTACATACATAATAAGCATCTCGTAGACACTGTGCTTATTTTTCTTAAATTATGTAACGCAATCGTTATTTCATATTATTTATTATTATTTAAATAAATACCTGATGACTTCTTGACTTCTTCCTCGGTTAAAATATTACATGTCTTATTTATTAAATTTTAAAAGCAAAATATACGGATCAAAAATGAAGTGGAACGAACATGCCAATAACATTATCAAGAAATATGGGATACGAATAAAAAAACAGGAGCAGTATGTTAAATGATATGTCTAGTACCCATATTGCTACATCAAAAAACCCCGAAGGACACAGACTCCCAGGCAGACCCCCAAAGAGGTGGAGAGATAGCTGGCAGTCGACATCGCAGGAGGAACAGGCGGCGGCACAAACAGATCCCCAAGATCTATTGAAAGAAGAAGAGGAAGAAAAAAAAATATTATTGTGATTGAAGACTTGAAGAGTCTATTGCAGTTCTATTTCATTTTGAAATGGACTATCACAAAAAATAGCCTTCAACCCAAAACATCAAATATCTTAATGGTATGTCTCACAAAACTTTTAAGACGGAAAAAGAATGTAGGTTCTTTCTCTTTGCCTATTAAGTGGGTTAAAAATTCCAATTTGTGTTGGTAGATATGCAAAGCGAATTGAAACTCTTCCGAAACTTTCGTAGGTTATTTAGTTTATGGATGTATGAAAGGAAATAAGCTCGCAAAGGTCGAGAATTTAAAAAGATTCTGCGGGTCACGACGTTGGCAGACTGGCTGAGAGTGAATATAAATTGGGGGGCATTTTGTACACGTAATAATATTCTCCTTCATAGAACACCTCCTTGAACTGATCCGACACGTTCTGCTCGGGAAATTCAGATAATATTTTTATTACATAGAATGTCAATGCATAAAGGTGTTTAGGATAGTTTAGAACGAAACTTTGCTGTTAGTCTGGCCGTATAGTAGTGAATATTTAGGGAGAGCGTGTGTGTACTTACCTTTAGAAAATAAAACATTGTTGTTATTTTTCTGAAAATATTTTGCAAGTAACTAACTAGCACTTGCAATAATCTAACCATCCCAGTCTTAAATAGCAGAGCTTTAATTCATAAATTTTTCTCCTTCTTGGAATAATATACAGTTTTGCGTATATATCAATGCTTAAATTTTATATTTTTTCTAGGCAATCATGTCATTGAATTTATGTAGATATTTCAAGAATTCGTACTGATATGATGCGCCAAGGTGATTTTTTCAATTAGTTCTTGTTGATTTTGTTGGGTGTAGTATCTAGTGGTTTGCAGAGATAGATAGAAGGTTTTGTAGATCTGCCGGTCTAGACAAATTGAAATCGGCGTTCGACTACAAACGAAGATTTCGCCAATGTATAGTGCGAAAAAATTAAGTGTCCTTTGGAACATATAAACGATTATTTAAACCAAACAAAGACACTTTAAATATAAAAATATAAAATATGGTCAGTTAATTTTCTTCCTACTCTACATTGTCGAAGAATTCGTTTGTAGTCCATCGCCAAATGCAATATTTCTAGGCCTATGACTTAAGAAAGCTAAAGACTACCGACCTCGGTAGCTTAGTTGTACTGGCATGTACTTCAGATCCGAGGTCCCGGGTTCGATTCCCGGTTGGTTCAGAGTGTTTTTTCACTTGAAAATTCTACCTGGGGTTGGCCTGTCTTAAATGGACGGGACCGATTGACTGAAAAAAATTGGCTCAGGCATTAAGTTCCGCCGGCTATACTGACACCTTTGTATAGAAAAGTGTTATATTATTATTATTATAAGATATATACATAATTTTGATTTGAATCTGAAAAATTGCTAACATAAAAAATTTAAGATAATTTTACAAGTAGGAATAAAATAGAATCTTCCAAAATAATATTAAAAAGTGAAGTATTGATTAGTAAAAATAAACAAGTGTTAAGTGAAGCCCAACATTATAATAATGCTAAAATTAAAATGATTAATGGAGAGAATACCTTTGTAAGTATTTCTAAATCTGCAAGGGAGGATTTATTTGAGGCCCCAAGCCACCCCACTCAACCCCTTTCTGCCACTGGCCGTACTACAAGACGGTGCTCTGCAGATGGCTGGAAGGCGGCCTCCAGTACCCCGGGCCACCTCTCTCTGGTTTAATATAAACGCCCTGTCCAGTCTCTCGAGGATAAGAAAGGATTGTGGCTCTCGAAATGTTACTGCCTCATTATAAAATATAATAACTTCACTCTTCAATTTGTTAGGAACATTATATGGAAAAATTAATATTTAAATTAACTAGTGGTCGACCAGTGCTCGAGTTTGAACATTATTGAGGTTCCATTGTCAAAGATTGAGCAAGCGCTTTTTTACAATTTTCTTTCCAAAACAACGACATGGATACGTCAAATTTTAAATGTTGACATTATGTATAAAGTTTTTCCATTATTATCTATTAAAAAAAAAACACTTTTAATCTATTCTCAATTTAACGCAATGAGTTTGAATATCCCACTATTTGTTGCTTCACCTTCCTTTTGAATATACCGCCTTCAAAAAGCTTTCTGCGCCCATTATGAGGCGCTTTTCATTTTACATTTTGCTCTATGAAGTTGATGTTCTTTATAAGTAGTCTGTGGAAGTGTGTGTGAGTATAAAATACATAACATTACAGTAGTGTACGTAGTGTTTTTTTATTGATTTTATCCATTTCAATGCATAATTAAAAAAAAAATATTTGCATTCGCCACCCCTTCTCTATATAAACTATAAGTGTGCGAAGTTTTATACTCCTCCGTCCGTGCATTTTATCTATAATAGTCACAAAGTTTTTCCATCACGTATTAATATTGCGTCATTGATTTTGGTGAATTAATAATGAACAATTATGAAATTATTTGCAAATCAAGAACAAAAACTATTCTCTGCTCTTTGAAATTCTTATTCAAATCCAACTCTTCTTGGCTGGTTTGTCTTTACACTCTTATATATTTCCATCCAATCCTAGACCAATTTCTTCTTATAAAACAACTCACAAAACACGATCTCCGTTAGCCTATAGCTAGTCAAAATAACCATTTTTCATAGGTAAAGTACTAACGTTTTTCTCCCTTACCATCGTTAAAGGTAAAAAACATAACATGGGAAATTCTTATCATTTGCCAGTCGAAATACTTAATACAATACCAGTAGGTAGCGAAGACTGAAATTTTTTTATGGTAAAAATAATTGTGGTAAAAACATTTAAATCACTTCGAAAGTAAATGATAAGGATTATTTTTGCAAGTAGATACCTGTTAAGTTTGGTAAGTAGTTGAATCTGCTTCTCTTCGACTTAAATTTACGCTGATGATCTGCATAATCAACCTCACAAAGAAAGATGTACAATTGTACAAGAAGATAAGGAGACGGCAAATGCCAACAAGAAAAAGATAGGTGTGTCTATAAAAAATATACAATAATTATCACAAACTCCTTATCATGTTTGAAGTGTTTGAACCCTTTGTGATAATTCTAACATGGAACTTCAAATAGCAATAACGATACGAAATTTTAATAATATAACAGTTTTATCAAAAATGTCTTCATTCATCAATTTTATACACCCTGTAGGAAGCAATTATAATCGCATACAGTTTGGGAACGTTTGGTATGCAAACTCTTACAAACTTTATCCTGTATCTCAGCTCAGGAACACATCCCATCCACTCGTTGTTATTCCTCTTGCACCCACCCCATCCTATCTTCTTCTGCCCCCTCCACGTAGCCAGGCTTCCGGCCACCCCCATCTCGAGCGAACCCCCTCTTTCTAGTCACTAGTTATATCTTGCAACTATTATAATAGTAATAGCCATTATAAACCGGTGCATCTTCCAAACTACCTGCAATGGTACGGGATCCATTTACATATTTATTTGTAAGAATAATAATTCGACAAGATTATGTTTAACCTTATTCAATCTACGCACCATGAATAAAAAATTATTAGAAAATAGATCCAGTTTTTCTATAGATCTTTCATAACACTTCACTTGAAGGATAGCAGTATTCCAAGTAAGAAATTAACTTCTGTTTTCTCACTGTCAGAAAAGGTGGTATTATTTTTATGAATATTGGATCGCAGATTTCTGAAATCATTTGTGTATTCTAATAATAATTAAAATGTTTACTAAAATTAATAAATATATGAGCATTGATTTAATTTGCAAATAAGTCGACGTTTAAAAAATGATGAATACATATAGAAATGTTTAATATTATTTTTTCTTTCAATAATAAATTTACCTATATATAAAAAGACATGGAAATCAACCTCATTAATTTTAATGTACAAATTTGTATCTTATACAAATTTATTTTGTATATATCAATAACGAGTTGTTTTTTATTTCGAAAACAAGCAGTAGGTAGGTATGCATTGAGCTATTCTTCCATCTAATTTCAAGACTCTTACAATAGATCATAACATTTTCCATAATTATTTTTGTTTTATTATCTGCAAGATAATAGTAGGTACGATTATTATATTTTAAAGGGTAAAAAATAAAATACCTACATCCCAAAATGTTGATTTAGACAAAATCTAAGAAAATAATTTTCAAATCTTCTGTAACTTGTTCGTACACTATATAAGGTTAAAAAATAATGAGCCCGAAAGAACTTCTATTCTTTGTTATGGATTAAAAAAATAAAATTTCTATATATAAATTTCTGATTCACTCATTTATTAGAAATTTATGATCTTCTATAATAATATACTTACCTACCTATATTTTCATCCCTAATATTCGTCTACTGCATATTTTTCAACGATAGGTACCTACCTAGGTAATTAAAAAATTCTGTTTTATTTGGTTAAATTCATAGATGCATATAAAATAAATCTAAAAAGATTTACGGCAATGTAGCAGATTTGAATAACCAAAAAAATATGCATATTGTTGTTTTCGTTTTATTAACGCTACAAAATCTGGGTGATATGACTGATATGTCGTGTAAGAAGGCTGGTACGTGTATGTATATAGATAGAAAAGTGTGTAGGTGGGTGGGTGTATATGTATTATTATAAAATAAATTATCATAAAAGTTCAATAACAGGATCGTAACTCATAAAATGTTCCTCTTAATGATTTTCGTCGTTTTAATAACGTGTTCTTTTCCCATTTCTTTATTGTTCTGAATACTATTAAAACTTTCCGAGTATTCTACGTCTCGGCGCGAGGGTCACCATTGTTTCCTTTACACTGCCACCAACATTATTGTATTTATTTCTAGATTTAGTTTAATGCGAAAGAAAACGAGTTTCTTATGACTTTTTACTAATAGAACCCTCTACCACTAAATAGATGTTTTTTTTTATCACGAGCGATAGTCCATACTTTTTCAACATTGATCTCCCCTGAAAATTGAGTAATACTACCCCCTATTCTAATTCAAATTAAGTGCGCACTAAACTAAAATAAGAACGTTTCTATTTTAGTTAGCCGGATTGGTATTCGAGAAATTTTAGAACGTTCCTATTTGTTCCTAATTAGACTTGAGTTTGAAATTAGTTCATTTTGGTATTCGGATTTCGTATTTAAGTCAATTTTAGTGCGTTTATCTGTCAAAACGTTCCTAATCTTAGTTCACACTTAATTATATGCATCTAAAAAGATATCTGATGGTATTTTTATGATAAACGTTTTTTTTAACCAAATAATTATAAAACAAGTTTATTTTTATTAAAAATATTAAAAATTTCCCCCGAATTTATTATAAGTAACACAAATAATAGCATCAAAAATTATTATCATTGAACACCAATGCAATCATACAGTCGTCTTCATTACACTTCGGGTTGGTTCGGCAGTTTCCGGCGACCGTGTTACTTGGAACATGGAGCTCGTTTGAATTTGTCTTCTCCGATTGGCTGTTCGCTTGTCAGCATCAACCAATAAGGCGCATGCTCGATCCTTAAACAATTATAATTCAAAAAAATATTTATGGTGAACTAATATTGGTTTTTAGAACAAGGCATAATTCCGAATACGAATTTTAGTTCGAGTGAACTTAATTCTAAATCATTTAGAACGTTCTTAATAAGAACGTTCTAAAATCCGAATAAGGGGTATTGTTTAACACGGATTAACTTCAATAGCAAAATTACCTCCAGAACACATTCATAAACAGAGCGAGCAACAGTTTCAATAGAAACTGTATGGTTCCAGAATAAGATGCCTTTTGTAGTTCTGTTAAGAAGTTCAGGAAAGGGTTGGTGGCAAGGTCTATTCAGGGAATAGTGTATCAGTGTGAATTAAAGTAAAAAATTGGGATACACATAAATGGAGATATAAAGATGTTGATGATATTTGAATTGAAAAATGCTGTCTGTATCCAAAAAAGGAAATAAAAAAATAGGTAATGTTGCTACATGGTTCAGCATTCTAAGAAATCTTGGCCGACTAGATAGGCAAACATAAGGTAGTATGTAACACTGTAGCCTTAATGATCCAGAATCGCAGTTTGAGCTGGCTTGGTCATGTTCTCCGCATGATCTCAGAGAGTCTTAAATAGTCTACAATCCGACCAGGAGCTAGATGAAGCTGTGCAACTGGCACAAGCTAGAGAGGCTTGGAGGGACTTGGTGGCGTCACCATGGAGACGAACGTTGATTAAGTAACTAAGTAAAATTCCAAGCAAATAATATATAGCTTGACAGTAAATTATGTACCAAAGCCAAAAGCTTTTAACTTGTAGTCTATATCTGAAGGTACTGATACCTAAATCTAAATATTGTATGTACTTAAACAAAAGGTCTCCTTAAATGATAAAGTTAAAATTTATTATTTTTGAAGCTTTAAAAATAATATGCAAAATCGTTTTACGTAAGTAAATAAATTCCTCTTCAGACTTTATAGAAGCTGGAGAATGCAAGATTTTTTAACCTTCCTTTGGAGAATGTGCTACAATCTTTATGTTGATCCTTTATCGGTTAATAATTTACGGATTCTTTATAATAATTATCGTATTCTTCCAATTCTTTTGTCAATTTTAGGCATATTTTTCAGCAAAAATATGCATTTTGCACGTAAACTTCTTCTTATGTATCTTATTATCTGTTATTTTCATCTTCCATGACGATCTGAACTAGGGTCAGCAAACTTATCAAGCATTGCGAACTGTGCGTTCATACAGGTTCCTACCTTGGACCAGGATGGTCTTTTCCAAGTTTTCTGCGCCTAAGCGCCTAAGAAGGTAAGCCCATTTTTTGAAGACTCTGAAAGATGGTCAACCTAAACCAAAGGGTGTAGGTGAAATAAGCGAGGTGGGGGAGTATGAGGGTGACAATACGCACACACGCAAACACCTTGATAGTATGAGGGTGTATGTACACGTATGCCGCGTAGGTAGGTAGAGGCAGTATCTAATATATGCACACATGTGAGGTTCGGCACACACCTACACACCACCGCGTCCCCATATACGGACGTGCGGGGGGTGTGAGTGTGTGTGTTAAGGTAGGCACCAACAGTTGTGATTATTCTTATATTTCTCTTCTCTAAGTAGTAGCGGCAGTGGTGGCATTAGGTAGGGATGTAGTAGTGGAGAGTCCCTTTGTTCTGTCGCCTGCCACCATGCTACGCCACTGGCGATGCATGATGGAATATTCGCGGTGTTGTCCCCAATTCGCGAAACCGTAAAAAATGTGTAGCTACCCACAAATATAGGCAAGGTGTCATGAAATGTCGATAAAAGCAACCAAATTTTTGGCGCATTCAAAGCAAGTACCTACCTAGATACCAACTCATTTGTTTAATTATAATAATTGATCTAATAAAATTTTATTCCCAATTGCTTTCAGAGAGAAATTATTATATTCGTTATAGGTAGTAGGTATAGAAGATTTTTCACTTGACCGTGCTTTGTAATTCAAAATGTTTAGTATGAATATATAGGTATAAAGGTTAAACCAAACCTATGAGGTGCATAGACAGTTTATGGAATAGCAAAATGGTAGGTAGGTAGGTACCCCAAATAATTTTACCGTTAACGCGATCGTAGGTAGGTATTTTGATATCCTGACAAGAAGTTGCAAAACTATTAACTGAACACGTGGCATCTGCTTGTTAAAGTGGCAATTGTCTGTACTTCCTTATCATAATTAATAGTATTTTTTTTTATTTTACCTACCTATGTTTAAAAAATTAACACTACATACGTATGTAAGCCGAAAATTTCAATTTCAATTCCCGTTAATTTAAAATTAAATCTTAAACACACTCAAAATTATTGTCTCATTTTTCGTACAAAGTAAAAAAATGGAATAAGCTATAAAGAAAAAATCAAAACACAGAAACGGTAGCTTATCAAAATACACTTTTAGGTTTATACCTACACTTAAGCAGAATAATAATGATAACATAATAATAAAAATTGGGCATTTCGAAGTTGTTTGTGTTTGTATATGCATGAGAATGTATTTATTTATGTGTGCATGTACCTATGTATTTTTGTTTGACTATGTGCATTTTTTTTCATTATTTTGACCACAATATTTAATTTCTTTCTAAATTTCATCGACATTTATTCACCTTTCTGACCAGAATGTAATCATATCTGCATGACATTGATAGTTTGTGATTGTACAATATTTATTATGTGTTGATATTCTATATTACTTATATATATTGCTGTGTTGTTGGAGTGAAAAATATTATGATTGTTATTCTTTTTTTTAACATGTAAAAGACTATTGCCGTTGATCGAATAAAATAAAAAAACAAATAAAACACTACGTTGGTTTATTCGCAGAAATATATTGGGTTAACAAAAATCTTATTTTATAATCTTTGAAGTTTAACAACTGATTTTTAAAGTTTAATAACTACAACTTTAACTTGTTATTTCGGATAATTAAAAAAAAACTTTATTGAACTATGATGATAAAGCCTACCTTCTAAGTGATTATTAGTGTCTTCAAAGGAAAAAGGCTCGTGTATTCATCCAATAAAATGACATAACACCTGAGTATAATAATTCTCCTAGATGTCACCACGAGCCCATCTCCCTCCCGCCATGTATGTATGATAGCAACTACAGCGCTATCTCGTAGGAATTTTAAATTGGAGAAATCGCTCAAATGTAAACGATTTTCTTTTATTCTCTATTCCTTCTTAACTCACCCCGTCCCTCTTCACCCCAACCACCCTCAACACACACACACACACACACGTAATATAACACTCTCCCTGTCACACTCCCACATTATACATTCAAATAGTAACTTTGTTTCGGATCATCCCTTCTCTTTCCACCCCTTTAGCTCGGAGACTTCTTCCTTATTATTTGCACGTAAAGATGGCAATTTATTTCACACAAAAATTCAGATTTTTTCCCCTTCTATAGAATCAAAGCTAAAGTATGACGTCATAATAAAGATAATCGTTTTATTTGCTAAGCGAATTTACACTTTTTCTTTAACCTTCTATTATTGGATGTCAAAGTTTTATTTATTTGACTAACATATACCAAAATCAGACCGTTAATATACCTATGTTCTTGGTGATGCGAAGGATAGTAAGCAATAAGAAAAAAGTATGTATGGTATACACAGGATATACCTACTTATTTGAAGTCATACGATTGAGAGAAAAAAGTTCTGTTGTGCGAATGTTGAAAGAGGCTACGTCATCATATTGCATTGCAAGTTCCATATCATAAAAAGGTCATAGGTAGACCACCTAAGTGAGCGAAAATATAGTTTGAGCTTTTTGCTTAGCTATTGATCCCCTCTTGAATAACAGGTCTCTAGAAATAGAAGAAGAATTTTCTTTTTTAATTAATTAAATTAAGAAAACCGTGTTTTGATTGAGGATAAAGATGATTCGTTACCTACAGGTTTAAGAATGCATGGTCAAGAACTTCACAACTAAAAAAGTAAATATTAGAAAAAAAAACATAACTAGGTAGGTAGGTATATGTATAAATTTATTATTGAAGTAATTTCAATGAAATTATTTAACATAATTTACTATAAATTATTTAACACCTTCCTAACTATGTATCTACCTACCTTTACTGAAGATATCTATTATTGGAGGACTCGAGGTTCTTTGTTTTTATTTCATGATTTGTTTTGTATATGTTGTTCAGAGTTCTGTAGCTGTTTCTAATATATAAATGCCCTGACTAGTTTTTCAGGCGCAGAAAATCCGCAAGGTCACATAGTAGGTATTAAAATAATTTGTGGAAAAACAAATCAATTGTTTCATTTAAATTATGTACCTACTCTATTTAAATAACTTACGCCACCAGAATACACGTTCAATTCGTTGATTTTTTATTAGTTTTTTTCCAGTTATAGGTAGGTAGGTACGCAAAACGTTCGTACCTAATATTTCATCGAATTGATGAATTCTTGAGCATCAATCAAATTAAGTAAAGTATTACTGTATTAACGGAATATTTTCCAAAAACAATTCCATAAAAACAATCCATTGAATATTCATATAGGAATTGACACATTTGTGTGGAAAATGGTTTTAATATATCTACCATCATCACTTGATCATTATTGTCATGATTAGTAGGTAGGTACCTATTAAATGTCTCAAAGAAGCAATACCTAAATGCGACAAAAAATAGAATTTATAATAACAGTAGGTACCACTAGTACCTATAAGTTTTCGATGATCGAACATCGAAACGATCATCGAAAGATTTTCGAAAAATTTCCATACAAAAATGATCGAATGATTCGATCGTTTGATTTTCGAACACTATTTGTGCAAATAGCTTTCGATTACTCGTACCTACTAGCCCCACAGTTCATAATAAAACTCCAAGGCGATATTTTTTGAAAAAAAAAAACAATACCAAACTAAAACAATCAATGGAAAATCAAAATTTCTTGCAATTTGGCATAGAAATTTGATAACCAACAACACATCGCGTATCAATAATAATATCTACCTACTAATACGCTACACTCCACCGTAATACACACATATATTGTGTTTATTCTCTCCATTGATAGATGGCGCTAGTCTGTCTTGAAACTCACACGAGTTGCTCGTTCGTTGTATTATATAGGTAGGGTTGTATGAACATAGCTGACTATCTTACGTTCCTCGATGTTACGTTATATCCACGTTGGTAAGATGTAATTTTCATAGACCTTTGGTACACTTAATATTTAGGCAAAAAATCAAATCATGTCATATAACGCTACAGTAATGTTATACTTTAAATAGTTGTTTGATAACAGTTCAGTCTCATTTGTATTAGGTATGAATAATTACTTACTTACTCATGATTTGATCTGAACTTACTTTTGTACTTCAGGCTGTTCAAGTTCAATCTCAGCCCGTGTTTATATTCTACTCTAGCTTTCCTGACAGACGTTGTCCTGTGATCTCAATTATGAATATTGACTGAGTAATAATTATTTATATTATAACTTTGTAAAAGTGTTAACAATTGAGTTTAAAATAATTCGGGAGGATCAGACCTCTCATCATCAGGTGCAATGATGCACCTGATGATGAGAGGTCTGATCCTCCCGAAACCGGTCGTGCTTTATTTTATACTCAATTGTTAACACTTTTACAAAGTTACAATAAAAATAATTTTTACACAGTTAAAATGAAGTGTTACAAAGTTACTGCAAAAACCCTTAGTGATATGAATATTGAATTCAAATTTTTATGGTGAATTGATTATCATTTGTCCGATGTCATTCCGACCGATGCGTCTGTTTTAAACCATGTATATTCCATCTGCATTCTGTCAATCGCACCAACTATCTAACAACTGACAGTTCCTGACAAAATTTCAAAATTGAAATAAAAATTATATGGTAAAAAGAAGGTACTAATAAGGTTACCTACGTAGAGTTTTCTTTAATTTTCTGATTATCCACGCAACTTTCTTATTTTTTTAATTCATAAAAACCATCTGACAAAAGTAATCACGACAAAAAAGAATTAGCAAAAGTGGTCCAGCCGTTTAGGCGTGATGCGATGACACCGGAAAATAGCTCACCATTTTTATAATAGGTATAGGTAGATAATATTATTATTAAAACCTTGTTTACTTTTTACTTTTTTATTGTTGTAAAAATGCATAAAAGTTAAAATATTAAACCCATAGCTGATAATAATTTGAATTAGATAGTAAAGGCAAACGTTGACTGGCATTGCTATTCGGAAATTTGGGTTTTGGTCTAATTAAGAGAAAGTCTTTGAGAGCTGGTAGACATCCAGAACGACCAACCAAAATATGGAGTGATAGCTTGTTGGGTGTCCGCGTCACAGGCGACTAAAGAACAAGAAGATCATTTATCCCGTTTTAAAGATTCATTTCGTGTTTATGAAACCATACTAATATAATTTCAACTAAGTAGGTAAGTACTAGGTACAATATTTTATTATGTAGATGGTCAAAAACACTGACCGGTCCGCGAATCACACATATATTTCTGTCGTTTAAAGCGGGCAGATACACAGTACACGCCCAATTGGTACCCCGCTGGCAGAAAAGTGAATATATTATGTAGGAAATTTCACTCAAAAAATTCTTTATTTCCAAACAGAGAAAACATAATATTTTCCAAACAAAACAGTATGTAATAAAGTAGTAAGTGACGATACAATATTGGCTCTTACGAGTCACTTGAACGTATTATTACCATAGCACACTCACCTACTAGAGACTTGGAGGAGATATATTATGTTTATTGCAGATTAAGAGGACATATTGTGCCATTCTCTACAAATAAAGATTATTTAAGGATGTATAGTAGACACTTCTCGGCCTAATATCGTCACCGGTCCCCCCTTCATTCTTAAGCACATCAGCTAATGGCAATATATACCTACACCCGTAATACCATAATATGTTAAAGTAGTAGGTAGGTACCTATGTGTATGTAACATATTTTGTTTTGTTTAATATCTCTCATAGTTTGCTTCAGATAGTGTTTATTTCAATCATTAAAACGAAATTTCACTACTTACCTGAATACACATATTTTGGAATTATTATTTTGTAAACAAAAGCAACACCAAGGGCGGATCCAGCTTTGGCGCCAGAGGGGGGGGGGGGTCATGGCCCACAAGAAATTACACTAAAAAGTTGATATTTTATTACTAAATGTCACTGCTGTGCTTTACGTAGCCCAGGATCCGCGCTTGAGCAACACGTGTACTCTGGTGGAAGGATGATGATAAAATGAGACACATTTGGGACTGATTATCAAGTGACATGACGACTTGGACCATGTGCACTCGGGTTGCATGATATTGATGGCTTGATACGATTGAAATTTTGACTGATGAATATTTGACTCAGCCTATCACCCAATCTATCCATTTGGTACCTATTCCCCACACACGGTCACTTTTTGGAGTCAGATCTCTCCATTTCGAAGGATAGAGGGCCTAGGAGTTCTAAGCTTAAGCGGATTTATTACGGATCGTCCACTGCAAGTCGTAGGCCTCCTCAAGTTCACGCCACTCCTCCCTGTCTCTGGGCATCCCCGTTCGCACGTAAAATTGAAAACATTAATAAATAAAATAAAATATTAGAAGGTATAATATTATTTATAAGAGTTATGGAGTCGTTAGACAAGTTTTTGAAAAATATAAAGTTGTAACCAACACTGAATCGTTTAGTCAGTGTTTGCGCCGGACGCTTTCCTTGAAATCCAAAAATCTTAATTGTCAAAATTGTCCCTTATACCTAACTCCCTGCTTCTCAATGTCTCTGACACTAGTGAGTAGCAAATTGTACCTCGCCGTGGTAACATAGTGTCGAAACGTAATATTATATTGAAACATCGTTCGTATTGTTTTTTTGTGTTGATTAATAATAATTGTGACATCGAGTTGTTTGTTATCGTGCTATTGCTTTGTTTGACTAATTTGTGCACAAGAACTGCCGCATTATCCAGAGTTGGCGTCTCCAGGAATACAAGGTGAGTGTCAGAGGCAAACCCTCCCTATCGCTCCTTTTTCCTATAATAAAGCGCCTTGTCCTTCACAAACCTTTCGGATTACTGCGCGTAACCAGTCAGTTTATATGTAGGTATTTTGTCGACATTAAGGAATGCGCATTTAGAAGTGCAGCTGGATGATCATTTTAACCATGATAGTGTGCTAAATGTGTTTCACTTTTCTCTGTTGCTGATAGTACCTACTGGGCGAGGCTCCTTCCCGATAAGGACACTCCTGAGTGTAGGTAGGTGGGTACAGGAAGAGACACGACACTACAACGTAATACAGAGGAAATAATAGACAAATAATATTCTTCTATTGCCGACTGTAATAATGGCATGTTCCACCTATGTCACTACTATTTCATGCTATTGTCACTAACAACATCTCTCTGTTTCTATCTCCTTTCTTCCCACACGGTGTTGTTATAAGGGCGTCCCTCTTCAACACATCTAAATGGGTTTAGCACTCGCACAAATCTCGACTAAAACTCGAGATATGACAAACGCAAAAACCATAAAATTAAATTAATGTTTTTTTTCCTTTCGCGTACATTTTTTTACTTTTATTATTCTACACTACAGCTCCCTATTCTTCCCCATTGTCTCTGGTGTTTAGCTCGTACTAGAATCAGAAACAGATGATAATAATTGTTTACTCCTGCTCAGGCCAACAACCTTTAATGGGGTTCCTTCTACGAAGTATTATGTGTTTGGTGGATGAGTTTTTTCCCTGAAATTCACAGTCACGATTTTCCCTCTTTCCAAGTCTGCAGAACTGTAAGTTCATGTCATACTTTCCATACTCTTGCTCTGTTGCTTCCATTTCTGCATCAGATGTTTACGAAGCCTTTGATCCATGCACAAAAAGTCCGCATTTGAATCAACATGCCTAAGAAAAATATTGGATATAATTTGTAGTGTGGGGTAAAAATATGATCAAATCCCTGTTATTTTAAAATCGTGATGGAAGTTTCTTTTCATAAAAAACCGCATGAATGCTGAAACAATAGTTTAAGTACCAGAATCACATTTTACTCACCGATCGCCTATGAAAAATCATTGACAGTTGTTTAAAGTAAAAGTAAAAAAAAAACAAAATGTTCACATTTTTGTGATTTTATTTTGTAGATTTTCTTTTGAAATTCATTAAAAAATTAATTGTTTGCGAGAGTCCTTTTCCTAGCGCATCAGACAAAGTTCTCTTGATTTTAACATCTTCTTTGTTTGATTTCTCTTTTTTAATATAGGTAAGTACATACATGAAAAATAGAAGATATAGGTTACCAAAACATCCATACATACGAATAGAAAGTCGCAACTCTTAAATTGGTAATGAACTGCAATATTAAGATAATCAATGCAAAACTCTTGCTGATTTATAAATATGAGCATTACTGATAAGTAAGAAAGTACCTTCTTACCACAAATGGAACCGGAGGATATTGTTTGCATAGGTAGAGGCACCTACTTGCTATGAGAAAAAAGAAACAAGTTAAGTAGCTAGGTTTACTTCATATTTCTCTTGTTTTCTCATTTTTTCTAATAACAACTGCAGATGGTTAAATTATTAAGTATTAGTGCGGAGTTGTGGTGTAGCGGAGTAACCGTTAAATAAATTATGGTCATTATCAATTAATCTACTAATTGTTTTTATGGACGCCCCTGACGTATCGTAAGTGGGAGAATTATGACAGGACTCATCAAGGATCGCTTTACCCACAAGAACTAGATTGTCATTAACATTATTAAATTCGTCATACAAGAGATAGGTAGGTTTTTTCATCAAGGAATCCAAATTTAACATCGCCGCGCAAGTTTTTGATCTTTTAAGCACATCTTTCAGTAGGTGCTTTTCAATGTTGTTTTGAAGCATTAAGTGAATTATTATTTAGTAAAAACACCCATTTCAGAAAAAATCTGCGTGTTCATAAAATAGCAAGAGTCCAGTGGGGCTAGTACCTACATGTTTTTTTTTTCGAAATATAATCAATTGAATAATAACAGTAGGAGACGTTAGTAAGCTCCATAAAAGTGGTTTGTTCATACCATTTTTTAAAAATCGAACCGTCTTAATCAGTCGTCATCAGTTGTTGAAGAAGTCCTAAAAAATGAATACAAGAATCTAGACAAACTTAGAACGTTGTGTACATAATTGCACACTATAAGCGGTTATTACTTATTAGCATGCAATTTGTGTTCTTATTTCAAACGGTCGAATCATTCGATCATTTTGTATGAACATTTTTATCGAAACTCTTTCGATGAACGTTTGGATGTTCGATCATCGAAAAGGTGTTCGGTTCATGTTCCCAAATGATGATTTTTGAAGATTGTCTGATTTAAAAGAACAAAGTACTCTCCTAGCTAGCGGTTAAGCCACCGACTATTCAAATTCTACTTTTACAAAACAAGCTTTTCTCTATAGTTGTCAAAAATGTCGAAAGTGTGTTTGTGTTCTGGTTGAGTCTAAATTCATTAAAAAAAACAATTTAAGGTAAAAAAAAAACAAAAACCACTGAATGTCGTTCAAATTATATTTTGAACCCCTTGTCCCCTTAACGTGGTATTAATTAGTATCAATTTGCCTTGACCGTGTAATGATAATTATTATTATTGTCCAACAATTATTCTTTATTCGTTAAATGATGAATATTATTTTAATAAGACGAACGAACGCGTTCGTTGAGACTTCTCTAAATTAACGTGAATTGTTCTATACTTTTAGAGTCACAGAGTAATCTCACAAAATATGAGTCATAGGTATGTGTTCATTTGAGAGCAACCGAAATTAGATTCAAGTGAACATTTTCAAAAATTCAACCAAATCATTTAGAAATCTGCCGGATGCTTGAAAAGATATTTTATTCATGAAATATTCTACAGTACAAGCATATTCTGTTGAAAAGCAAAGTGCAAATACACAAGAACCGTGTCAGACCAACCATGACTTAAGGAATTGAATTCAGAGCCGATACATGCAGATTTGCAGCACTGGCTGGAATCTTAAATATAAAAGAAAGTCGAATTAGTGCAAACACTTTTAACTCGAGATCAGTTGAACAGATCTTTCCGATGTTTGAATTATGGGATTCTTTTCCGCTCCATATAACATAATAACAAATAAAAGTTAAAAAAAATGTTGATATAAAATATATCTAATATTAAAGTTAGTATGAACAGGATTTTCTGCGACGCCAACGCCATCTATCCAAAATCTATAACAACACAATTTTTATTGACATGACAGCAGTAGAGTTTCAAAACACTGGCACGCAGATTATTGATAGAGATTTTTAAGCTTTCACAAAAATAATGTATTTACAATAAAACATAATATGTATTTTAAACGTATTTTTGTATAAATTAAAAATTTGAAATAAAATATTCATAGTAAGAACTACCTACAGGACAACGTCTGGCGGGAAAGCTAGTAAATAAATAAATAAGGCTTTGTTGATGCGAAACTAAAATACATTTTCTATTATGTATCTACACTAAATTTTATTAATATTTTTACTTAAGTAAATCTAGTTTCGCGTACACTTAAAATGTGCACATGTCTCATATTAAGGGTGCGACCACAATCATATTGGTCTGGCCACCATCTCCAGTCATATATCACTCTCTCTGATGAGTGGCTTCACAACTAATTAGAATTAATTAAATACCACCATTAAATAATTAAATCACAACTCGAACGAGTCCATTCTACACTCAATCCGTTACGAATGCTCAACTTAAATGGCTACGCGTAACCGTAAGGACTTGTTGTGTTTTATTATATTAAGTGGTTAATTATTAATATTGTATGCAGTTTCAACAAAAATAAACAATAAGTACCTAATTTTATTAACCACATACATAGTTACCTATATATCTTGTTTCTATATTTATGTGTGAAGAAGAAGGTGGGATCGCTCAGAATAGGTATAATTTGCTGTTAGATTCACTAACTGTTTTTAAGGTATCAGGGAACCAAGAATATATTATGATCTTCCGTGACACAAAATATTTCTCAAATGTACCACTCCCAGAGTCTATAAGTATGTATTAAAAGCTAGCCTATAAAATGTCAAATTAGGAGTGTGTATTTTGTCATAAAAACTAATATAGGTAAATTAGAAAAGGTGGGGTGACACAACAGGATCTGGTCTTAGCGAATGACCGGGCGGTCCAGTGGGCTAATGAAAATTTGCATCTGTAGGCTTGCCTAGGGCCTAGGCTACCCTACATACCTTGTCTTTTTGTTTTTTATCTTTTTACTCTTTTAACCTTTTGTTTTTATTAATTTGACCATAAAATTATAATTATTATGTTAAAAAAATTATCTTCTATTTTTTTTTTCAACTTTTTTATTAGTTATTATGTTATTCCGATCGGAGAAGAATCCAATAAATCAAACATCGGAAGAATCTGTTCAGCCGATCTCCAGTTATAAGTGTACGCACTAACCCGACTTTCTTTTATATTATAGATGCGTCTTTTTTCCAGGAGTTCACACATGATGCCGTTACGAAGAGATACAGAGATGCAATTTTATATACACGATGTAAAAGGGATAGTGGATAACTTGAAGCAAGGAGGTAGAGGACCTCAATGCCTATCGATTTAACCCCTATGAATGTTCAGCTATATTGGGTGGATCAAAAGTTATTTACGTATTTGTGAATTTTGAACGAATTCCAGATTCAACACTAAAATATAGAACTGTGGTCAAACCATTGATTTTACGATGTTGATTTTTTCCCTGAGAAAGGTCCGATAGTGGCACTAATGTTATGTAATATCTTTGTAAATCGGCACCCGATAGCTTTTGTTTTAAGCATATTTTCTTAAATTTTTCTTCCAAGCTAAATTTTTCCACGAACTTACAAGTGCTCTAAGAGCATATTTTCACATAACTCTTTTTCTACGACTTATTTTAAAAGCCGCTACTCATGGAGAACTTCTTCTTCCTCTACTGTCGGTCCCTCGATGCCGAGGATCGTGACTGCCATGCATCCCCACCAACTCCCTCCATCCCTCCCGGTCTTCAGCCATTCTTATGGACCCATGCAGTTTGGTCCCCGTGTCCGCCTAATAAGGTCAGACCATTTCGTGGCCAATCATGGAGAACTACCTCTGAAAATTTCATTCGGCTGGTTGAACAGGATCATGTTAAAACGTTCTCATAACTTGTGCAAGTACCTAACAATATTCAGCATTTCTTCATAAACACACAGACTTGTTATATGGTTAGTGAAAGCCATGTTTTAAATTATTTGTGGTAGGTACCTAAATTTGATGTGCTTTATAAATGGAATAAATTATTTATTGAAAAAAAGATAAAAAATATTGTTATACAATATAATATTATTATACCTACACTCTTAAAACTATCATTAAAATTGTAGTACTTTAGAATATACAGATGGTTCCTTGCTTTAAGCCTGTAACAAATATTACCCTTTATTGTTCAATAATAGCAGTTAAGTAGGTATTTATTTTTTATAAAATAGCTCTTAATGAAAAATTCCAAAAGCAAAAGTCCACTGGGTTTAAGCTGGGCTTAGGAGCTAGCTTTTGGACCCCCATGGCCACTACATCGGCATGGGCAAATTTGGACAAAAAATCTTCTCACTTAATGATTCCCAATGTGGTCCCATTGAATCATTAGGGGACTCTAAAATCATTCAGAGGGCCCATGAAAATTAATTTTAGAGTTCCTTAAAAACTTCAGGGGTCCGAGCAGAGGTTTATTCCTAGTGGTAGAATAAATATGCACATATTTGTTAATTTGTTGGACCTCTGTTCAATTGTTCGCGATGAATTGTACCCACGATTAATTGTACCTGCGATGAATTGTACCTGCGATGAATTTTCCTAGACTCCTTGCTAACTTCCGCAATTCTCAGCCTCCATCCCATCAACATCGTGAAGATTTTATTCGTCTGATATTTTGAAATTTTTTACTCCATTCTGAATGGTCGTTGAGTCTTAGACGGGTCAAATAACTAGGCACCTATTCACCCAAAAAGATCTGAAATATATCTAAAATAACACGTGTATATAGGTATGTAAAATGACATGAAAATATGACTGGTAATTTATTTTATTTCAATCTCCATAACGAGACGAGACAAAAGATTTAATTAAAAGCATTCATTATTATACATAATAGGTCTAACAATACGGACCTACCTACATAGGTACATACAGTCCACTCATACCCACGGGACGCATTACTTTGGATTGGAGCAACAAAGAGTTGAATCAAATGTCTAATTGAAACAATCAACTCGTTTAGTAATAATATGGCTTGTGGTCTAATGAATCTGTTCATAACACGGAGAGGGTGGCCGATGTACCTACCTACCTTCATGGCCTGTTAATAAGTATATACCTACTCAGTAATAAGTTTTTTCTACCAACCCGGGTTGGTGGTGCACTTAGACCTCTAATGAGAAATAAGAACGTATCTCTTAAATCCAAACAGTTGATGCACAATGCATACCTGATACCATTCATGATGTATGAGAGAGAAACTTGGACATGGACGAAAAATCTGGAAGTTGGAATAAATGCTGTGGAAATGAGATCACTGCGTAGGATATGCGGAAAGAGACTGATTGATAAGGTGAGTAATGATAATATTAGAAAGGAATGTTGAGTGGATGTTAGTATAGTGACTAGAATGAAAGTGAATAAATTAAGATGGTTTGGGCATGCAGTGAGAATGAACGAATGACTAAAAGGATATATAAATCTGAAAGGATGGGTGCACGCAGACGAGGCCGACCTCGAATGACATGGTCCGACCATATCGGTGCCGTCTTAGAGGAGGGCCAAGTCAGGTGCAAAAGGAATAGAAGAGCATGTATGCGGAATGTTATGCGTTTGGAGGAAGCGACAGAGGTTTGTTTGGATAGGAAAGAATGGAAGTCCGTACTCTCTACCTACTCCCTTCGGAAAACGGCGTGATGGGTAAAAAAAAAGTACCTAACTACTTATAAATAGGGTGCGTAAAAATGTACCTACATGTTCAAGATGTCCAAGAAAAACTGAGGAATTTTCACATGTAAGACCGCACTCGTTCTTTAATAACGCGAAGAAAATATGGAAATTCATAAACTTCTCCGCCAAAACCAAGTAAGTATTATTGGTGAATATTGGGATGTGAAACCTGGCACCTGACGAAACCTCAACAAAAGAAACAAACTTCTTAGCGTTAAGAATAGATTATTGCGAGAGGCTTTGGGAATCAGGTGGTACCATTTTGTCTCACAACAGTCAATCATTTGAGTAGGTAATTTAGAACAGTATATCGAGTAAAAATAAAAATGTTATTTTTATAGAAGTAGTGTGTATAGAAGAGAGAATTATCCTTGCTTGAAACCATCCTTGAAAAACCCTTATAATATACCTACGCCTATTTTAAATTAAAAACCGTTTAATTTTGAAGGAGGAGGAATCTAGAAAAAAAATAGGGATATGAACTGTTTGTACCGTATAAAAAAATACTTGTTTTTACTATTGAAATTAGTTACAATTCTACGTTCGCCCACCAAGAAAAATGAGTTAATGAACCTTCTCATTGTTACCTTCTCAAACGATCAAGGATATCAATAATAATTCTCAAGTCCTCTTTTATAATTTATTTCATCCTGATCAGGGAGTTATGTTTTTATTATATTCTTTTTGATGAGAGCGCGGTCTCCAAAGGGTTAAGTGGCCATTGTCATACTATTTTTGACAGTTTTCTGATAAATAATTAATGATTGATCCCAAAATGTTATCATTAACTAGCCTCTTACCCTTTTTTATTACTATGAAGTTCTATTGCGCTTAGGTTGTCTGTCTACTTGGTCAAGTTAGAGTATTCCCAGTCCCAGAAATTTTATTCGGCGTTTAGTCAAGTAATTTTTAATTTGAATCTTCTGAGTCTATTTAGTGTCTGTCAAGTTTATGTAATTGCTTTCATATAAGCGACTGAAGCGTAGTCTGCTTGAAGGTGGTGAGGTGATTTTCTCCACAGAATCTACACTCTACAGGTTCCATCATTCTCAAGCCTTAGTTTACTCAGTTGTTCCCTGAATCTACAAAGACCTGTAAGGGAACCTTTAAGGGCTTTAAGTCCTTCCGAATTATACAATCGGCACTTAATAGAACCTCCGAAATATTTCTTAGTTCATCCGAGTTCTGGATGTACCCTTACTATATAAACTCTATACCAAATTACTAGACTAAATTTACCTAAGTTTTCAGCTCCTTGTATTTAAATAGAATGCCTGTAAATGCTTGATTTTAGAATTATGTTTTATGTATTGTTTTACTTATCAAATGCTGGAATTCTAAAACCTTCATCAAAGCTTAAGTAAAATATTGCAACTCACCATTCACCTGACCCGTAAAATAATCCTTTGTTCATTCACTTCTTGTCCAAAATGTAGCTTCTTTACTGCAAGTTCAGCCGCTTTTATAAATATGCTAAGATCTATAAGGATTTATCTATGATTGTTTCAAAAGAAGTCATCAAAACTGCAAGAGGCTTTGTTCACTCAAATATTGTAAAATAATATTTAAGCAGCTATAATTTCAAGCATTCGCATCTCCTTTGAATTCACCTAAAATAGAAAAAAAAACACACACAAACACATACAAAAATAAAGTTTCAAGAATTTATATTTACACATGTGAGTGCGTTATGGTTTTGAGAAGAGATGACCACGATCCCTTCAAACAATGTCCTCGTAATTATGAGAATTTATTTTATAAAATATGTTCTCTCAGTGACGGGGTCATCAAGGTGACAAGGTAGAAAACCCAAAAATGATTGATATGAGCAAATTGTGTAAAATACATGTAGGTACTAGATCCACTCTTTTTTACAGATACCTTTAAATGAGCCATGTAAAAATGTAGGAAATAGGTAGGTACTTTGTGTTTTTCAAGTGTGTTGACAACTGAAAACATGGTCAGAATTTACATAGCGTAAGTTAGAAGAATCATAAAATATGCAGTAGAAACAAGAGACGACACTTTCAGAACTAAATACCTGCTAAGAACATCGGCAATGAAGGTCTTAAGGTTAATCACTGATGGACGTTGAGAGATACGCAGGCAGCCCTGTGGGATTAGAGACATCAGCATTATTTTACAATGAGGCAGAGACAGAAGGAAATTTTGGAGAGACCACGTCAACCTAGCTGGACCTAGCCTCCGAGTAGAATTTTTCCTGAAAAACAGATTAATATTGTAATAGTAAAACAACAAGAAGAAAAAGCTTTACATATTTCACTAGTGAAACTTTATTACTATTTATAATATTATTATGGTTTGCTAACAATTTCAAGCCCCCTAACACTATACGTATCATTTGGTTCTCTTTAATACCGTTTCATCGTGAGTCAATATTTGATAGTTGCGTATCAGACAAAAATAAACCTAATTTACAAGTCAGACAATAATAATAGGAAGAAACATTAGGTGGCCGATGCTCGGGACTTGGCGTAATCGTCCAACCCTGGTGCTCGAGAAATGCGCAGTGTCATTGTTCTGTCTCATCGTAGTGACACTTATTTAACCTTTCACTCACGACGAGCTAAGGAGGTGTTTTGTGCACGATCATCATCAAGGCCTGGTGGAGGAGTACCTTCGGGGACCCCCGCTGTTCGTGGAGGGTTAGAAACGAATCCCGCTGACAATTGGTCATTAATATTGATTTGCGGTCAATCAATGTTGGGCTGCTTCGGGTTGAGGGTCCGCTGCACACCGGCTATTCACAACAAAGCTTCTTTAAAGAATTAACATCGCCTTCGAGAGGTTAACTGGCCAATATTTAACCTTTCATTCGATACGCGAGTTTATGTTTTTTTTCTGGACAAACATCGTCATAAAATGGAAGGGTTTAAATTTATTGTATTAACGAGATTATTGTAGGCTTTTTAACACCGTTTCAAAATATTTTAATAATAATAAATTAGATAATTATTCATACGTATAGGTTAAATAATAATTTCTTCTTGGTACTTAAATTGGTATAAAACAGAACCCAAACAAAATACTTAAATTGGTCTTAATGATGATTACCTGTTTTTTTCCTATTTGAGAAACTTTTTTTATTTTTATATTTTTTTAGAGATCAGACAGTCATGACAATAAATACAAATCGATAAACTAAGAAACAGATCATGGACCAGCGAAGACCCCAACATTACACACAATATATCGAACATATCAAATACATACATAACATCAAAATAGTAAAAAGTTAAAAATTCAAATTAGATATAAATATAACATTAAAATAATAAAAAGTCAAGAAGTCAAATTAGACAAAAATATAAAACATAAGAATTTTATCCGCTATTTCTCATAATTCAATAAACACCTCAAATAATAAATAAATTACATGAAAAAAGTAAAAAGTTAAGTCAAATTAGATAAAATACATAAAATTAGTAAAAGTCAAGAAGTCAAATCAGATAAAAATTAAGCAATCAGAATCCTATCCACTATTTCTTACAATACTCACCATGCAATGAAATTATTGCAGAAACAGTACACATAAATAGAATAATTTTTTTGTGATATTGATCCTAATCCCCAATTTAGGGAGTTTTTCGGCTTGGTTGTGAGGTAGTTGTAAGTCTGAATCTAAGATTTTTTTTGGCCATAGCTTTACCCTTCCCACCTGCGTTTTCTACGATGACTGACAAACATTATGTTTGACATAGGCATCTTTCCTATGTAGGTACTCCTGACAAAGACATTGTCTTTGTTTTTTACAACCCCTTTGATAATATTTAATTGAGGTCTAGGACTTTATTGACTCTGTGAGGGGGAAGTAAAAACATATTTTTGTGAAATCGACCTAATGATTTGATCTGAATCCTCTACCTCCCCTTTGTTCACCAGTTCACCTGAAGTGTTGCCATCGACTGATCGAAGACGAAAAATATTTAGGTAGCTTCGTTTTTTTTCCAATTGCTACCGTTTTATACTGTTTTGTACCCACTTCTACCATCAAACAAAACCATTAAGTACTAAAACAGAAAGGCAATGATTCTATTTTCCTCTCAGTACGGTTGATCCGAAAAATCCGTTCCATTCCCTCAACGTTGGCCATCATACACTTGAACAAATAAATTTCTTTCAAAAACTTAGTGGATAAGTTTTCGGCAGTTAGAATTCCCGTCCTTGACCTTGTGTTGCAGAGTTTTGATCCCTGTCTTCTACCCACACTACTTAAATCTTCCCTCGATTTTGCCATCGATAATCATCTGCAGAAGCGAGTAGGTACTTACCGCCTCTGATAACGTGGCGCTTCTCTATCAAGGCCTCTAAATGGCTGACAATATCTGTCCAAGGTATTCGCAACATTATTTGATGAAATCACATTTCAATAGCTTCATTTTGTAAAGCATTACATTATCTTTATAATTGAGGATAATTCTTGGATGTATATTTTTTTATCTATCGATAACTTTTTCTGCTTCTAAGGCTTACATGCTTACTTTTTGCTCGCTTTTTAGACAATTTGATGGTAAATATAATATAACATCAAAATATAGAAAGATCACTATTACCAAACTTTTGAAACACGCTGTAGATATGTCTGTCAGGTAGTTTTAATGAATCGTATTAACTCACCTGAGCATTAGTTATTAGTGTGAGGTGTGTGGCTATATTCAGGTAGATAGTATAATAATGTCACTGATTACAATACAGCGTGTCCCTTGCTACGGAACCTTGTCTATATGTGATATACAGGGAGACCCGTGTGAGAGCCCAGACCTCTACATATTGTCATCATTATAAAAGTCATTAATTACATTTCAAGACTCATGTCATATGACATACCTATTGTTGTATTCGAAGATTGTACACTAATGCTATTAATTCTAAAAGTAATATATTTTTTAACATTAGATAGAAGAATACCGGCCTTCTAATCGCACTTTCTAAATTTATATTTATTTTATAATCATAAAAATATTCTCTATGTTTATAATATGATGATAGATACATAAAAATGTCTCTTACAGACCAAAAATTGTATGTCTTATTATTATTTTTCACCATCATCCTCAAGAAACGTCTCCAAACCTCTCTGTCACCGGCTGCCGCCTCCCAGTTTTTTAGAGTTCTAACGACTTCGATAACAACCATCGCACTTTTGGCCTTCAAACGCTTCATTTACAACTGGATCATATTACTAACAAAACTTTTTTCATAGGCTTCATCACAACGATACTGATCCAAGTTTTGATTTTAAAATGAGTGAAAATGAAAAAAAAATTACCACCATCTTCTTCCTACCACCATTCCTGTGGATCATGTAGCGAAAAATAAATTTTTATGAATATTTTTTTCCTTTGTTAGATAAAAATCTTCATTTATGTTTTAAAGATATTAACAATAGAACTAAATGGAAAAATATGATCAAATAAATGTGAAACAAACAACAATGCGTTTTCTTTTTTGTATCTGAAACTGATAATGGTCTATGGCCGTGTATGATTAACTAAATATGAAACACAAAAGATTCTAGTATTTCAATTAGAAGAATCGTCCATGCACATTATAGTCACAACGTGTCTTCTGATTAGAGAAGCTGAAGAGAAGAAAACATGAAAAATGTTCAAAATCTATGACCTCGAGAAATCGCCAGACTTCATAACATGTCCATAGGTAATTAACATTTTTTTAAAGAACAAAACTATAATTCATGACACTAGTGTACACCATGAAGAAATGGTAGCTTATTGGAGGTAAGAAAACCCAGTGAGTAATATTTATATAACGTTCACATGACATGATGGTTCCGTGTAATTGCTTCCACAAACGCGGCACAATGCAGAGTGGTTTTGAATATTATTGTCTTTTAAAGGGTTAACTGTACAATGTTAGTTCAATCAACAATACATTTTCAGCGGCATTCTTCAACCTGTAATTGCGGAGAGTCGATGCGATCTATCAAGGACATTGTGGATGTTTCCCCTTCTGGATTGTACAAAAAATATCCACAATGTCACCAGCAACAGTCTTGAACGGTTTCTTTATTTACCAGATAGCATATTTCCTAGTAGATAGCATATGTGACCTAGGTACATGGTTCCTGTGTGATTCGTATTGATTAACAAAATTGTGTTTTTGCGAGAAACTAGATATTATTAATGAAAGCAGAAAAACAATTACAGAACCCGCCGGTCTGAAGAAATCCGTTATCAAGTAGGTCACATCCCTCTTCTAGTAAGAAGTCCAACCCAACTCCTATTCTGAGGGACTACCTGCGTTTACACCATCTTTAAAAGATCCTGGTTATCTGTTTCTGCCTCTTCTTACAAATCCAAGGCCATCCCTAGAGAATCTTATCTAACACATGCGTCTCAAAGTTTAATAAGTTATTTCGCATAGCTCTACCACCAACAAGCGGGACATCAGAAGATTCGCTATCCCTTACAGGAGACAATATATGTACTTACCCTACAAAGAAAAAATACCATATTTCCTTGCCATTAGAGTATTAAGGGTGACATTATAGATCTGTACATTCTTGGCATTAAGGTCGCACATCTCCTCCTTCACTCCTCTCGATTTTCCGCTGTTCTCTTTAGTCCAACGTATGAATATTGAATAGTATTCCACGTCCTAGCATAACACTGTTGTGAATGTTGTACCCAGTAATTTTTCATACCCCATGCATTAATGTCCTAGCCATCTCGGACATCTTTCCGATAATAAGGTATTCAATATTTACCTTTTCTCCCGATATCTGGCATTTGCATACTCTTCCTCATATAACTTAACTAGCTAAATTGTGATTACGCATTAGTTAATCGAAAATCATCAGGTACCTATTGTTTTATGTATTTTCCATGGCCCCTTACACAGCTCAAGTGAATAGCAAATACAATATATAAGTAGGTACCCAAACTTTTCTATCTACTATATAAATTAAAGTCGGGTTAGTGCGAACACTTATAACTCGAGATCGGCTCAACAGAATGTTCTGATGTTTGATTTATTGGATTCTTCTCCGCTCCGGATAACAGAATAACTAATAAAATGTTTAAAAACTGGATAAGAAATTATGTAAAATACAATATTTAAGTTTGTATGGAACGGTTACCTATGACGCGCCCACGCCATCGCGGGTATATAGTTCCCTCTCATTCTCGCATACGCTCCTACAGTAGCCCATCCCACTTACTCCGTAGGATGTATGCGCGAGCGTATTATTCTCAAGTTCTTCCCGCCAGAGCTTTGAATACGAATGAAATATGGATGTTTCAGAAATAGTTTAATGTTATTATTTTATTAGCTTAACTCAATCGAATTAATTTTGTATTGTTTTACGGGGGCGCAGTGCACATCATGTACATATTAATGGGCCTCTTCGGGCTAGAACCACAAGACAACGTCTGTCGGGAAAGCTAGTTTACAATAATTATTGACTGGTATTCTCAAATTCACGTTCCAACTCAACGCAAGAAGCTCTTGCTCAGAACTTAATCGGTTGCCAGTAGTTACGCATCTTTTGTATTGGATAAAACATTTTCAGAATAGAGAAATGTCAAAAGTCTCAATAAAAATTGGATACGACGCAACTCAGTCGTCTGATTTTCATTTCAGAATAACAGTCAATATAATGAGGGAATCGTTGGAATCTTGTACTTCTGCGATCGATTCGACTGCTTTGCTGTAATTTTCGCAATACACCTTTTCGCCATACCTACGCGTTCTCTCGCATCACCATTATGCATATCATTATTTCTTTCATTCTATATATTTATATCTTTCGTTATGTGCATATCTTCAACAAATTGATCAGGTTTTTTTATTCTCCCTAATACTCTTTAACCTAGCTGATAAAGCTATTGGAATATGTGAATTTAGACCATGAAATCTTTTAAGGGGGTTCTATTAGTAAAGTATTTACATTATATCCTTTATGAACTGGACGAGGCATCGGAGAATTTCAATAATTTGGTCCGGAGACAAGAGGGAAAAACCTGTTTATGAATAATGAAGGAGCGTTTGTTAATAGTGTAGGTACCTACAACAACGACGCTTTTTGATAAAGTGAACACTAATGAAATAATGAACCGTGCCTGAAGAGGTTACGTCTCTCTGACATCTTTAATTTATTTGTTTAATTTCTACAGGTACAAAAAGTTTTAAATTTGATTTTTTTAAACTTTGTTTCCGTTACCCAGCAAACTTTTGCAGAAAAAACAGATAAATAGTGCTTTAAAGTGAGAAATCTAATTCTGAATATTATACTTATTTCTTCAATGATGAATGGTGAAAACTATAGGTATGAATTTTTCTTACAATGGTGAAATAATTAATTGTTATATTAAATAGTATAAATCTTATAGTTTCAAAATGGTGAAATCTATAATATTAATTTCTTAACATGGTGAAATTGTGAAAACCGAATGAAATCAATAATACATAACTGTTGTAAAATAGCGAAACCTTTTATAACAATGGCAATATTTTGCAATATCAAACAATTTTTTCGGTAGTATTTTCTGTCGATTCGATTCTATATTCTATATAAGTAACTAGTCATTAACATATTCTGATTTCATTAATATTATACATAATAATAATTCAAACGATTATATTTCACAATACAGCCAGAGGACTTATAATGTAACTGTTAATATCACTAATTTGTTATTGTTATTTTTTATCTCGATGCAGAGGTCATTAGCGACATCAGATATAAATAACAAAAGGTGAATAGATGGCCGAAACAGGTAACTTTGAAGTATCACCACAGAATTATACGTAAGGCGACGCCTTCAAGATTATTAACTTTGATATAATCAATTCTTAATTTCACATCTGTAATTTGATTAGTAACTATGGGTCCACTATGAAGTATAAATACTCTATCGAAACTTGTTGCTATTAAAAATACGGACAATAGTTTCTTCTTCGTGAAATATATTTTTTTAATATCGTACGTAAATCTGATTATCATAAAAAAGAACTTGTAATATTTATTGGTTACTACTTACTTCCGATGGCCATAATACTCTGGCAGAGTTTTGGCCTCCTGAACAATGTTTTTCCAAGCCGGCATAATGGGCTCCTACCGATCTCCCACATCCAGCACGTCCAGGTCCCGGGCAACGTTGTCCATAAGCCGCTGCCTTGGTCTTCCAGGTGGTCTTCTACCCGAAGGCCTGCTATCCAGAAAAATCTTTGTGGACCTCTCCACCCCGAACCTGCAACAAGCCCGATCCAAGCCAATCTTCTGGATCTGATGTCAATGGTGGTTAGTGGTTGTTCTGTGAGTGCACGTATTTCTGCATTGCTTCTCAGCCTCCAGGTGCCAGCCGAAATCCCCGGCCTAGGTCCCAAGATTCGTCTCAGAATCCTGTTCTTAAAGGTCAGCAGACGTTGCTATTGTTTCTGTTTAACATGATGTATTTTTGTAGATGCAAAGAACAATCTCTCAGATAAATAATTATTATTTTTAATTTAGTATCATTTTGACGATTTTTTTTATTTATTAGAAACTTTTTGGCATCAGTAAGTCTTTGGTAAAAACTAGGTATAATAATATGAAGAAAGAACATATCATGGCATTTAATAAATCAACAACAACAACAAAAAACCACTATGCAATCAATATAAAGACAAAAGTACAAGAATCTACGATTAGTCAGAAAATTAGATACAAAAAAATAATAGTAATGGACATAGAAAAGCATAAAAAACACTTTAACCATCAAGTATTCGAAGCATTATATTGTAAACAAAAATCTTTCAGTAAAATAGTGAACAGTTTGGACAGAAACAAGGCAGAAATCAGATTTTAACACTTTCATAAAATCAAACTGAAGAACACTTTTACATCAGTCAGTGGTTTGGAAGCACCTATGAGCATAGCTTGGCAAACCATCCAGCCAAACGATTCCATAAACAATAAATATATTGATGAGAATTTATTATGTTGAAATTCTAAACGTAAAGTTCACAGTCAATTGTAAAAATATGGATATAAAAATGAATAATTCGAATGAGTCAAAATAATTAATCGACGAAGATAGAAGCGAACATTAAGAATTTTTAGTGGCCACCAAGTCTTAATAACACTGAAGAGCCAAACAATGGCCTTAATACAATTGGAAAGTGTTGGAGACCAAAATCGTTTCACATTAATCATACGACATTTCAACTTTTAACATTTGAATCGTCCAACATCCTACAAATCCGTTTACAAAATCGGGTCTTATTGCGATGATGCCTATGAATATTAATTCCGTGCGTTTGTCGTTTATGGATGTTGAATTATTACGAACGAACTGGAAAACGTATTTAATTTTGATCTTTATTGCCCGTTCCGTATGGTCGTTGAAACGATTCTGTTTAAATCTCGACTGGTCCGTGGAGGGAGTCAGCTTAATAATAATTATAATTCATCTCATTACAATGACTCGATAAATCATAATCAAGCTGGCAATTATATTGCTGAAGATGCGACGATTTAAGAAGAAAAAAATTGTATGGCTATATAATGACTGTTCCGATTTCTTGTGGTTGATTATGTGACAAATGTTTGCGATAATTTATTTAAAGATTGAATAAAAAACATTGAGAATGCTACAATTTTTTAAATTAACTAAATTATTTCCCGTTCATCTATCATGGACTGAATTATAATGTAAGCCGATGAATGTTATTCGAGGTAGCACTACATGCAAGTGTAAATGTCTTGGAAAAGTCTCCCATTTTAAGCGAATTCGAACATATTATTTGCTACAGATATTTATTTATTTATTTTCGATTTTTTCTTTCATCAGCCGGCACTTAAGTACTGTATATAGGGAAATGAATCACCTATGCGCCGGCAGATATGCCAGGAGGTCTAAAAAGGCCACATTGAGCAATTCATCTACAGGTGATACATTTCCCGAATTGCTAGCAGATCCGCAGCAATTCCTCTAATTTTCGTAAAATGGTCACAGTTATATATGATTCATCCGCAATTCAATTCACCAAATGATTCAGATTTGGTGAAATGTTACCGCATGAAAAAAATATGTACCCGGAACCGTTCCGGATTTGTTTTCTTCGAGATTTCAGGATTTGAAAAATATCATATTTCAAATTTTGAATTTTAAAATACGTTTATAATTAAAAAGGGATCGATACAGAGTAAATTATTATTAATCACAGGACATGGAGAGCAGTTCATAAATTGAACTAAAGAGAACAGCGGAGAACCGAGAGGAGTGAAAAGGAGATTGAAACCGCAGAAGAATAAGTTTTCGCACGAATAGCTCCACTTTTGGGATAAGCTTTTTTGGCTGAGACTACAATATTCTGTATAAGTGGTGTTGGCCAAGATATTATGATCGGTAACATAGGTCAGAATAACGATGTTTGTATTATTGTAGGTACGAAATATACATACACTTACTGCATAATAGATTACGTTCGTACCTATATATGTATAGAAATAAAAATAAAGTAGGTATGTAGGTAGATATAGGTGTGTAGGTACGCATTATCTTCTAAATATATATCATAAGGAACATCTTACCAAGTAAAGGTTAATTAATATCAATCCGTTTTTCAGTCGAGTCGTGCTGTTAGTGAAGTGTGTATCTACCTGTGTCATTCAATCTCGGGCCTCCGCAACAGCAGGCCCGCGGTCTATAAGGTTTTGTATAAAGATCATGCGTATTCGTTTAGTCAGCATAGGCGGATGGGATGGCACTGGTTGTCGAACGTCTGATAAAGGTGTTCTTGTTGAAGACTTTAAAAGATGCATTTATATCAAACCCAGAGCTTGAAAATAGAGTATATTTTTCTAATGGATAATACTGGACACCATGGACACAACAGCTTATTAGTAGGCAATGACAGTTCTTTCTGCATGGTTATTATTTCCTTGGTGATCATAGCAACGATTAAGAAAATATATTCTATTTTCAAGCTCTGGGTCTTTGTTCGTTTGGTATAAATGCACCTTAAGAAGGCACACTCTGACCTTATTATATTTGATATGTCTAATTTGAAACTACAATTACCTAGAGGTTAAAAAATATTATCAACCACTCTTTTTCATTTAATTGAAAATCAGACGTCCTATGGTTCTTACTATGAATGTTGAATTCGAATTTGTATAACGATAAATTATTATTATCTTTTACGCAATGTACCTAATTCCGACCGATGCATCTGTTTTTAGCCATATATTTTCCATTCGCATTCTGTCAATCGCACCAACAATAATTGATAGTTCCCGTCAAATGCCAATTTAATTTCAAAATTCGAATTAAATTATATTGTAAAATTTTATGTTTCACGCAAATTTCTAATTTTCTTTCTTTCATTGAAACCTCCGACTGACAACCCATGATGCGTTGACCAGCGAAAATAGGTTCTTATGTAAAGTTTTGTGTAATTTTCTGAGATAAGTTGAACAGCCCTATTGACGCATACCTACCGATTAATATAATTAAGCACACAATAATATTTGGTGTAGATATATACTATAGGCTCTATACATAGAGGGGTACCTAATTTGTGTACATAGGTATGGGCCGTGAGGAATGACATGCACAAATAGACAATGGAATGGTTATTAACAAAGCAGATTATTATTAATAAAGTATACATACCTACCTACCTTCTTATTAGTTAGACACATTCTTGTGTACATACCGAGTAGGTACTGGGCCCTGTTTGGGGCATCTGCTTAAATAAATTCCTCCTCCATCCGTGTCCGCTATTGCCTTATAGTCTCAAATCTGCCTGATCTATAGTCTTCAATGCTGAGTTCCACAAATATTGCTTTTTGTATCACCATGCAACATAGGGTATATTTTCTCGTAAAACAGACGCTGAAATTCGCGGAATGTAAAGTGGATTGTAAGGAGAAACAGTAGTTTTGTTTCACCATGTCATGTCATATAAAAGTGATAGACATGCACTTTTCATAAAAACAAGCGTATATTTAAATAATTGAGAATCATATTTTGACGTTTCAACTTGTGCGAAGATTTTAACTAGGTACAAATAGTTGAAGTGGAGGACGTAAGAATTTTTTATTTCGCAACAAATTCTGGTCTTCCCTCATATCCATGTGTTTGTCTGTCTCTTAAAGAAATACCCAACATCTTCCTCTCCATAGCTTATTGTGTTACTTACTGCCTCTTTTGTTATTAATGTGGTGTAGAGGGTTGAAACCCTGAAGTGGGATGGGCGAGCCATGTGGCCAAGTGCTCGGACAACAGATGGAATCCAAAAGAGGGATCCAAAAGAGTAATGGAATGACAGCCTAGACAAGGCAGAAGAAGTTTCGGCAGGCCCCAGGTCAGATGGACGGACAACATCGCGAAGATTGCAGGTCGCACATGGACGAGGTAGGTTCAGAACAGGAATGATTGGAAGGAGAGGGAGGAGGCCTATGTTCAGCAATGGCTCCATCTACAGGCTGACGAAAAAGAAGAATAACAAATTCTGCATTTTCAAATAATGAAACGTCCACATTAACGCGCGAAACAAAGTACCACCCTAACTAAACTCTATTCCCGTAGAGAATGAAAAACACACGAATTTGAATCTTTATTGCGTGATTTAAGGCTGGTTGTTGCACTTTCGACCAATAAAAACGCTTGTCAGTCAGATGTAAATGATCGGCTTGTGATAAGCAGGTGTGACCCGCCTTTCATAACGCCAAAAGTTTTAAGCTCGTACGTATATACGTCCGTGGTCATTCTCTCCAGAAATAGAGAAAAGCACTAGATTTCACTACGCTGCCAATCAATAGCAAATAATTGCAAATGAAGGAGGGATATTCATGAAACATTATGATAAAGATCTGGTGACGAACTAATTCCAATATCAGCCTATTCTAAAGCAAGCTTTTAAAAGCCCTTCTGAGATTAATAAGATATTAATTTAGGCAATCTGGAATTATTATGGTAAGATAAGGCAGTCATTGATAAAAAAGGGTAAACGATGCTAGTGATTTTATTTATTGTAATGAATAATAAGCAAAGAAACTAATCAATATTTCTGTACAATATGTATATATAGAAGAGCTGGTATACATTGTATACCTACACCATAAGCCGATATAACGAGTCTTTGTATTGTATATTCAATTAATACGGCAGATGTAATTAGTGTTTCTACAACTCTAGGATCGGCCTGTTAATACTTACAAAGAAACTACACCATTTAATAACTGGTTGCGTAATAGAGAATTTTGGCGGTAAGGCTTTTATCTTTGGTGACAGACATCTGTTACTACTCTATGGTCTATATATAAAAAGCTTGAAAGCAGGTAATATAAGACTATTCTATAAAAGTTCCAGTAAAGATGATTGTCATATTAGGGATCATGTCAGTAATTAACATATTAGAAGGTGTTGTTTTTTCTGAGATTTTTTTTACTTACCGTCGGCGTCGTCCTCACAATTGCGAGTTTTGGTTATCAAGGTTTGTGGACTCTCATAGCTTACCTGTCCTAAGATGTTCTGAATCTTAATACCGGTGCTGTTCGTAACTTTTTTAAGCATTCTCCGCCCACTGCGAGCTACATGAACAACGTAGGTATTCCAGTAAATACTTTAGACAAATATACTTACGAGAGTCTATCTGTGTTACGCAGTATTCAAAATTTAGTTTTCCTTTACGTTTATGGGATTTTTCAGAGTTCGTCCCAAGCAGCACATTGATAGCGCATAAAGATTCTCAAGGTATCGCACAAGCATTATCCAGTAAAACTGAAAACACCAGGATATTGTGCTTCTAAAGTTGTTTTTACTGAATTCCAAATAGGTATGTTATTAGATATTTAGTACATCTCTTCAGTAAAATTCATTTGCAATTGGTTTATTTATACGTTTAAAATTATTAACTGGTACAATTTATTATTGTTTAATTTAAAAAAATTTCCTATTATATTGTAAAAATACCAACAGTTGTTAAACTCAACGACTTAAACAGATCCAAAACAATCTTAATGATTTGAATTTTTCTAAATGTGTGTTTTGTAGGTTATAGGTGCGTCACTTCCACGTTTCATCAAAGACAAATAAATTAGATTCTGCTGTAGTACAACGTCCGTTTTTCAAACACTATAAGGAGAATCTCATTGAGAGCTTCATAAAAATAAAACCATGAAAAGTTAGACATCTAGGGCCACCCACTAATATCGAGTTTTCGATGATAGTGGTACGGACGCAGTATGTAAATGTAAACAAAAATAAAACAGCTTAAGAGTGTTTTAACGTTCCTGTGAATATTCAATCAAGTCGCTGCTCTTAATTATACTTTAATTAATGGAGAAATCCCAATCAATTCATCTTCTCCTCCGCGTCTGGTGACACCTTTGCACGGAGATCAATCTTTGCGTTGGCACAACGATGTTATTGTGCCAAAACATGCACAATGTCTCCCAAACCTTCTGCTTCACTTAACATATTTTTATGCATATACTTTTATTTCAATGCTATTGTTTTATTCATTCCTTGCAATCGATTCTTAAGTCATTTACATACTCGCTAGAGTTCAGTGTATTACAGAAGATAGGAACACAAATCAGAGCTGCCATTGTAAAATTGATGACCCGAACACAAACATAAAAAAAATGTCATTCTGAATAATTTGATATCTGGAAAGGTATAATTTCAATAAAATCATTCAGGGTCATTGAATGACTCGGACACCCGTTGCAAAACGTTGCGAAATCCGGACAGGTGGGAATACTGACACAAATGTTGGAAAAGAAGTTAAGAAAGGAATATGATTTTGTACTGTAGCAACAACAATTCTTTGAAGTAAAACCTATATTTTATCTATGTATATTTTTTCCACATTTTAGGTGAGATAAGAGTGGAAATACAGAGGCTCTTGTATTACCAATGACGTTTCCATGGACCCGAATTAAGTACCTACTTTAGAGTTTTAATTAATGCATACCTATAGGTATCCATCTTCCAAAAAAACATAACAAAAAAACAATATTGCACGGATACGTTGTTCTAGTTTTACTTAGGCATCCGGTTCAATGAAGATATTTTCAACTTTGTGCTGAGTAAGTACCTACCTAGTTCATTTTAAATGCATTTCTGAAAAATTACAATGTTCTTGTAATTTCAGAAATGCATTTAAGCAATCATGCTTTTCTTATATTTATCAGTTTTTAACAGGTTTTTTACACTATATTTGAATACTTAGTTCTAAATGTCCTTCTACTTTTTGATATTATGACTCATCATATAAAGGCTCCAGGAACTTTTATAAAACACTTATATTTATTTTAATGGGGAGCTTACAGCTATATTTTTGAAGGAATAAGGACTTTGAAATGACTGAATGTGTTTGCAGTATGTGTGTAAGAATACGGAGGTGTCAGCGTGTCTAGAACGTCATTGTTTCGGTCCATCAGTCCTCCGCAGCAGCAAGAGGTCGGGTGGTGTCGTGAAGCGAATTAATTAAAAACACCAGCCCAACAAAGAGTGCATCCACCGTCGTGATTAACCAGATAGCACTGAGGCCCCCCGGGTGGCACTTTTTCTACCCACCATGCATCTTCAACGTGAGTGAGGATATACGATATAACAATTAAATGAGATTTGGAGCACCTTTGAGCTTTTTGTAATCATATTTTGTTGCAAATATTAGGCTTAATAGATCAATAATAACATTATTTAAATATGGCCGAGAACGCATTTAATTCTTGGGGTAAGTAATTTATACCTACGTTAGTACGATAATAAAAAAATATTTAAGGAGCACATTATTATTAATGCTATTGCATGCTGTAGAGATGAAATCTCCACGAATAATATTTGGAAAAACTTTATGGGATATGGAAAGGAATGAAAATATTAGGAAGAAATGAGGTATGGAAGTTAGTGTTGTGACAAAGATGAAAGACAATAAGTTGAGATGGTTTGGGCATGTGAAAAGAATGGATGTAAACAGAATGACAAAGAAAATTTACAAGGCTGAATGGAAAAGTGTAAGAAACCGTGGCCGACCGAGAATGACGTGGATCGAACACATCGATGCATCCTCAAGAAAGGCCAGGTAAGAAGTACGAGAAATAGGAGAGGGTGCATGAGAAATGTTATGTCGGTAGAAGAAGCGAAAGAAGCGTGCTTGATAGAAAAGAGTGGAGGTCCGTTCTCTCTGCCCACCCCTTACGGGACACGGGACATGCATGAAAAAAAATATATGTAGCAAACGGATTAGAATAAATAGTCCTATTTTTTCTTTATTCAGTCCCTTGGATAAAGTCTAGATTCTTGTGACCTTTTTCAGGACTAGATCTTAAAGAAAAAATAACAACTAATGAATCTAACAATAATTAATGTTCCATTTAAAAATCGGCTCAAATAATGCTACAGACCTTAGCACGGTCCCTTCTTGTCTGCCTGATAATATCGGACCATACCCTCCTATTTTCCTGGATGTTATGGCCCAAAAATCAAAGGATGAACAGTTCACATTCAGTGTACCGATAAAAAAAATGCTTTTTGTTTGTTTGCCCGAGTTTGCTGCGTGTAGACTTTTAAGTCCTTCCGTTTCGAGCAATACATCTCTCTCTTTCCTCCGTCGCTTGAGCTGTCAGGTCTCGTCCTAATTGTACACGGTTGTGCGATAGGCAATGATGGACATTCTATAGCGCGACGGAATGTTCATACATGTTTGGGACATATGATTTGTTCTTGCATGTTCTCAATTTGAACATCGAACGCGCGATTGAACGACAATAGAAAAAGAAAAGTATAGTTACCTACCAACTGTTTTATACTTATGATAATGTTTGTCTATTCCTTTATCAAGGATGTGTAATATAGGCCCACTACTAAAGTAAACATATTCTAATGATAACTTTATATTATTGTTCGTTTCATATCAACAACTTTGTAATATGCTGAATAAATTTTGAATCGAGTGACTGTAATTTTAACGTATACCTGATACGAAATAATTGATTGCAAATAAATTGTGGACTCATTAATAAAATTCCGTTTAAATACAATATATTATGTAGGTACCCAATACGTACATTAGTGCGATTGTATCGTCAGCCAGATGCCAGAGTCCCACTCCAAGGCACAGAATAGGTACGGCCGGAGCAGGCATTGGCAGCTTCATCACAGCGCAGCGCAGCGTAGCCACAAGCAATGTCTTCTTGGAAATAATTTCAATACGAAGGAAAGTCCAAGAGTGTTAATGAGTCCTTGTCAGAGCCGTGAGGTGAGAGTAGGTACCCGCTCTTATTGTGTGCACTTACATGTGTTCACTGCTCCTACTTTGGCACACTCGTAACCCGCTTAGCGGAACCTCGCTTAACGGTTTTTCATCGACCAAAATTCGATACATTTAAAGGGAGATTATAGAATAAGCGATATTTTAAGAATGTGTAAATTACTGGACAAAGTTTACTAAAGACATGGAAAAGGATCTATATGGGGCACAGAAAAAAGTATGGAAAATGCTCAGAAATAAGAAAAAAACGGTGAATGAATATATACAAACCAACAAAATACCTGTTCAGGAATGGGAGAACTATTTTCAAAATCTGTACCAACCTGACGCGGAAGACCCACAGGAAATTGTGAGCGTTAGTGATGTAGAGGAGGTTGAAATAGAGGAAATCACCAGAGCAATAAAGAAGTTGAAAAACAGAAAGGCGCCTGGAGTGGATAACATCTGCAATGAATTGATTAAGTACGCTGGAGAACCCCTTACATTCGAATTACTCAAGCTATATAATAAAATTTTGTTATCATCAAACATACCTATTGAGTGGAAGACTAGCATCACAATACCTATATTCAAGAAAGGTCAAAAAACTAATCCGGATAATTATAGAGGAATATCATTGCTGTGTTCAACACTAAAACTTTTCACACAGATCCTAACATCCAAATTGGAGCTGACTATCAGTAACAAGGAGGAACAACAAGGGTTCCGCAAAAATCGTTCCACGACAGACGCAGTGTTTATAGTGAGGCAGATAAAAGAAAAGGCCATCGAATTTAATTTACCAGCCTACGCATGCTTTATTGACCTTACTAAAGCATTTGATCGAGCCAAACTCACTGACATCATACGAATACTGTCTGCACGAGGAGCACCCCCAGAAATAGTCAACATAATCAGACAACTTAACTCTGACACCAACACCCGAGTCAGAGTCGATGGACATCTTTCAAATCCTGTCAGAGTTGGTACCGGCATTAGACAGGGGGACAGCCTGAGTCCATTTCTCTTCAACCTCATCATGGATGAGATTGTGGAGGAGATTAAATCACTTGAGAAGGGATACAGGCTGGGAGAGCAAGCCATCGATATTGTCTGCTATGCAGACGACGCGGTGATATTTGCCGAGACTGAGGAGGACCTGCAATCACTTTTGCAAGCTTTTCACCAAGCAAGTCAAGATCACAATATGAAGATCTCTGTGGCAAAGACAAAAAGCATGGTGTTTTCGCGGTCTCCGGTGGATCTCAACCTATCTGTGGAAGGTGTCTCCGTGGAACAGGTCACCAAATTTAAATATCTTGGAGTGGAGTTGTGTGGGCAGACCGATCTACTAACAGAGATATTGGGTCAAATTAACAAGGCTGCTGCGATCTCAGGGTGCCTCCGAAACTCAATTTGGAGAAACCCCGATATGAGAACAAGCAGCAAAGTCAAAATATATAAGACCTGTGTTAGACCCATAATGACATACGGGATCGAGTCCAGGGCAGATACCAATGCGACCAAAAATGCGCTGAGAGTTTCAGAAATGAAAACTCTCAGGAGCATAGCCGGGAAGACCCTCAGAGATAGAGTAAGAAATACGAGGGTACGGGAAATATGCGAGGTCGAGGACATAGTAAGATGGGGAAGGCAACGAAGAAGGTTCTGGTATGCCCATGTGAGTAGAATGGACTCTTCCAGACTCCCTCACATGGCATTGCACGGCCAACCCCATGGAAGACGACTCCCAGGCAGACCACCAAAAAGGTGGAAGGACAGCTGGGAGTCGACCTCGCAGGAGGCAAACCCCACCTCTTAAAATTACAGGCCACAAGGCCTAAATTAAGAAGAAGAAGAAGAAGTAAATACTACTCCCTATATTTCAAACTCTCAGTAGATAGTTTAGGTTTCACCCTGACAATGTTACACGACTGCGATTTCTATAACAATAATTTTATATGGACATTAATATTAATATAATGTCCATATCAAAATTAGCCAAAATCTCGGATTTTTAAAATTCGCAAAGAAAATTTGTATTAAATTTGTTATTTATTCAAATGCAGGTTATTTTTGTTACAGTTTGGAAGGATCTAGGGCCCTAGCGCTTTTTTGTAGTCATTTTAATGGCAACAGGGGGCAATTAAAGTTGTTTTAAACTATTTTAAAAAACAATGTATTTTTTATTCCACAACAAACTAATAATCTCTAATCTAAACTCCCTTTACGCCTAACATAGGGGTATAGGGAGGCAACAAGTGCTCAAATCACTATAGGTAATTAATTATGGAAAAACAGAATTAATTGTTTCATTTCAATTAGGTACGTACTTTATTTAAATAATTCCACCAAGAATACACGAATCATTTTATCATGATCACAAGAAACGCTCAATAATCGTCATAGTAATGAGATTAACCCTACTCTCTGGATTTTTCGAGGTGCAAAAATTGGCTGTCAAGATATAAATCTTCGATCCATTAACCGACAATCTGTTCTATTGCGGTCAAAATAACATTATTGTTCGCATACCTTCTTATAAATTCAACTGAAAACTTGCACAGCTCGGTACACCTTATCCAAAACAGGCGACACTATGCAATAAAACAAAAGTTTAGCTTTCTCGATGTTTTAGTCCTGTTCAGACTGAAACTTTGTGGGGTTCAAAACAATAAGTGGGGTTAACCTGTACCGATACAAAGAGAATGACTTGTTTTAATTGTGCATAAATAATGAAATATCTCATATGGAAGATGAATAAATAAAATTGTTTTCTCATTAACGCGTCCAGTCAGTCGTGAACCCTGTACAAATCACAACCGAAGTATGTTTAGGCTAGAAGCAAATACATCCCTGTAATTATATTGATTGTCAAAAGTTGAGTATCTAATATAAATAAATAAATATAGAAAAACTAAAAAAAATAACTCAAAAAATCCCGCTCGTGGCCATAAGATGTCCCAGAAAGTATAAGACTTAGTTTTGGGGATACCTTTTTTTATTTTTTTTTTTTTTTTTGTGGAGGGGGAAATCCATCATGGACACCGCTAGGGTAGTGCCGGACTTCAACCGGCTAAAACCCCCTCTCGTCGTCTTTCAGCCGTGTTCCTGCCTTTTGGGCCTACCACGAGCTGAATGGTCATTATCAACATGCATTATCGCTGTTGCGCCTTCATTCGTCGCTCATCCTCCTCTTTTATCATCATCACCCCCTCTATATATTGGGCTAAGACATTCCAGTTTTCTGGGTTCCTCAGCATTTGGCTGATCAAGTTCTCAGGAGATAGACACTCCGTGATTCCCAAGCTTATTACGGCTTCGTGTCGCTCAGTCTCCCACCTCGTACAATGGAAGATCGTGTGCTCTGCGTCATCTGGTGATTCGCCGCAATATACGCAGTTATCTGAATCTGCCCGTGTTATTTTGTGCAAATATGAATAAAAGACGCCATGGCCGCTCAGGCACTGGGTGAGCCTGAACGACACTACTCCGTGTTGCCTTTCGAGCCATGGTTTTATATGCTTAATGAGCCGGAATGTCCATCTTCCTTTCACTCCCCGTTCCCATTGCTGCTGCCATTGGTCCAGTGTCGCCATTCTTTCTATTTCCACTGTCGCCTCCTGATGATAATAGAGCTTGCTCCTCTCTTTTGCCATTAAGTCAATCGGGATCAGTCCTGCTATTACGAGTGCAGCTTCTGTTGATATTGTTTTATACGCACTGCATACTCTAAGTGCCATTATTCTCTGTGTGTTCAGAACCATATGCCTATATTTGTCAATATTCATAGCTTGTGCCCATATAGGTGCAGCGTATGTTACAACGGATTGTGTGGCCATTGCCAGAATTCTTCTTTTATTAGAGTTCGGACCCCTTACGTTTGGAAGTATCATGCAGAGAGCTCTAGTTACTTTATGAGATTTATCACACACTCTTTTGATATGGTTGCTCATTGTTAAACCTCTGTCTAAAGTGACTCCCAGGTATGTAACACTATTTGCCGGTCTTATAATGGTTCCTCCTATTGAGAAGCACATGTCATCAATGTTTCTCTTTCTATTTAGTATTATCGCTTCCGTCTTTTCAGGGGCCATCTCTAGGTGGTTTTTCCTCATCCATATATCTACAGCATGAAGTGTCGCATTTGCCTTCGCTATAACTTCTCTTTTTGTATGTCCTGTCATAGATACGGCAAGATCGTCAGCATAACATATAAGAGTAACCCCCTCAAGCATCCTTAGGCCCATGACACCATCGTACAGTATGTTCCACAAGGTCGGCCCCAGAACGGATCCCTGCGGAACACCTCCTGTTACTTTTAGTTTTTTCTTTCCATGCATTATAATATATCGATTAGTTAGGTAGCTCGCTAAGATAGTTCTGAGATAATCGCTGATGTCTTTTTCTTTGAGTTTTGCAACTATAAGAGGCCATGATGCAGTATTAAATGCGTTTTTGACATCAATTAGTATTAAACAGTTGATTTTATTTTCCCGTTTGGCCTGTTGGGCTAGACCAATCACCCGGTTTACAGCGTCGACTGTGGTTCTCCCCTGCCTAAAACCATACTGCCCATCACTGAAATCTCCCTTCTCTTTGATTTCATTGATGAGCCTTCTGTTGATTAGACTTTCAAATATTTTGGCCAATACGTTTATTAAGCATATTGGCCTGTACTTTGGTGGGTCAATTGGATTCTTTTTTGGTTTTTCTATCAGGACTAGTTTTGCAGTCTTCCATATTTCTGGGAAATTTCCCGTCCTTAACAGTCCATTGAAGAGGTTCCTGAAGTATTCCGCATTGTGTGCCATGACCTCCTTTATGACCTCAGGGGGAATGGAGTCAGGTCCAGGTGATTTCCCAGTTTTTATCTTCTTGACAGCCTCTGTGATTTCTTCCTCCCCAAAAACCACATCCTCCATAGTGGGTGTGTTGGCGGAACGTTCATTTTCCAATGTTATCTCATTTGTTGTAATGAATAATCTCATGGCGACCGTAGTCGTTTCGTTGAGTGTAAGATTCGTTTTCGGGTTGAGTGCCTTTAATTGGGATTTAACAATTTTGAAGGCGTCCCCATAAACATCAGAGTCCAAGTTTTTGCACAAGTCATCCCATGATTTTTTCTTCGCTATGGATATTTCCTTTTTTAAGGAACTCTTGGATATTTTGTAATCTTCCAGGAGCGATTCTCTATATTCTGTATTTTTGCATCTTTGGAAGATTCTACGTTTTCTTCTTACTTCAAATATTTGTTTTTGTACAGTAATGTTCCACCAGTAAGGTAATTTGTTATTTTCTTCACTTTTAAGTCTTGGTGTGCTTTCTTTGTAAGCTTGCCTAATTGCTTTTTCGCACTGAATTTCATTTATGCTCTTACCTCGTATTTGTTCCTTGAAGACTACATTCAGAATCTCATAGTCTGTTCTGCCGTACACGTATTTGTTTTTTACGTTTGGCGTGGTCGATGTAGCTTCCATAGTCGTGAATCTGTGATCACTCATTGATTCGTCGTCTAGAACTTCCCACGAGGGGCTGCATGTCATTGTTTTGTTGCAAATCATGGTAACGTCAATAAATGATTCTCCGTTGGGTCTTATACAAGTTGGCTTCAATCCATCATTCATGATGTTCATGTTCATCGCGTTTGCCCATTCTAGGAGCGATTTACCCTTTTTATTTTTAATGTTTCCACCCCAGGCTGGATGTCTCGCATTGAAGTCTCCTGTTATAATTATTTTTTTCTCCTTATCCAGTTGTTGCAGGTCTCTCTGTATATCTGCTAGATGATTTTCAAAATCCTCCGGAGTACACTTATTTGGGCTAACATATATATTGTACATCGCCCATTCTTCAGTTTCTACGCAGACGGAAGCGCTTAGCATCCTATAGCGCATTACTTTGTGTTTTTGGCTGTGGTTTAATATCATAGCTCCCCCATCGATACTTGCGTAATTGTTTGTGCCCTTGACTTTAGAGAGGTTTGGTTCACCAAACGCAATAAAGTCATAGTTGTTCTTTGACGCCACGACCGAGGCCATGTCGTGTGCGCTAACACTTCTGCCTGCGTTTATTTGAAGCATTCTGAGCATAGTTAATTAAGTTTATCTTTGCCTGCCTGTTTATCTTTGTTTGGTTTGTCTATTCTCCTACTTTTCCTCGCATCGCTCAGGGCTTTTTTGAAAGCTGAACACCTTCCATCCCCAGCTGCATGTCCCTCAGTTTCACATATTGGACAGAACGAGCCTTCTTTACATTCTTTTGATTGGTGGCCCTCTTTGGAGCAGTTGTGGCATATCCCAGTTCGGTCTTTGCCTTTGCAGTTTGATGACTTATGACCGTATTCCCAGCATTTGAAGCATTTTGTCAACTCTACTCTTTCTTTTAGTTGGCAAATGCTTAGGCCGATTCGGAGCTTCCGTTCATTAAGTAATCGTTTTGCATCTTTTTCTTCCATTGACACTGTTGCTATTTGGGATCCGTTTTTTGTGGGTCTTGGTGGCTTGACCGATAGTTGGTCATGAAATTTTACTTCGATTGTTTTCAGAATAGCTTCTTTGATCTCGTTTTCATCCGTTATTGTGTCTAGACCCGAGATGTGTATAATCTTGTTTTTCTTTTTGATAACTTTTAGACTTTTCTCACTTATTATTTTTTTCAGTACACCAGACATTTCTTCGGCATTATTCTTAATTCTCAGAAGGATTTGCCCGTTTCTTGTTTCTTTTACATTTGTTATTTGGTCTTTTTCTTCTTTTGTAAGTCCTTGTTTGATTTTTGAGAGGGTATCAGCGTATGTCTCCCTGCCAGTGTCTATTACTATTTTTTCGATAGTTTCGTTTCTCTTAATAGTAGTCAATTTTGTCGTGGTATATGGTAGTTTTAGAATCACATTTATGGTTGTATCGCAAAATACAAATTCCGACATCTTTTTGAGTATCTCGTTATCTAGTTTTGGCGATAAGGCGATTGTTAAGTGAAGGATTTTGCTTTCAATGGCCTTTTTCTTCATCTCTTTCAATATCGTGAATGCTTTTTCCAATGGGGTTTTGTTCTCTTCATGGTCAGGAGTGATGAGTAAAGAAATTTTTCTGACCTTCTCACGAGTCTCTTGAGCCATTCTGATAAAAGATCTTTGTTCCATATCTGTGCATTGTCCATATAGGAGTGGGATTACTTCTGCTTCGCTCAACTCAGGATACTTTCTGAGAATCTTTTTTTTAAACCACATGTTTTCCGAGTCTTCATTTTGACATTGGTAGTAAACATTTTCCGTGTCCACGCTTGTAATATCACCGGTATCGATTGTAACTCTTTTGTAGCATTCTTCTGTCCATTTCCTTTTAGTGCATTTAATGAACTCTTCGTATGAGATTTCAGTATACTCCTTATTAATTTCAGTTATTGCGTTCTGCATACACGTGGGGCATTCTTGGGAGTACCAACATTTGTCTTCCAGGCTTCGGAATCTTGTTTCCTGGTCTTGTTTGTACTTATCAAATTCCCGTTTAAGAGCAGTAAGTTCGTCCTTGTTAGTTTTCAGTTGTGAGGTCGCTTGGAACACAAGGCCTTGGATTTCTGCTGCATAATTTTTTATTTCCGTGTGCACAGTTCTATTTTTTTTGGTAAAAGTGCAAAGTTCGTTTACTTTTTTCGATAGTTCTTCGAGTCCAATATTCAGAGGTACAGTCTTGTATTGTTGAGGACTAGTTTTCTTGCGTCTTTTGTGTGCTCTTCTCTTTGGTGTTGCGGTCGATTGTTCATGATCTTCATCACTTTCTGAGCTCCTCATACCATCATCAATCTTTGTTTCTCCTACTTCTGCAAGTCGAAATTTGCCCTCCCCAGAATCCGAGGGGCAGCCCGAAGGAACTTCGGGGGGGGATTCTCCAACGCCGGAGGCGCTGGTACCCCCCTGGGGTAAGTCCATGTTTATTTGCGACATCATTGCACTTCTATGGTTTTGGTTCACGCCGAAGTATTTAATTTCCCCGGTACCTCACATTTCTGTGAGGCTTTCCCCTATCCACCACCTGGGGACGCGCCCGATGGGGGACCATCTACCCCCCCGGGTTTGGGGATACCTAAATAACTCAATACTTATTATGTTATGCAATTATTTATATAGTTTTCGATTTTATTAAATATACTATTTTTGGCAAACCGTGACTAATGGGATATAAATTGTTTCAGAGAAACTTTTTTTTAGGTTTATTCATATTTTTATAATAGCTGATTAATAGGTACCTAGGTATTCTTTGTTGATACAAAATCAATTACGACTCTGTCTGATACCATCTTGCCAACAAAAATGGTCAATCTCAATACTTTGAGGTATACAAGGTACGAGTACAATTGGTTGGTAGACTAGCGGTTACGACGCCGGCTTTCGTACTGTATCTTGCGGAGGTCGTGGGTTCGATCCCAGGTGCCGACCATCTTCCTCTTTCACGACACAAGCTTTTAGTAGCTTACTATGAAAGAGTCAAAGGGTGTATTTGTGTTCACTTTGAGTGAGCACAGATTCATTAATATAAAAAAAAAAAAAAAAAAAATCACAAAACTATTTTCAAAAAACTTGTAAACTTCTCAAACTATTTAGACTGTAAATTTCAGTTATTTACGGCAACATACCTATCTTAAAATTCTTTCAAAGCAAAAAAGGGCGGATGATAACGAAAACAAATTCCACACAAAATATGTAAAAGGAGAAAATTTTACAAATTAACATTAGAAATATAATCATTCTTCTTTTGATGGCTTGAATTTGACCCAAGATTAATTAATGTAATTTTATTCTATTCAATTAAATTAAGTAGTTTTATTCAATTAAAATGCAAAGCTGTGAATTCTTTCTACAATGTGAATTATTATTAAGGTTTGATTCGGTATAACATACCGCAATATCCTAAAATTGATTAATCCCAAAAACGCATTGTTAAATAGCTTTGAAATTTAAATATTTTGAGTCTATTATTTATATAAAATGTATTTATATAAGAATGACCATCTTCCAAACGAAACAAAATAAGATTGTTTTTTTTATTTATAAAAATATGTACCTACCTGTACCTATATTACATACTAAGTCAAAGAACGAACTACTCAACCTATTGATTACATCCTTTTAACTTTCATCTCTTGAGGCTATATAAACACAATATTCGTCACACTCTACTCTAACATTGAATTTATTTTAATAACGTACAATATGAAAATTATAATTATATACAAGCTATTATGAAAATTAGATTCATTTTTATTGCGTCTAAACAAGAAATTACCTACACACAGCCTTAGATGATTTCGAAATATAAAATTGAAACTATCAGAGCTGCGCAATAGGTACTTTTAAATGTAAGATTGATCGTTCGTCAATGCAGCCGTTTGATCTTTCGGTTTTGTAATTAAATTATGTTCACAAAAATAACAACTCATTCGAGTTTAATTAATTTTGAAACAAGATGGATGTTAAAATGTTTATGTTTAATAATTATTATCTATATAATAATAAGTATGTGAAGCAAAAACATAGTGACGATTTTTCCAAAAATTGCGCGAACGGAGGAGTATGAAATTTTGCACACTTATAGTTTTTATAATTTTTTTTTAATTATGTATAAAAAAAACATTACAAATACTACTGTTATGTATTTGATACTCACACACACTTCGATATATTTGACATTTGCACAGATGCATATATTTTTGTTTATCTGTAGTCAAATTGAGAATAGATTAATATTGTTTGTCTTCAATAATAATAGAAAAAACTTTGTAAAAAACATCAACATTTCAAATTTGACGTATCTACATAATATGTCAATGTTTTTAAAGAAAATGGTGAAATAGCGCTCGTTGAGTCTTTGACAATGGAACCTTAATACAATTTAAATAAGTTGTGATCGAATTTCGATCACTGGCGACAAATAGGAATAGTTAATGGATGTAATGTTTTGGATATGTATTATATTATTAGTACCTACATACGTTATTTTAGGATATTACACATAGGTAACTGGTTAATTTTCAAAATATTTATGCTGAGCACTTTTACCCCAAGCGAAATATCTTCCAATAAATTCGTTTGCAAATCGATTTTTGATATTAACTGTGACAATCTTATAATATAAAAAAGAATATTGGGTTAGTGCGAACAGTGCGAACACTTATAACTAGAAATCGGCTGAACGGATTTTTTCGATTTGATGTATTGGATTTTTCTTTGCTCAGGATAACAGAAAAACTATTAAAAATTTGAAAAATAAAAAAAAAACATTAAAGTTAATATGGAACGGATTCCTGTAAATGCACACGCCATCTATGAAAAATTCTATACCAACAAAACTTTTGTATACCTGACATTAAAAATATTGGTACGCAGATTTTTAATCAAAGTGTTCGTGGGAAATGTAATACTGTATTGACGAAAATATATGAGACTTGATGGAGCTTTTCACAAAAAAAAAAACGATTTTTGCACTTTTTCTAAATCACGAGTCCTTAACATACCTACCAAATCATGTTTTATTGTACAATAAACTAAATAATTCAGCGACACATGCAGGCAAGCAAGTTCTTTATATTTTAACTTTTAGATACATCTTTTCCTTTGCTATTATGAATATAATTTTCGATGGATAAATGGAATCACTCGACAACGAGTGCAAAGGGTTTAAAGAAAAAAAAATGGATATAGTCATATACCTACTGGCGCCAAATACATGACAGCAGTCGCAGTACTCGCAGTCTTTAAATTAGGTGGCTCTCTTGTTCTCAATAATTTCCAACTTTTATCTCTATATTTCATTTATGTATTATTATATTTCTACTTGTTGCATACATGAAATTTTTCGACATGTTGAGGATTCTCATGATTAGGAGTTTCGGAGACAAACATTACCACCTAATGGCGAACATTGTTAACGTAAAGTGATCACACTAAGCCAGCCTTCGAAATAACAGTAGAAGACGGTCGTAAGCCCGTAGTGGTTTGTTCCATTTAAAAATCGAACATTAGTAATGAATTGTTAGAGTCATTATGTAGTTGTTAGTTTTTATTTCGTCATAGTTTATACGCGGATAGAAAGTATAGCTTTTAACAATATGAAGTAATTGCTTAAAACTATCACAATAATATTAGGTATATTTATGTACATAATATTCTATTTGCGTGTATAGCTATTATTATGTAGAGCACATATTTGCATATAAATCGTACGAACCTTATGAATCACTCTAAACGCATTGAGGTTTACTTGCCTCGGAATTCTCGGAGTTCTCGCCAGGGTTGACACATTGCAAAACTGACAAATAGTGTCTGAATTATCTACTTGAAAATTCTATATACAAAAACTAGTGAAGCGTATCAAACAAATAAAAAAAGGATACGTTTTATCCTTTTATATTATATTATTGATACTAAGTACCTATATCAAGCATACTACTAGCGATACTGCAAGTCTTGCAGTAGGTATCGCAAAGGATTAAAACTTAAGATTGATGGTCCTTATAAAAAACTTAATAGTCAGGATAATAATATGTGGGAACACTAAAAATATGTTTGTTTAAATTCATAAATCTAAAAAAACGTATATTTATCGCTATGAATGAAATAATTTATGAAATTAACGAAAATTTTTGTAAGCTTATGTATTATAGGTACCTATATACCATTTAAATCAATCGATAATCTAGATTCCGAACAGTTGTTCTTGTGCTGTATTTCGGTCTTTCGAAAAGGAGTCGAAAATGATGAAAAAGACACTTTTGATACTTCAGCTCAGTGGAGTGCTTCTAATTGTCTCCCCAAGTTTCTATGTGAGGTCACTATGGAACAATTTTTGTTAGAATATTATTTTTTTCTAGTTTTGAATTTTAGAATAAAGTTGGCAACCCTGTTAGAAACACTTATATTATGCAGCGTCGGTAACCACCTGAGGGGGATCTCGCCAACACTCGAGATACCTACGAGTCCTGACCTCAGAGGCTCAACCACTAATCAGTCCCAGTCGCAGTACCACCGCGCCACACACATCCCACCCGAAACCTCTACTCCTCGTTTTGTCTCGAGCCTTTTACTGCTTATTATTACCATCGTTTAACACCCTGTAAATTAAACTGGGATTTAACCCGAGCTGTAAATCACACTGATCGCGCTCCATGAAAATCATGACAACTCCTCTTCGTCTCAATATTCCTTCGAATAAACATTCCTTACCTATCGAGAATATTTCAATATGAATTCGACTTATGTAGATACGTTTATCAACCAATTATTAGGTACCTGTATCTTCTACATAATATTTTAGTCCGTTTATATTTTTGAATGCGCATCAATCGTAGAAAACAGACGTTAAGGTCAGATATTAATATGCGAAAAGCCGCGCAAATATCCGGAGAGCGTTCTTAAATACTCTTTGATATATTAACTTTAATATATTTAGAGCTATTTAAAAAACTTTATTTTTTTAAGATCTTCATACAAATTTTTCACAAAAGACAGTAAGCCATCTTTTGGAAACAAAATTACTCATGTAAACGTTGAATGGAATCTTGGTATTACTGTATGAAAATGTAATAAAATAATTGGAGATTGATTTGTTATACATATAAATGTTATTCAAATCTTATTATTCTCAATCAATAAAGATTTAATGAAAAAATTTGCAAAATAAATTCTCCATTTTGCAAATTTGACACATTTCAAAAAATTTATGGCTACAGATTTTCCATCTGTCGTAGCTAGCATAGATGAGTAATTTTGTAAGTACCTGATAAAATCATATTGCAATGTTGGTAAAAATAATAAATATACATTAAATTAAATTCATAATACACACTGATGTAATATGATTCAAGAAAATATTATGAAAGAGTTAAGGTAATAAAATTTATGAATGAAGATTTACTTTGAAATTTGTATGAACATCGATAATAGCAAGAATTGAACGGTAAAACAGGTACTTACCCACATCTGAATCTCAAAACATTACCAGAATGAATTTGACAGCAAACAAAACTTCCTGTTTATTTTGGAAAAGAATCAGATATGTAGGTATTTGGTAATAAAATTCATTTGATTTATCCACATAAAAATTAAGCGATATAAAGCAGGTACGCATAAAATTTCTTCAAAGATAACAGATATTAGATAATGTGTATTCACGAACCTGTATCGAGCTCAAAATTCTAATGTAGATAAATGCAAACTTATGTTCTCTTACCTTTAATTTATTTTATTTAATGTTATATTCATCACAAAACAAGGTGGGTAATATTTTAAATAAACACAGCATGTTGTTGAAAGTTGAAGCATTTGGTAAGTTTGGTAGCGTTTCTTGATATATCCAAAACCATTGCAAGGTTCTGACCTAGAAAAAAAACATAATTCATTTAATATATGAAAGCAAAATAAAGTGATTATATGGCCATGGTTGCAAATATATGACGACATTAGAAAATTTTGCATTTTTCAGGGATTTGTTTTAAAAATACGTATTGTGAGAGTTTGATTAGAATCAATATTAAGGTTTTAGAAAGTATATCAAACTACTTAAGAACTTCATATTATATTATATATTAGAATAAAACAATCAATTGCTCGATACATATTTGATATAATATATTATATCAAATATATTAAAAAACCACTCCATTATGGGGGTGGATTGCCAATATTAATATCAATAGCATATTATGCTCTGCATAAAACATTCATTTGGAATCTTTAATTATTTGTTTGAAAGTGTAGCATTTATACCTTTTAAAGATCTTCATAAAATCCATTTAGACTGCATAATGTACCATATTTGATATATGCTCTGCATAAAACCTTCATTTGGAATCTTTCATTATTTGTTTGAAAGTGTAGCATTTAAACCTTTTAAATATCTTCCAGGTTTTATTATTTCAGATAGAGAAAATTTCAAGCTGCAACTCCATGTCTAGAACATAATATACAAAATAATCTTCAAAACCTGTCATAGTTTAGTTACAGGGACAGCAAATTCAAAAAGTATCACATTTTATGCCCCTATATCTTTACAATTATTCATGAATACCCTAATAGTAATTAAATAACTTAGGTACCTACTTAGAAAGATATATTTCAATATATTAAAAAACTTACAATGTTTTTGAATTTCGAATCCCATCACTGCTTCGTTTTGTTTTGTATGAGCTGTCAGAATCTTATGACCAAATGACAGTCGGTCTGCGGCCGCCATAGATCACGTTTATAATTTTTATTTCATAGTGCGTGTTATTGAATGTTTTATAATTTTTTTTTATACAATAATGTAGTTTTTGTGTGAAAAATATTTTTTATATGAATCAAGTATTTAAAGAGGCCATTATATAAGTAATTCGAAAAAAAATATAATTTATTGAATGTTTTATTTTTTTTTTCACATTTAAGGTGGTTTATGTGTAAAAAATATTTTTTTGAATGAATGAAGTATTTTAAGAGGCCATTATAAAAGTAAATCAAAATATTATTATATATCATAAAATAATTTTATAGTACCTATACCTATATTCTAACTATGTTGAATTGTAATATTATCTTTTGTTATCCATGGATGACAGGATGACACTTGACAATAAATCGTATTTTGTTGTCAAACGAAAGTTACGGTTCGATTTTGAAAATAATTATTTTCAATTGAGTTTAATGAAAATAAAACTGGTGAGTCATTAATTGATTAAAATATTTGTAAGCTTATGCCATAACTTAAAACATTTATGCGTTGCTAAAACAGTTATGTTATAAGGCGGGAAGTGTCTTACCGAAATTACAGGATCTTAATAGTAATTAAAGTAATTAATTTTGTTTATATTTTTTCAGGTTCCTGTGGCAAACGTGTTTTCAACAAGACTAATTGCTTTCATCCCACCTTTTTGACATAGCAATTAAGTACATACTTCTAAAGATCAAATTGATTGATAAAAGTGCATTTCTATGTAAACAAACTCAAAAGTTTTATTTTTGCAAGACAACATTATTTACCAAAATGGTAAGCTATGTAAGAATTTCATTAATTATGTTTCTTGAATTTCTTTATGTGTATTTTAATTCAGAAACATGTTGCAGATTCAATTTTAGAGTGTTCATTCAAATTTCCCATTTAGTTGAGAAGGGAAATAATTATATTGAAAAAATATTCAAAGGCAGCTTCTGGGATGTAAAGAAGATTGACCATAATCAATAACAGACTCTTGCGGGTGCCAGTGATTTTATCAATTTTTACTACATATCATTATAAATAAGTTCTCTTTCTTCTTATGTGTTGTGGCCCGCTAAAAGCATATTATCAGCTTCATACAGAGTCTAAATGTATCTTAAACCATATTATATAAAAACAATAATGCTTCTGGCTCGACACAACACAAGCTGATACAATTAGTGTGTTTCTAGCAAATAGATTTTTATATATAACTACCGAGATGAAGTACTCCAATAGCTCTTCATAGTAAATAAGTGAAGCCGATTTGGCCGGCAATTTTGACAGTATGGTAGTCAAAACGGAACGTAAAAAATGATGTTGACATTTATAAAGATACTTAAAAATGATCAAATTTCACTTAGGTATTTCAATGTAAAAATATGTTTTATTGTAAAAAACACAAGAAATCGACTGAATAAATATACACCATACCACGTTCTTTTGGGAACCAAACTGTCAAAAGTTGCAATATTTCGGCTTCATTTTTGAATGCGAATCGGGATTCTACGTTATTGTATAGAATTCTGTGTTCTAGCATCAGATTTATTTAAACTTTAAATTTTTGATTTCGGTTATGGAATAAAAATGATATAATGTTGGGTTAAGAAGTGAATAACTAATATAACGGTGGGTCGGAATATCTTTTCTGGTTTCCATTTGTTTGGGAGAATATTTTTTTTACTCTGCTGATTTAACAATAAAACTTTGAGATTATACATATTTTATTTATATAGCTTTTCAATTGTTGATTTTATGTTTTATGAATTAAATAATGATTGGAAAAAAAATAAATAAAAATTCTTTCATTCATTCATTCATATACTCATAAGAAATGATACTACTACTAAAATGGTTCTACCTTGAACAACTTGACATTTTTCAGAAGCCAATAACTTAAATTTGAATTTGTTTCCTATGTACATTTTGGTTCAAATTTTGTTTAATTTTAATAGATAATGGCATTTATCAATAAGGAGAAGAAGAAATACCTAAATTGGATATTGATATACCTGCGTTGATTCATTGAAAATTTCCTTATAGGTAACTTCATATATTTTTTAAAATTATATTGTAGTGGTGTAGTTTTGTTTTGATTCCAATGCCTTTCTCAAAATGATATTAAATAGTTTTGCCTAATTGCCATAGAATTTTTCACCTATAACATAATAATAATACAACATCTATTGACGTCAAGTGAGCATCTCGGTAGGTTTCGAATTCTACTATGGGCAATTAATTCTTCAACTTCCTGTGACGAGTCTGGGGATTGCAGATTTATAAGTTGAACCACCAAAATAGAGAGTATTGTTAATCTATGTAGGTGAGTTTATTTGCATAATCAAGTTGATTTTTATTCGCTCAGTAATAATCTACCAGATGTTGTTACTTGCATCTTGAAGTTATAACACATCAACCATTGATGTCAAGTTACATGCAAAACTCTTCAACAATTTTTGGCGATTATTTTGAGTTTGATGTATCCAGACATGGAAATGAAATTTATGGTAATCATAGATACAAATTTTTACAATTTCTCAAATATATTTAATGTGATTAATAAATTTCTAAAATTACAAAATTTTCATAGTAAAATCTGCGTAAACACAGATGGCCATCTTTTGAAAACAAAATTACTCATGTAAATGTTGCATGGAACCAAAGTTTGACAGAATAAAAATGTATTTAAAAGATTCAAGATTGTTTTGAAATAAAAATAAATGTAATTCAAACCATATAAAACACATTTATTTTTATCAACATTAAAATGAAAGTACATTTTCAGATTACTTTTCGACTAACGTTTGAGGTCGGTAAAACAGCTGCCTTTATCATTAGCCAATCGCATAAAATTTGTACCATTCCACACATAGAGAATGTAGTCAAGACTCAAACCATATTGAGAGTAAAACTTTCATATTATTTAGGTAGGTTCGTATTATATTACTATTAAAGGAATTTTTTACCCTTCTATTGAGCAGTGAAATTGAATCAAGTGTAAGATGTAACATATTATGATACATGCAGTTTTTTTCCATGTATGTGTCAGACTATAATTTTTCTTCTTTTTTTTTTATAAACATTAAAACTGTCATTCTTCTCTCTTTTTATGAATTGTGAAAGTGTAATTCTTCTTTTTCTGTGCTTATGTCAGTTAAGCAATGGGAAGCTAGACTAGAACAATAGAACCTGTTTAATTACCTACCGATCAAGCCTGACATTCGGAATTAAAAACGTAAAGCAAGACGGGTATTAGCTAGTAAAAAATAAAGTTACACCATTTATAAATCGAGAACGGTTGAACTGATTTTTATGGTGTTTGGTTTGGAAAATGATAACGAATAAAGTAAAACATATTTAAGTTAGTGGTACGGATTATCATATATAATTGATAACAACTATGAAAAATTCCCTAACAACACAATGTTTTTTATTTAGGAACCATTTTCGATTTTTTTTAGATTGTTTTTTATTTAGAGTTTCAAAAGAAAGTTACGCAGATTTTTTTTAGAGAATTTCTCAGAAAAAAATTTAATGAAAAGAAAAACTGGGACAGAGTGAATGCAGCATTGCATTTAGTTTCTGCTATTGCCACTAAATGTTATGCTATGCTTACCTACTAAATAAAAATAGAACATCAGCTATGTTACAACATAGTAATATTTTATTTTTTCTAAGGCGGGATCAATTATTTAAATGGAACCTTTCTTTTTAATTTCACATAGCAATCAAAATATAACTTTTAAATTGTTCATTAGGTATATGGCTTTGATCAAGTATATGCCCCTATGTGAGGTTTAAAGTGACAATTTTATGTAAAATTTGTTAAAAAAAGTAGTTGAAATTACTTTTCCTAAAAAAGTTATTGAAATCATCGGGCTTTTGCGAAGCAGCAATTTTTAGGATAAATGAACCAAAATCGATTAAGTCGATGAGATCAGTTTTAATGAATGATTTTCAGTTTCATTAAGAGGGACTTGAAGAAGTTTGTGATAAGTGAGAGATAAAATTTACTAAAAAAAATTGTGTTATTAAAGTGGTCAAATGGAATAGAGTAGGTACCTACACTAAATAGGACATTGTAGCTTGACCCCTTATACCAGAAGAAATCATGATTGAGACAATGCTTGTGGTTTGTTATTGTAATATGTATAGTGAAAAGTTTTATGTATTTATGTTATCTTTTATAATTACATAGGTACACTAAATTAAATAAAAATATACCTACGTGTAGGTAGATGAGTTGAGAACGGTAGAAATTTTATTTCATACAAAAATGGTTCGCACCTCGACTACAAACATTATGTAGGTACCTACCTACGTAATATTGTAAAAGTAAAACGTTCCAGGAGAAACATTATTATGCACTTAGTCCATTGTTCACATTAATCTTTCAGCAATGAAGCTCAGTAATTATCAGTACAGTGATCCCACCTATAGATTCTATACATCTACATATACCTAGGTATCATAGGGAAGCAACACCAGCTTTCCACAGCGCTCCATACTGCGCAATGATTATGACCTCCTACCACAACATGTCCAAATCCCTCAGCTCTCAGCTCTGTTTTGAAGGGGAGGAACACCGTATGAGAGGGTCTTCCTCGTCTTCGACATACAAAACATAAAATTTGAAGTACCTACCTACCTGTAGATAATCATCAAACTCCAACCATTTTTTTCACAAGTTAGTTAGTTTCTTACTCAAAATACTATTTTCTTTTCAGAATTTACAATTTTTGCATACATTATTTTGTCAATGTATTATAAGCTTATTTAATTGTTGCTGTGCATTACATATAGGCAATATATCACAAGACACACGCGATTTTAAACGTTGGATAATAATATGTCCGCTTTATCCATCGACTAATTACATACAAATTTACTTAGCCGGACAAATTAACAAGATTGTCCATTCCGGGGCGATAACCAAGAGTTAATAGGGATTGTGGCGCAGATCGTGTTGCTGGTAGAACGGGAGAGGACAGGGGAACACACTCCAGTGGATTTACGATTCTGTCTGGGCGCGGGTATAATTTCAGTACCTTTTAAATAAACATTTAACGCAGTACAGGGCTTTAAAATTAAAATACAAGATAACGTTTTATAGAATGATAGTGTTTAGATAAAACAATGATTTATTATTATTTCGTTTTCTTATTTTATCCAAGGGAACATTGTAGGCAAATTTGCAGAAAACGCTAACATTATACTCACAAAAACAGTTAACTCAACTCAAAGATGAGCAATCTTATACCTAGTGACAAAATTGTCTTCGATGAGGGGGGGGCTTTTGTTTTAGTCTTAAGTTTTCAGTAAAGAGAAGTATTGCTTGTCTTATGGTCACAAAATTGCAAAACATTGACACATTTTTTAACCAATCAATACGCCGTGTCCCGTAAAGGGTAGGCAGAGAACGGACCTCCGCTCGAAGAATACCTAATATGTAACAACTAATGACTCTAACAATTCATTACTAATGTTCGATTTTAAATGGAACATACCACTACGGGCTTACGACCGTCTTCTACTGTTATTTCGAAGGCTGGCTTAGTGTGATCACTTTACGTTAACAACGTTCGCCATTAGGTGGTAATATTTGTCTCTCAAAATCCTAATCATGAGAATTCTCAACATGTTCAACATGTCGAAAAATCTCATGTATGCAAGAAGTAGAAATTTAATAATAAATGAAAATATAGAGATAAAAGTTGGAAATTATTGAGAACAAGAGAGCAACCAAATTTAAAGACTGCAACTGCTGTCATGTATTTGGCGCCAGGATATGACTACCTATATCCATTTTTGTTAATGTCTCCCACTCTTTCCTATCCAAGCACACTTCTTTCGACAAAATTGAAGTCATTCCAAACTGCAATTTTGTACAATATTTTGTATAAGACACAAGTTTTCCTTGATTTTTAATAGGAGAATGTATTGGAAAATAAATTTATCCAATAGGTACTCTGGAATAGTAGGTACCTATCTCATTTTTGACAATTTGGTTGGTGGAATAGGTTAAGTCTGATATTATCATAGTATAGAACACGGAACACGAACATCGCGCTGCAGCGTTTCGATAGATGTCCCTGAGATGTACAAGGTACGGTAGGTACGTACCTACATTGTAGGTACATATTGAAAAAAAAAACAAATCTCATGGTGAGGATGATCACTATTAATTTATTTATTTATCGTTTCTGTCAGAGAGGTCATATTTTATTAAAAACTTCCACGATCAAAAGTAAAAATGATATCTATTTTAGTATTTTACCACATTTATTGATAACGAAGCAATCATTAAAAAGGCCTAAAGATAGGTATTATAAGAAGTAAAAACATACCACAGTAATAATAATACTATGATCCTTCCATTTGACAATAGGTAATTAGGATTTTTTCCGTTTGTCGTTATCAGATAAAGAGTTGTATTGTCCTCCGAGTCTGCCCCGTCCAAAGATTATTATAAAAATCATAATATTAAAGTCATCGGCCAGGTGAGCTGGAATACCAACGTGGGTTACAGACAACTCACCAAATTGGAAAAATCGAAATAAACAATCCTGTGCTATTCTAAGTTTCTGTTACATTTACGCTGGCGTAAAGTAACAACATTTTATAGAAAGGTGTACAGCATTCCTAAAACACTTCAAAGGAAAGCTCCGCAGCACTTACAAAATTTCCGTGAGTTTCTCATTTACGTTAGGGAGTTATATTCGAAATAGGGGTAGGTATGTACGTATGTTATTTTATCAACATGTTGATGTTTTGATTGATGGGTAGTTTTCTGTGAGCCCATTCTCGGCCATTGCAGGTCCCAAGCCCGGATAAAAAGGAGGAGACTTCTAGGGTTAGGTTAGCTTAAAGGATTCTATCTTACAAACCGGATAACCAAGCCTCAGAACAGGGCAGATCCCCAAATATGATGGAGGGACAGCTAGATGTCCGCTTTCTAGGAATAATATCCAAGAAAAACAGGACTCAGTCATTTATAAGGAAGACATTTTCGACCATAGGTATTAATTGTGTCATTGCTATAGGTAGGTATATTTAATTTGGTATTTAATTCTTGGCTAAATTTAGTATATACCTTGATCTGCTGACAAGAGATCACCCTACCGTTAGGATGGTTTTTCTTATTCCTCTCCCAAATTATTGTTTTTGTTGGATAATCGGGGTCGGCTCTTCTCGTCCAGAGGTTGTATATTCTGCTGTCCTGGATTTGATCTTCTTTATCCGCAAAATATTACATTACATCACCAAACTCTTTAAAGGTGACGTGGAAGATTCATATAGACGTTGATTTATTTATTGTGTAGCTTGAATACCTTTTTTGAGTTATATTGTCATTTTTGGGTTGGGAGGAAGAACAGCGCTCTCCTCGGCCAACTGTCATTCGGCATCCTTAACTTCTTCTTCTTCTTCTTCCTCCCATCAGGGTCCCGAAGACGAAGAAGACCCTCTCATACTGTGTTTCGCTCCTTCGAAACAGAGCTGAGGAATCTAGACATGGTGTGGGAGGAGGTCATAAACGTTGCGCACAATCGAGCGCAATGGAGAGCATGGAGAGATCTTGTTACCTCCCTATGCCCCTAAGTGGGGCCTTAAGGGAGTTTGGATTGAATTGGATTGTCATTTTTGGGTTACACGAAACTCCAGTTTTTGATCTGAAATTCGTCAATCCAACATGATCGACATCTGCGACGCAGATTCCGTCTTTATGCGAGAGAATTTTTCTGTATAAATGGGTGTCTGTTGTAAGGATTAAACGGAATCGTCGAATTGAGTTGTTTGCCTGCCACCTGCACATCACTCAGCCACACCCGTTCTGTGAAGAAGATCAGATAGCATTCTAATAGTTCACTTAATATACATATTAAGCTGTACATATGTACATAAGTATATAGGTATCACGATTATCATTATTTATTGATATAAAACCAACACATAAACTATAAGGCTGTCTCGCTTAAGCACCAATAAAAGGAGTAAGTAAGATGTATAGGACGTGTGTCTGAGTGGGGACACGAGGATGTAAGAATGCGTAGGAATTCAAGACGCGTATCAAAACAACAATAAAAATCCATAATGTCCATTATTGTATGAAAATGTTAATAAATTATACGAGAGATAGTAACAAGCGATTATAAACTCAATGGTATTATTCACACGGTTGTGTATCGCGAATTATTTTCTTAGGAACAAGCTATTTAATATGCTTAATATGTATTGAGAGTTATTAATGATTTTTGATATATTATCAGTGTAGATATAAGTGGAAGGCATTATGATACTTAATGAAGGATATTTCATTAGTGAAGGACACCTCTGTGCAGAGGTGAATATCCTTTGGACACTTAAACTTTTTACGTTGCTGAGTCTACTCGTTGTAGAATGACATCGAATATTTTAAGTTACAATGGCGTTTATTGTCAAGATTCAGAGTCAAATAACTACTATATTCCTCAATAGCATTTACACTAGAGAACCCACGATCCAATAATACCTATATCCTTCAACCTAATTCCTTCAAAAGAATGTAGGTATTTTTTTGTTTTAAGATTCATTCTTACAGTGAAATGAGAAATAACTGTGAATAAGAGATTTTTTGTAGGTGCGTTGTGAGTTAGAAAAGTCATGAATTCATTGTCAACTCAACATCAGGTAGGTATTTATTGAAAAAAAGTGTTTTTTCTTCATCAAAATCTGTGATTTGTTCTTTTATTTTTTTCGAAGAGTGCTAAACAATATGGTCAAATCCCTCAGCTCTGCTTTGAAGGAACGGAACACGGTATGAGAGGTTCTCCCACGTCTACCTCTAGTACTTATCCAGTATTTATTAAAAGAATAACGATAGAATTGAAATAACTAACTGGTATGGAAGTTAGTGTGACAAAGATGAAAGTTAATAAGTTGAGATAGTTTGGGCATGTGGAAAGAATGGCAAAGAATATTTAAAAGGCTGAAAGGAAGGCTGTAAGAAAGCGTGGCCGACCGAGAATGGTATGGATCGAACACATCGATTCCATCCTCAAGCAAGGCCAGGTAAGAAGTACGAGGAATAGGAGTGGTTGTATGAGAATGGTATGTATGTCATTAGAGAAGAAGCGAAAGAAGTGTGTTTGGATAGAAAAGAGTGGAGGCCCGTTCTCTCTGCCCACCCCTTACGGGACACGGCGTGATGGGTAATGAATAAAATATAGGGTGATTTCTGATATCAATAAATTGCACAAACATAGCAATAATTTATTGTAAGGCCTCATCAATGTTGGAAACTTTTGTCTTATTCTTGCTCAACAGTCGTTGAAAATCGCAACTAACGCATTATTCGCTTAACAATTATTAAATGTTTGGGTATGAAAGAATAACATTCGACCCGCATATAGTATCAGAATAAACAAAACCATAGTCGTGAACACAGGACGTGCTAATATTATTATAAGGCATAAAATAAAGGATTATCACACGAATGTTCTGATATAAAAATGTCACATCGAATGTCTTTAAGTGTTCCACAATCGGACAATAATTTTTATGATAAAATTCTAACACATGTTGCTTGGTATGTGTGTTATAAATATTATCAAGTTAATGTCGTTATTATTATGTTGTTTTTCATGTTCAGATAAAAATTTAATTAGAAAATAAAATAAGCCCTAACTTGTTTGCATAAGAGCTATCAGTATCGATGGTTTTATAATAATAATAATATGTAGGTATAAGAATTTGTGGAATAAACTCTTAGCATTCTGATTATTTTTTAGCTTTAAGTTGATGGGAGATTACAATATGATATATCGGGGTCTGTACACATCTACAGACGCGCGCTAACGTAACCAATGTAACGTTGCATGCAACGTATTCAGATGTGTACAGGCCATTATGTTTTTCATGTTTACTAGAACTTTTGATTGATTCTGAATTAAAGGGTAAACAGGGAGAACATACAGTCCAGGTTTTTTTTATCTATAGACACATTGCCTTCGCATCATTCAGTGACATATCAGTTCTCGTTTTCATTCACAACATTCTAATGTTTTATACATCCTTTACAGGATTTTTTTTTTTTACAAATGACGAATCGAAAATTTGAAATTCGAATCCCTAATTGCGAACATTGTTAACGGAATAGTGATAAGCCAGACTATTAAGTACTGGACCGTAAGTACTGGACCAAATTTACCTTTTCGATTTTGAACACGATTTTAACAATGCGGGATATACTTGTTATTGGAGCACTGGAGATTCTATGTTTTGTTTCTAAAGGTGGCATTAGAATACTAATTAATATCGCAAGCTGCTTGAATATGGTTCCTACTTACAAACATGGTATTGAATCGTAGATACATATTATAATGATGCTTTAGCATTTAGAGCTATAGTAAAAAATGTCGGAAAGAGCAATGATTCGACGTGTTGGGTCCAATTCTAATAAGCAATATTATTATTAACCAACACCGATATAAGTAAATAAAAAAAATATTTAAATGACTTAGCAGTCAGTTAATCTATCTCGTGTTAAGTGGTAGGTAAAGGTGTTTCGTTATGTGTCTTCGTTACACACAAAAAATGAATCATGTGTAAATTTTAAATCTACCTACGTAAAACTAGACTATAAAGCGAAAAATTGTCTAATTTTTTTATGCAGCAACTGTATGTTAGGTATATTTATGTATATCTCTACTACAGTAATGGAAAGTGGGTATTCTGATGAGAAGTGGCAGCGATATTTATGTATATCTCTACTACAGTAATGGAAAGTGGGTATTCTGATGAGAAGTGGCAGCGATATTTATGTATATCTCTACTACAGTAATGGAAAGTGGGTATTCTGATGAGAAGTGGCAGCGATATTTCATTATTTATTACAAACATTTTTCATCAATTAGGTACCTACTTACCAGATTTTTCTAGCAGAGCATGCTATGAGAAATATAAACCGACGGAAGAAAGAAACGTTTTCAGAAAACTAAAGGTAGCGAAGTGATCCAGGATTCAATTCTCTTTGTTTTCACATGAAATTTCTACTCGAGGTTGGAAATCTGAATCAGATTACACGGGACTGGCTTACTGGTATATGTAAAAAGCTTCAAGCATTTTGAGTTCTACCGGTTAAACTGTCACCTATGAAGAGTGTTTTTAATCAAAAAATAAATAGGTAAAAAGCTTTATATTAGTAACGCTTTTATATTTTTTTTGCATAAATTTGTTCGAAATTTGAATTTCAACGAAAATTTTAATTTCTTTTGTTCGAAAATTGATACACTTAATAATAATTTTTACACTTTTCATCAAATTTATTTACTTGAAAACAAAAAAAAATCTCACTTAATAGGTTCTTACGTTTCTCATACTTGATACCCACTTACTTACTGAAAATGGAGTAAATATCAATCAATCAAAACTTCCTTTGAACTCCTCTCAGGAGCATAGGGAGGCAACAAGAGCCCTCCACCGCGCTCGATCCTGCGCAATACTTATGACCTCCTCCCGCACCAAGTCTATTTCCCTCAGCTCTGCCTAGAAGGAACGGAACACGGTATGAGAGGGTCTTCCACGTCTTCGAGATCCCGATGGGAGGAAAAACATTCATTCGGCATCCTCAACACATGTACCAGCCATGCCCATCTCCTCTCCGTAATGGTGGATGTGATGGACCTGCGCTGGGTGCGCCGACGTATAGCGTCGTTCGTGATGCGGTGGTACCATCTTATACCCAAAATTCTCCTGAGGCACTTCTTTTCGAATGCAGATACTTTTTGTGCCTGGGCTTTAGTCAGGTGCCAGGACTCACACCCATACAGGAGAATGGGCAACACACGCATCAAACAGTTTACATTTCGTCTCGACATTTTAATTGTTTAACTTTTGTATTTTAGCAGTAGGTACCTTATAGAAGCCTTTGTTCTTACTTAGCTGTTCCCTTTGTATGATTCATGTTTGTTTTTAAAAAAATATTATACCTAACATAGGCACATAAAATAATAATTGATGGCATAAGGAAATTACGTAATAAAAAAAATCAACGGAATAGACCAAGTTGAGCGTGATCTTGTGGTCACCTGATTTGTAATCAAGGCACAATGTTTAGGTAATATTAGTATAAAAGTCGTTGCACACAAAATATGAGTCTTGTGTTAATTATGGCGAAACGAAATTAGAATTATGTGCAATATTTTAACATTTTTAAAAAATTGTTCCGAATAAATTTGTGACCCAATTCAATATTTTTTTCAATTTTCACCCAAGTAATTTGTGTACATACATAATACATTCTTCCTTTAAGGCCCCCCGCACACTGCAAGCTAGCTCGGAGGAGACCAATCCGCAGCAAACCCAACCCACACGAAACCGACCCCCTAGCTCGATCGAAGGAATCAAACCAAAAAGCCGGCTCCGAACAAATCAAGCCCGCCGCGAACCACCCCCAAACCATCCCGCAATGCAGGGGGCCTAAGCCCCACTCGGGAGCATAGGGAGGCATCAAAAGCCCTCCATTGCGCTCGAAGGCGTCCGAGGCTCATTGCGCCTTTTCTGACCAGTTGAGATTTAAGGACGTGTACAAGGGATTTCAATAATCGTGTGAACTACAATGGGAGGGTGATGGATAAAGAATCACCAAATATCAGAGGGTGAGGGAGGTAGTTGGAATATATGTGTACTTTTTTCTAGTAGTTATGGTCCGAAAATAATATAGAAATTTTTAAATATTTGGGTAGGTATATAAGCACTTACCTAAGGCTGTCAAAAGCATCAATGACGAAATTATAAACATACCAAAAATATTTATTACTTACAAAATATACACCTGATTTTGGGGAGGGGGTAATTCTGTAACCTCACCAAACATCAACAGGGGCAAAGCGGGGGGGGGGGGGCAAAAAACTTAAGAATCCTCAGGTGATTAATGGACGACCTCGACACTGAATATGTCACATAACTCATATTTTGTGCACAACGACGTCATCTTGATATTGTTTGCTCAGAATATTTCATTAGCATATAACTTCATTAGAATAATATATATTACCAACTTACGTGTTTAGATATTCTAGAACATCTTATTTCTCCTATACGTTTTTTATATTTATGTATATAAGTCGCTGAGATCACTCTTCCATGTAGGAACATATCTATAAATGTTACAAATATATAAATTAATAAACAATAATGGTTCATCTACGGTACCTATACACTATACAGATGTGTATGTATACCAACTTAATTTGGGTAGGTACAGGAGACCTTCTTTTATTTCAAATAAGATGACCTGTCAAACTTCGTTCAACATGTTCGTACAATAATTCTTTTCAAAATATCTGTTAAGGTACTTTTTGAAACATCATATCAAATAAAAAATGACTAATCAAACAAACAAAAAATTAAAAAAGACAACAATTAATCAAATTTAACTCACCTCTTTTTATTCACTACCACGTTCCAATTTTTAATCAAACTAAATTCATCTCTTTTTACTGACTTTCTGCGTTTTAATTTATAAAAAAAATATTCGCTTAAAATATATTTGAATGTAAAAAAAACATTTCTCAAAGCTTGAAATAAATTCTATCAAATAATTCCTACCGATGCAGGTGTTTTGAAACTCAATGGTTATCGTAAATAAAAATTGACTATGTTGTTATGGAATTTTCGAAGATGGCGTTGTTGTTAGGAAGTCCATTCCATACTAACTATAATATTATATTTTATATTATTTGTTTTCCATTTTTTAATTTTTTATAAGTTATTCTATTATCCGGAGCGGAGAAGAATCCAATAAACTAAGCACCATAAAAATCTGTTTAGCCGATCTCGAGTTATAATTGTTCACACTAACTAGAGATTGAAATATTTCGTCTTTATAAAATTCATCTGCAGTGGAGAAGGTTATATTTGAGACTTTCCCTTTCAGTAAGGAGATGCAAATTACCTGATACAAAACCACAAAAGAATTTTCTCACCACGCTGGAGCGAGAGCTGGTCATTGAGGTTCCCAGAGATGAAAAAGATGATGGACGCGCAGAGCACGTCCGAATTATAAGCTGACACGTCAATAAAGGTGAGGAAGGCATGAGTAGAACTAGGAAGAGACCATGAAAGAATGGTTTGGGACATGTCGACCGAAAGATTGGGATCTATAACTAGCAAAACAAAGCACTGGATCTATTAGTGAGAAGCAAGACCGGATCTAGGTTGTAGATCCAAGGATAGATTTGCAGGAATTTTGTTCAAAATTATAAACTCTATTATCTCGATTTGCCGTGAGGTTGCCGGCGAAGAATAGCACCTCTGCTCTTTTTGCTGATTTTTCGAGTATCCTGTAAGAGGCAGGAAATCGAAAAATCAGATCGGGACCGTGAGGTTGACCACTTCACGTCCTTAAATCTCAACATTCTCAACTGGTCAGAAAAGGCACAATGAGCCTCGGACGCCTTCAAGCGCAATGGAGAGCTCTTGATGCCTCCCTATGCTCCCGAGTGGGGCTTAGGCCCCCCCATTGCTGGTTGGTTTGGGGGTAGTTCGCGGCGGGCTTGATTTGTCCGGGGCCAGCTTTTTGGTTTGATTGCTTTGAAGGTCGGTTTCGTGCGGGTCGGGTTCGCTGCGGATTGGTCTCCACCGGGCTGGCTTGCGGTGTGCGGGGTGCCTTAAAAGGAGAATGTATGTATGTATGTATTATCTCGATTATAATATTTTTTTAATGCATAAAAGCAGTCGATATAATACACATTTTTGTTGGCGCTGTACTGTATTATAGAAATAGCGCATGATACAGCTGCTTCGATGATCTCTGTAACTGCCATAATATGCTCCATCTAGTCAAATTGGATAAAAAAGAAAAAATAGATACAAAATCATCAAATAAATAACAAACTAGAAAAACATTACCTATCGTACAAAATATTCATATTTAATAACAGATACCACAGCCCAAATGCTAAGCATTGTTGCCTATAAAAGTCTTGTCCAGATGGGTTCGTTCACCGAAAGCCTGATATTAAAAGTTGAAGTTAATAATGAATTCACAAATCTGTGACTTAGTGTGGCCATTTTGATTTGTGGATTAAAAAAAATCAAGATGTATCAATGGTGACGCTCTATCCAGATCCTTTAGTATTAGTGCATGTGTGCACATACGTGTGAGTGTTGCTTGTATCATCTAATCGAATTAGCCCGGTGTTTAATACGAATAAATTATCATTGGAGGTGTTTTGTTAAAATTTATGGCTGACATTATCTCGCTGGGGAAGTCGTTTGTTTGGAATTGATGTCTCTACGCAGATTGAAAAATCATCATATTTTTCTACTTTATATTAATACTTCTTATCTTTTCTTCTGGCGATGAACTGTATTTCCGGTACATTTATGTCAAACGCTTTTCCTGTTTATATACGTATAATATTATAATGTTTGCATTAAGTATAATTTTCTAAATTTGTTTATTAACGAAGAAGTCCTATAATAGACCCAGATCCAACCAAATTAAGCAACCGGTGCTGGGATGTAATAGCTGGCAAAACTCTTAGAGACCGATTTTTTGGAATATAGTGCGAGATATTTATGAAGCGGGAGATATCGTGGTGAAAAATGAAGGAGGTGATTGTATAACCATGTATAAAGAACGGACAGTAATACCAAACTCCCTTACATCGCATTTATAACCTGCCGTCGGAAAGAGTTCCATCGAGACCTCCTTAAAGAAGTAAAGACAGTGGACGATCATTTCACAGGAAGTCTAACTCTGAAAATCAAAGAAGAAGAAGGACAAGAAGACATTTCAAGCTATGTTCAAGTGCGATATCTAATTGTCGGAGAGCTCTTGTTGCCTACCTATGCCCCTAAGTGGGGCGTAAAGGGAGTTTGGATTTGGATCTAATTGTCTGGTCACTTCAATTTCGACTACCGCTTCTGTGTTCTTCCACTCATGGTCTTTTACATAATATTCCTAAACAAGGACATCACCGTCTACTAACACCGTGGCTTTAATAAATTTTACCCTTCATTTATCCAAGAAGGACATTTTTCTCCTAGTTCATTCCTTGACCGCAAACTGCTTTCTATCGACTCTTCTTCTGATAAAATATTTCCCGTTCCTATTGAACAATTCTCTAAACAAGGCGCTAAAGCCCAAATCGGACCTTTGCCATCTCTAACTTTCACATCCAACATAACATTCTGTCCTCTGATGTCTTCCAGCTGACTACCAGAAGCAGTTCCTCTGCATCTTTACCAACCTTTACCTGGCATCTATGTCTTGATCTTCCCACCTTGCTTCTTTCTACTGGATGTCCAGCGAGAATTTCCGTTGTAGCCGAGATTTGGCATCCTCTATAAACTTTAATATATTATGACTTTTTAAGTAATATTAAGTCATTGTATAAAACCGTGTAAAATAAAAACATATGCATGTTGACTGTCGAGAGTAACCCTTTCTTTCTTTCTTCTGTATGAATAAGAATATCACAGCATTATGGACCCTTCGAATCACAAATGACTGGTTGATTTTTAAACAATGACAAAGGGAGGAACTAATACAACAAAATAGCTGCTGGTAGGTAGGTAGGTTCCAACTAATTATTATGCATCACCATGGCCAGCGTACTAATAGCGAGTAATATCTCGAATGGAACAACTCGAATCATACCCATTGGGGATGCAGTCTGTTGTAATAGTAATAATTATTATGTGTAGTCGGCCCTAAATGGGGGTTAATCTGTAAATCTTTTTATACGCATTGAAAGGGTTGATAATTAATCAGTACAGGGCTGTGCCACCCCTTGAATAAAAACTTTCATTTTTCAATTTATAAAAAGAAAGAAACATACAAAACTTAAAAATATACCTAATACAGTAGGTACTACATTTTTAAGAATTCAGGAGATTTTTAGGATTAATGAAATATTTTAATGAAAAGCTCACGCGTGTTTAAATTTAATAGGTAGGTATAATTTTATTTAAGTAAGTATACATCATATATTAATTTTTTACATAGATAAAAAAGTGTGGTAAATATTTCACTTTCATGAAGATGGTTTGAATAACTCTTAAATATCTAGTTAAATACCTACCAATAATAATCTTACATGAGAAAATTCTAAAGAGATTTTCTCACAAAATCGCTAATGCAGAAATTAAAATGATGGAGCTTAGCAAATTCAGGTCAAAAACTCAGGTCATTAAATTTGCGCAAGATCGAGCGCAATGGAGAGCTCTTATTGCCTCCCTATGCCCCTAAGTGGGGTCTAAAGGGAGTTTGGATTGGATCTTAGCAAATGCCGTGAGGTTACCGGCGAAGAATAGCACCTCTGCTCTTTTTGCTTTTTTTTCGAGCATCCTGTAAGAGGCAGGAAATTGAAAACTCAGATCGGGACCGTGAGGTTGACCACTTCACGTCCTTAAATCTCAACATTCTCAGCTGGTCAGAAAATGCACAATGAGCCTCGGACGCCTTCAAGCGCAATGGAGAGCTCTTGATGCCTCCCTATGCTCCCGAGTGGGGCTTAGGCCCCCGCAATGCTGGTTGGTTTGGGGGTAGTTCGCGGCGGGCTTGATTTGTCCGTGCTTTTTGGTTTAATTGCTTTGATCGAATTATTAGGAGGTCGGTTTCGTGCGGTTTCGTGCGGGTCGGGTTTGCTACGGATTGGTCTCCACCGGGCTGCCTTGCGGTATGTATCTTAGCAATAGAACTAGGATAGAACTTTACGCCGATCGGAATCGGCGTTCTATGTGTTTTCATCCTATGCAGATAAAGAGCTTTTGTCCATCCTTTTGTTCGTTATTTAGATTATTGAGGGTCTGAGTGAGTATGGTTGGGTCTATTGGTATGGTTAAATAATCTAAAAAGAGTACGAGGCGATGGATTTACCAATCCCAAAGAATTGACTCTAACATCATAACAACCACATTAAACTCGTCCTCACTGGAGTTATCCTGAAAGTTGAGGAGACATATCATACAAAAAAAAAAGACCTGAAATGGTAGGTCTTTTAAGATAAGTACCTTCCAGAAAAAAACGGTAGAGGAGTAAAAATATATTTTCGAATTCGAATTTCAAAAAGAATATTTAAATAATATTCCTCACGCTCAGCCCTGCCTCGTTAACCAATCACAGCTCGAGACACGTGTCAAACAAATAAAAGCACTACGACATCGGGTTAAATGTTTCACAAAACAATGACTAAAACGAGATGGAAGATAGCTTTACATATTTTATTTTAACTGATTGGGTAGAGAGGTTCCTTTAGTTAGAAGAAGTGATTCTGAGAACAAAATTTTTATAGGCGAGCACGATTTTACCTTTTTCATAATATTATAAACAAACTTACAGAGTATTTTTTAAACGGGATTATTGGTAGGTACTCGTCGATGACAAAAAATGAATATTCATAGAATAAAATATGTAGGTATTTATGTTTCCTTTTTATACATTTCTCACCCAGTTTTAAATTAATAGGCCCTTCTTCTTCTTCGTCAGCCTGTCTCCGTCCATTGCTGAACATAGGCTCCCCCCTCTCCTTCCAATTATTCCTGTCCCGAGCCTCTCTAATCCATATTATTCTCAGTTTTAAAGATTTTTACGATGCTCTTTTACGTGTCTATATCTCATAGGAATAGGTACCTAGTATCTCCTTATGATCATAGAAACAAAAGGGAAGCAACAAAGATTCTCCACTGCGCCCGTTCTTGAGATCCATTATGTTTCAAAACTTTAATTCATTGTTTTCAATTTAAGCAATTAAGTTGAAATGCGAGTCACCACTGATATTGCTCCCTTGGGTGGACGTGGCCAAAATGTCAAGGAGCGGGGAGAAATAAAAGGAATGCGAGTGGGGATGTGTGTAAAAGAAGACCAGAAAGGGCTGTTGAAGAAGGGGCCTAAGGCTGTTTCGAAGAAAGGTTTCAGTTTTGTATGACAAAAGAGGCCCACGTGTGGAACGAAAAGCCAATAATAAAATCAAAATAGTATCTAGTTGAAAAAGTCACTTCCTTGCATAAAAAATAAATATTTTTAAAACTAATTGTAGCAGTCGACTTAGGTCTGTGATTATATAAATAAGCAAACCCAACCAGACATATTATATCAGTGCTCACAACACAGTTGACACCTAAAACTGGGCAATGGCATGCATAATAACACACTTTATTAGGGAGAGATAATTAGTGGTTACAGAGCTTAGTTGACATCTGTCGGGTATCGTAGATGGTAATGGAAACAGCGGCAGTACCAGGGCAAGCGCGAACGAATTAAGTTTTACAAAATTTTGATTTTGGGATGTAATCTGGAAAAGAGTATCTATCTGTAAAAAATATAAAGTAAGGTGATTTTATTAATCAATCTGGAAAAAGGTTAATTTAGAAAATCTGTATATGAGTATCAGTAATTTTAATGATTTGAAAAATTGATGAAAAATTATGTTGCCCAATACTAAGATTTTAACAGATAGGAAAAACAGTTTCTCAACTTTCAAATCGGATGGTTCTGCTTTTGACTTCCAAATTCAATGCCATTTCATGTAATTCAAAACGATAAAATTAAAGGTAGCTTGTATAGGTACATTCAAACGATTGATTGATAGTTATTGTTAAACAGCCATCAAGTTTTAAAGATGTGTTAAAAAAAAACAAAACCGGTTTTCAAATGCAAAAATAAATATATCATAAAAATCTATTAGTTAATCTCTATATGTGTCTATCAAAAATGTCCTAATTATTAAAATACAACGATAAAGGTGCTCCAACGTGATACATTTCCATGACAATGTGAGCGTTCTGTTTGTATTCAAAGCAAAATCACGCTCGAACAAGCAGCGACAAAAAAAACTCAAGTGGCAAATGAAAAAACTTACAATTAATGAAAATGCAATGTTACTCGTGTCCCAACGCACCCCAATCTCCCCTTTGGTCCTTTGTTCTATGGCCTTCACTCAGTGCAGCTGCGTATAAAAGCACCCATATCACTACTTAGTTAAAATGTATAAGTGTTTTTGTCTATGGATTCATTAGGAATTTTTGTAACGTACGTTTTGGAATCGTCATGATATTGACGTATAAAGTTAAGGGTGGTACAAAGATCTATGGAAGTATAGAAATGATGGCAATCTAGGCAGTTTCGATGGTAAATGGACAAAAAAGTTCCGTGAATTCCAGTACGCCCCAAAGTATGCTGAAAGTAAGAAGATCTTACTATGAATCGTTGGTACCAAATGATGTCAGCTCAACTTCTGCTCTGCGATTCTTTGGGTCACATCTGTTACCTTGGTCTCTTTTTCTTTGAATGTTATTTGTGATAAATTTTCATTGTTTCTACCTGTCCAACTCGGAGCTATTTCTGATTGTAATAGACCTAGGGCAGAGGAGTACCTACCTACCTAGAGTTTTAAACATAATTTTACTACCCTTGCTTTAGGAAATGTTTCTCTCTTTTATGCATAGATTATTATAAATTTTGCCTTCGGTTTGGACACTACGAATTTTTTTGTGCAATTATTATTGTTTGGCATCAGCTACCCTTGATGGAATTGTCAGAAGACCAGAAACATAACTAAAGAAATACCGTTGCTACATCTCAGGAGACACACTAACAAGCCATTAAACCATTGCACGGCATAAGAAGTGGCATTGTGTTTTAATCATAGGTGTAATAAAACGTTTTATAGATAGGGGCGAATCTTCACGACATGTTGAAAGTTCTGTGCTGATTCTCCACAGTCGCAGGCAGGAGATTCCCGCATCCGTATCTGTGGAGCATCTGACCACATTGGCCGTTTCCCTAGATCCGATCTTACGCCACCTATCGACATAATATGGGGAGATTGAAATCAAGCAATATGAATCTTCCATATTTAAACATACGTTAGTCCATCAAAATTAAATTATTTCTAAATAACCAAGTACAGATGTAAATTTATATAAGTAGGTAGGTACCGATTATTTTAATGATTTAATACTAGAAAAACACAGCAATCTATCAACCAAACATTAAACAAAATTTAGATATAACAATGTTCATAATAAAAATACCTAATTATAAATTATATACGGATAATTATACATAAAAGAACAAAAGATTTAATGTAACCATTATATATTTATTAAAATTTGTATGTCTAATGTTAATAATATTTACTCTCAATTATGATCTAAAAAGTTGAATTAAAATAATAATAATGAATACTAACTGACATTCTTTGAAGTTAATAGGCAGAGAATACCACCTTAGACTGCCATGTGCTCGCAGGCATTTAAAATCGAAAGTCAGCCAATTAATTTGATATGATATATCTTTACATCAATACCTACAGATGAACTAGTAGTAGCATTGCCTGTCGAACGTCTAGCATAAATTTTTATCAAAACGCAAATGCTTGAATATGAAAAATCGTCAACTATAAGTACATGGTATAAGCCTACATATTTTTCTTAACAAACTATATTTTTATAAAAACTACCAGTGTCCTCGTTTTATGTTATTTTTTTATAAGCGAAACGTTGATCTTATATTATTGAAAACTTATATTATTTCCTGTGGAGTTAGGTACCTACTGACGAATTTTACAAAATATTATTTTCAATCTTTCCATATACATAGGTACGTAGGAACGACGGCATTTTTATTATTATTATAGATTTATTAATTTATCGAACAATATGTTCATTTTTATAATAATCAATGCCGATAAATTTATTTCGCTTAAGGTGGACATAAACTAAAATATTAAACGAAGTCGATCTAATTACTTTGTGAGTTATAGATATATCGATTCATTTTATCATTAAAAATGTTTTGAAGTTAATTAAAATATTAAGTAAGCATATTAGGTAATTTTTATTTTTTGAGTATTTGTATTAATTTTAAAAATTTGGTAGGTAAGTATTATAAGAATCTGAAACTACTCCGACTCATGCCAACTTTGTCTGAAGTTTAACGAAATAATTTAAAAAATGCATACAAAGTACAAAAAAGTCACCTTTTCTTACATACTGACATAATATCTGTACCTTAGAGCATAAAGTGTGGGAGTCACATTTTAGTAATTTTGCAGGAGAGAGGATTTAGTGAAACTTAGAATTTCAAAACGCCATAACTTTTTTCCTATTTGAAAAATATTAAATCTGTAAACAATTTTTTTCACCAATTAGACCATGTTTTATAATTAATTAATACAATTTTCAATATTCTTTTTAATAAGAAATATAATGGACTCCCACGCTTTATGCTCTAACCGTTTTTCAAAAATTTTCCTTTTTACTAGAAATTCTGTTGTATGAACTATTCCCTACCACGATTTTATGCTCTATCTGTTTTTCAGAAATTTACCTTTTTAATACAATTTCCTTTGAATGAACTGTGGACCTCCATGCTTTTATGCTCTAAACGTTTTTCAGAAATTTAACCTTTTTAATAGAACTTCCTTGGTATGAATTATGGACTTCCACGCTTTTATGCTCTAAACGTTTTTCAGATAGGTATATACATTAAAAAAAAATAAGTTTTATGAACTAACAATATGATTTTTTTACATACATAGGGTAACATGATTTTTATTATTGCATAAGGATTCTTTTTTTTCTTCCTTTTGGCAGAGATTTTGGCTATTTTTTCAGTTGCAGTCTTTTTATAAGGACCTGGACGACCGGCTTTTTCACCATCTCATTGATCTTTGATGCTTGGAAATCTGTCATCCCTCATTCTCTCCACATGACCCCCAATCGACATTTTCACCATCTCATTGATCTCTGATGCTTGGAAATCTGTCATCCCTCATTCTCTCCACATGACCCCCAATCGACTTTTCTCACCATCTCATTGATCTCTGATGCTAGAAAATCTGACATCCCTCATTCTCTCCACATGACCCCCAATCGATTTTTCTCACCATCTCATTGATCTCTGATGCTAGGAAATCTGTCATCCCTCATTCTCTCCACATGACCCCCAATCGACTTTTTCACCATCTCATTGATCTCTGATGCTTGGAAATCTGTCATCCCTCATTCTCTCCACATGACCCCCAATCGACTTTTTCATCATCTCATGGATCTCTGATGCTTGGAAATCTGTCATCCCTCATTCTCTCCACATGACCCCCAATCGACTTTTTCACCATCTCATTGATCTCTGATGCTTGGAAATCTGTCATCCCTCATTCTCTCCACATGACCCCCAATCGACTTTTTAGGCCACTTACCCAAATAATTGATGTAATAATTGTCTGTCGCATCTTTTCCATTCTATGAGAGTTATCGCCCACTATGGAGTAGATTGTTCTAATTTCAGTGTTTCGTAGGAAGTTTTTTTTATCCTGGTTGTATCAGCCCCGGTTTTGTGTAATCATTGTTTTTTATCGTTATTACGCAGGCTGTCTGTGTTGATATTTTTAGTTTGTTATGCTGTACATATACAATGTTTTATCTTGACATTTCATCAAACGAATTGGCGAATTATAGACCAAAATTTATCGATGAAAAATTCTCCTTAGGCACTTCGTTTTAAACGCATGCAGACTCTTTGTTTCTGGACTTGGGTCAGTTGCCAGGACTCACACCCATACGGGAGAATGGGCAACACACACGCATCAAACAGATTACATTTTCGTCTCGACACTAAACGCAGACGCATTTCATATCTTAATAATTTAAACCACGGCGCAATACGTTCCGAATAGAATGAGTCGCCGGTAATCTAGAAAAAAAAAATTTTCATATCTTAGTCATGTTGTTAAAGGCGCGACCTATCATACCGGGAGCTCAACCCCAAGATCACAAGTGGTGGTAATGTTGCTCCCAGGTACTTAAATTTATCCACCCGGGAGACCTGGTGGCCATGAACCATGATGACAAAATAAATAAAAACCCAAATTTCAAATTTTTCAATTTTTTTGAATTTAAAATGCCCTTATTAAAGAATTCAAATAATTTTTACAAAATAAAAAAAAATATTTTGTTAAATTATTCGCAAATCAAGTATCGAGATAACTTGTATTAATAATTTAAAATTCCATTTTCCTGAGATCTGATAAATGTTTACTGATTTATATCGATGGTCAGTTTTTCCCTCGAGCAAAAATATTACATTCACTGGTGACCAATTGGATAAAAATCCAGTGCGTTTCGATATGAAAATTGGAGGCACCATTAAAAATTGATCGAAATATGAAAAGTAGCCCAAAGATGTCAACATCTTAGGGCTACTTTTCTCAATACTGTAAGAATTACCTTAACAAAATATACACACAATAATACTTCGCCTTTAGTAGAGAACATGCAGAGTATTTTTTTCAGATTTACAAAAATCAAACAGACCCTCAGTTAAAAATTTACAAGGATCTTTCCTCCCACTGACCAACTAACATCATAATTAGTATGATTTTTGTCTATTCCATCGGATGTTTACTTAAAAAAGTACATTGCTATCTTGCATTTTGGCGCAGTCAAGTTCCTCAAATCTTGTTTTTGAAAGACCAATTCCTGTTTAAGTACGATTCCAACTACAATAAATCACATTTTGTTAAGTTTATTTGATCTCAAGGCGATAGCCATCGTCAGACTTAACTAAAAAAGTCAACTTATCTAAGCCGGAAAGGAAACAGCACTAGAAGGCAGTCGTAAGCCCGTAGTGCTTGAATTGGAAGGTTTACCATTTAAATCGAACATAATTAGTCTAATGTTAGCATCGAGCAATTTATTTTATATAATATCTCAACTAACAAGTACACATTTCAATATCTTCTTCAAAATAATGGACTCCCATGGTTTATGCACTAACAAATTTTTAGGTGAACTTATTTGCCAAAAAGTGTAACTCGGACTCCCACTGTTTATGCTCTAACATAAATTGGACTTAAACTTTTTTTTCATTTCAAAAGTCACCTTATTTAACAAATGGTGACTTCAATATTTTGTCCACTTATAGAACCTTTTATTGCGAATAAAACTGCATCATTAAGTAAAAATCGCAAAAAAGTGGACTCCCACACTTCATGCTCTAAGGCACAGATATTATTTCAGCTGTTTGAAGAAATCTGCAATGATTGTGAAGAACAGAAATGCTCGAGGCTAAGAAATGTAAAGAAAAAACATACCTAATGTATGCAAAGATAGAATATTTTATTTTATTTTCTCGAGTGATCGACTTATCGATATTTCGATAAGTATAATACCACTAATTGTTGCTATAAAGTTTTTACTAATAAGCGGATAATTTATGCGAAATAATATGTCCAATATATAAAGAAAATCATATTATTCCCTCTTCATTTTAATGCACCTTTCTATAAAAAACTCATATAACATAACAAAGCTTAGCCTCTGGGTGTATGTGATCATTGGATACTAAATATTCTCAAACTTTACTATATGAATATTGTATTTTTCTGGACTTTTTCCGGTTATTTTCTCTTAACTTCTTGCTTTAATCTCATCGATTATTGTCAGTAAGTAATATCCAGATGGTCCCGCCCTGTTGTAAACGGTCGTAAGGAATAATATCCTTTATTCAAAACGCTCAAACCAACTTTGTGCTAATTGTAACCTATGCCCCTGCATAATATCCATACCTAAACGTCGAGTAACAATGTTACGATTTTTTTGCATATTTTATACCATATTTGAAATGCGTATACTGAACTCATTTTGACAGAAAGAAAAACAAATAAAAAATACTTACTTATTTGTTAATTTCCACCTTCTTGAGATGTCATCAAAATCATATCAAGATAATATGTTTCATAAAAATAACACAGTTTGAGGATTCTGATTAAATTTACATAATCCTTTGTTAGGTGCGTGCCCCAAATTGGATTTTTTTATTACTTTGTTTTAAAAAAAAATGTAAGTTGGATATGATGTGTTATGAACGCGTGACGTGTTTTTAATAAAAGAAAGTTTAGATTCTGTGTATTAAATTTGTATTTTTTATCATAGTTTGATTTGCAATGCATTTAAATATATGTTCATAGGTACTTATGTATCTATTATTTACTATTTCTATAACATTTCTTCATATTCTGTTTCATATAAAAAATCAACTTGATACATTTCATGCTTGATAATTTTCTTTAGACTTTAAAGAATTATCTAACAACTAATGACTCTAAAAATTCATTGCTGCGATTTTTGAATGGAACAAACCACCACGGGCTTACGACCGTCTTCTACTGTTGTTCGAAGGCTGGCTTAGTGTGATCACTTTACGTTAACAACGTTCGCCATTAGGTGGTAATGTTTGAGTCTCCGAAACTCCTAATCATGAGAATTCTCGACATGTTCAACATGTCGAAAAATCTCATGTATGCAACAAATAGATATTTAATAATAATTAATGAAATATAGAGATAAAAGTCGGAAATTATTGAGAACAAGAGAGCAACCAAATTTAAAGACTGCGATCGCTGTCATGTATTTGGCGCCAGGATATGACTATATCATTTTTTGTTAATGTCTCATATTTATTGCCTATTGGCTCTGTTGTTACACAACGTTCTAATTATGTCTAGATTCATGTGACCCTTTTCAGGACTAGATCTTAAAGAATTATCTAACAACTAATGACTCTAAAAATTCATTGCTGATGTTCGATTTTTGAATGGAACAAAACACCACGGGCTTACGACCGTCTTTTACTGTTGTTTCTTTTTGACTACCTGTTTTTTTTAGACTACCTACATTGTTCGGGAGACCTATCACCACGTAAAAGCACACGACAAGAAATAGAAATTTCTTAAAAAATATTTAATTATTTTTAGTTAGGAAGGTACCATCAATAACCCATACAAAAAAATTAAGGATTGCAGTGTGATCATTCAAACTTCCATAAAAGCGCCTTTAGATTGTGGAAACGTTTGAGACTTGAGACAAAAATATAAGGTAAGATCCCAATTGTGCTATCATGACTTTTTATATATTTGAACTCAACGGAATTAGGTAGATTGATATCCTCAATAGGAACCAAAAACTTCAAAAAGTCCAACTAATTTTTAAGATAAAATACTACATAAATACTTAAGGTTCATGTTTATCAAAGACATAAATTATCAGTGAAGCATAATATAACTGTCTAGCTTATGTTAGGTATGCTGCCTACACTTTGTTAAATGCTTCTATAGGTATTCTCCAACATCTGCCTTTTTAAGCGCAAAACCTAAAAAAATAACATAATGATGATATTGATGGATGGTTTTATAAATCATAAAATTGTTTTTTTTTTGTTTAGATGCAAATTTTTATGATAGTGGTTGCATATTTTTTACTGACAGGATTTACAAAAAAAAAAAATTCAGGTGGTTTTTTTTTTTTTAGATGCATTCATTTGAATTCCAATTAGTTATTCCGCATATATTTTTATAAAGCAACCCGTTAACGAATAATAATTATTTTTTTCTCTTTAAAATAAATATTCCGTGTATTAATAATTTTAATAATGTCCTAAGGGGATGCTTTCGTTTTAATTTATTCAGAATTTTGCTAAAATCAATGTCGATAACCGATATTTTATCCGTGAAGCGAGTTTATTAAAAAAATCGTATTATTTTGATTGATTGTTAAGTACTTAAAGTATCTTATTATTTGATTGATTGTAGGTAAAGTAAATATTTTTTATCATCCTTCGCATTGCGGGTTGGTTTGGAGGGTCCGCGGCGGACTTAATTTTTGTGTGGGACCGGCTTTTTGGTTTGATTTCTTCGATCGAGCTAAGGGGTCGGTTTCGTGCGGGTCGGGTTTGCTGCGGATTGGTCTCCTCCGGGCTGGCTTGCGGTGTGCGGCCTTAGAGGGAGAATGTATGTATGTAATGTATATAAAGTCAGAGCAATAAAAGCCCAGGAAATACAAAGAATTGATGCCTTCGAGGTGTGGCGCTGGAGGCAATCGCCTCAAATCTCCTGGATAGCCAGAAGAACCAATGTGTCAATTTTGAGAGACTTGAACATAACAGACACACTTTATGTTTGATGCGGATTCTCCAGTTCTTCATAATATGGAGTAGAATGCAAAGAAGGGTGTAGTTTGTACACATTAAAAGAATGGATAGAACCAGACTCCCTATAAATCGTAGATTCGTAGAACAAAAGCTTTGCTTTATCTGAAAAATGTTGTATTATAAAAAAAAACCAACCTTACGGGACTCGTCCACGTGTAAATCTTCCTAAAATGTGAAAGGACAGTTGCAAATAAACTTCACAATAATCTGGTTGATAAGGGCTTCTCAAAGAAGAAGAAGAGAAACCATTTGAAAAAAATGGATTCAAGTCACAAAGCAGTAAATCGAAATAATAAAACGACCAGAAAAGCGTACAACAGGTCTAAATTTTGAAAAATAACCCGATTCAACAAACTAACCAGTATAGTGGAAATAAAATACGCATGCACTAAGTGCCAAAATATTAATTTTGAGATAATCTAATAAAACTGATTTTTCCCCCATATAGACATAGTACTACGATGATTTTTGGATCTGTTTTATTACACCTTTAGATCATCGATATGGACTTAGTGCAATATTTAGGCTATTGGCAATGGTTCATAGAACATTTCCTCATACTCAACTCATTTTTTTTTCATTTTTGGCGTTTAGTGCGTATTTTATTAATTCGTGTTAACTCTTCGAGATTAGTTAGATATCTTCCGTCGACTATACTTTATTTTTGGTTATGACGCATCCACTTCTACCTTCGAATACCTACGTTAATACAAACATTACAAGATGTGTAATTATTCAAAATTTTGATTATAAATTTCGATGTCCTATTTTTAGTAAAAGTAGGGTGTTGAGTATCTACTACACTAGATAGGTATCTAAGTATGTATGGATTACTATATGTATAATAAACCCTTTGACGCCCGTGGGGTATTTAGCTGTATTAACTACTACTTGTTATTGTATTACAGACATTATTCAGGGTTAGACAGATGTCGGCACTAAAGACACAGACTGTGGATTTAAGGGCATATGGTCGAGGGCATACTCTTTACATACTTACACTTTACATCCAATATTAAGTTTTTATAATGATCTGAGTAAATTAGAATTTAATAAGCAATAGATATTACATCCGTATATGTCGTCGTTGATAATATTATTAGTGCTATGTTGGGTGTTATTTCTTCAATATAATAATAATAATTCATTCATTCATTCATACTCCCTTGAGGCCCCCCGCACACCACAAGCCAGCCTGGAGGAGACCAATCCGCAGCATACTCAACCCGCACGAAACCAACCCCCTAAAAAGTCAGCCAATAATAAATAGGACTATTTATAACGCGCCGTTTATGCGGTGTTCAGACGAGGCGAATATCGCCAGGACACTAAAATATCGCCAGCCAATTGAACCGTGTGAACAGATTGTCGATAAATCTGAACCGATAAAAATGGTTGAAAGCGATATCGTCTCAAGTTGAACGCCTTTCAACTTTTGTATCTGGTGGAACGATTCACGCATGCGCAGATATGCGCGGCGTCCGTATGTTCTGTTTCTTGACAGTTGACAGCACTGCTCTAAATTTATTTCTCCTTAGAATCCAATTCCGCACCCAATATCTGCGTTTTTTTTTTTATTTTTCCTCAATTAGGAGTCTTTTTATATCGTCTAAAACAATATTTTCAACTAACTCCAATTACTCCGCGACTTCTACCTCGACGTCCGCCATTTTTAAAACAATCAGCGCACCTGACAGATTGAATGTATGTTGGTGGACTCGTGTGAACACATCAGACGATCTATGGGCGACCGAGCGATATTTTTTTTATGCAAGCGAAATCGTCTGGCCTTACATCGGCATCGCCCCGTCTGAACACCGCATTAGTGACGACAGTGGTCACCTCAAGGGCGCCTCAATATAACTGAATAATGTCAACTACTATTAATTACATTTTGAGTGAGTTTTTCGTATTCAACAAAATTAAGTAGGTACCAATAAAGCAGTCAATTTTTCCTGTTACCAATTGTTTGATGCAAATATAAGATTGATTGATAAATATTATTATGATCGGCGGCTTCTAAGGCTGTTTTGAATGCTTGAATGGTTTAATATTATGATCATTTGTGTCGATGCTTTTCAAACTCGTCTAAGTCACACAAACCATTTTTTTTGGGAATTCACGATTTTTTGATTACAGCTTTCTCATATAAAATTTGTATAAAAAAATAGGATGTTTTTTTTATTAAGCTAATGTTTAAATATTTCACAATATTTAACCTTAAATTTTAACTGATTTGAAAGAAAAACGTATTTTAAATGTGGACCTAGGTTCGTTTGATAAAACACACCTGGACGTAGTCAATTTTGAAAAAAAAAATCTGAAAAACTGGGACAAATTTTGAAATAAATATAGGTAGGTATTCGACATTTTAGTCAAGAGGACTTATTGGGGCGTTAATTATAAAATATTGTTGTATGTAGTTTATATTTTAAGATATAAAATAATTGTAAAAATAAAGAAACAATATTTAAAAGTGAATAAGTATGTAAAATTAGTAAAAAACAAAATAATAAAATTATACTTTAGCCCGTTCCACAATTTATCGTCTTTTGGCTTTAGAAATGGAATATTTATTGATTTAATAAAATAAAATACTAATAACTAAAAAAAATGGCGGCATGACGGTTGTCAAAAAAAGAATTTTCTCTTCTTTGATTGGTTCAAATGGACGTAGGCAATTATGATATATTTTATGTCATGGACGTAGGTGAATTTGAAAAAAAATCACATTTTCAAATGAATATTTCGACCAAAAGCAATGGACATAGGTTCACTTGAAAAACACACAAATGATCCGTGGAATATTGTCTATACATCTACATAAATATCTAAAAAAAAACATTAAGTGTGGACTTAGGCAAGTTTAAAAAGCATCGACACAATTTGACGTTACAGAGCTCGCCAAGATGGGGTCAAATTCCAAATCCTCGTCCTTGATCATGTTAAAAATCTTGAAGATTTGGGTCAGGGATATGAAAAGATGAGTCATATGTAAGAAATTATAACATACTTACCTTTGAGCAAGTAATTTTTAAATTAATCTTCAACACCCGATGTGAGCCAAAAATCACTGTCGACAAAAAATCTTGGGCCTTAAAAGATGAAGAATTTTAGCAACTGATTCAAAACCACGCAAGAAGAGAAGCAACGTCTGCATCACTAGACTACCAAACACCTCAAATTTTAAAATATTCATTAGGTAAAGCGGCTACCTGCGTACCTAAAAAACGATTAACCCTTTTAAGTATCGGCTGCGTTGATGAGTATTGTCAACCCTTTTTTGTCCCCGGGATTATTATCGCATTTTCCGTTGTAATTATACGTTTTTTATGCACATAATCACGCATGCGCGATGAGACGATGAAGCCGTGGGTAGGTCCTCATCATTGTTACGACGATCATCAACGCAGAGGGGCCACCAATAATAACAACCTGCGCTTTCACAATACAACAGCCAGCAGCTAGGAGCGAGACTAAAATGCTAATTACAGTTATTTCTCTAATGATATTATGAAACAAAAAAATATTTAATCTATAATGCGTGCCGGGGATAAAAGGGTTAAAAATGACAGATGCGTTCATTTTTTGTTTTTACTTTTTGTTATTGTTGTTGAATAATGTTATGTGTTGACGTATTTGCGGGTGACGATAATGATTCTAAATAAATAAAATACGTATGTACCTACTTACATCCAGGTGTGTATAAAATAAAATCTTCCAAAAAAAAGTTTTTTGGTTTCATAAAAAAATATTACTGAATTATAGTACCTACTTCAAAGGTATTCTCTATAACAGTATGTATGTTCTGTGTTGGGTTGTGAGAGAGGTTGCTTCAACTTTCCGTTGAACCGGTTCATTTTCAGGTGGGAAAATAGGCACAAATAAAAAGTGGCTAACGCTTTGCATCGTATACTGACAGTTGTGAGATCACGTGGTCCGGTGCAGACTACGTTAATTTTACACGACATTACCCTATGTGCAATTGTGCAATGCAATGTGTATACAATAAAAATAAAATAGTCATCGGGCATTAACATTTTGCAAGGAATGTATCGCATTTTACGATTTCATCTGTATATATTCTATTGAAATTTAAAAATAAAAATATCAGTCTTTTGTTCAAAACCGGATAATAAATAAGTTATAGCTCACAGCAGTTCCAAAATACCGTAATTCCAATTAGAGAATCCATGCATATTTTAACTTGTACATTAATTAAAAATATTACAAAAAATAATAACTAATCACGTGTTCAAAGTAATTAAACTTGAACCAAGAGGTACAACAGATAAAAATGTAGGTGTGTATAACGAACCTATTGTCATACAGTGTGAGGCTTGGAGGTAATAATTTTAAAAAAGAAAATAATAATAATATGATAAATTAAAAATAATAAATTTTGTTTAATTAGAAGCGTGAAAATGAAATTAACTATAAATCGTCACTTCTCCTTGTGTTATTTGTAGAGACAAAATGTATAAATCAACGATTTCCCTCAGGCGGTACGTGCTTTACTAAGATTTTTAACACCTGTAATACCATACAGCCCGCAGAGGCTCGACGTCCAACCGTCCTGTATGTTTGGTTCGAGCATCCCGAGTCGCTGACAGATGTTAAAAATAACAGATATAAATTAAAGGCTTATTTTTACACCACAATCGACAACTCGAATGCGTTCCAGAAAACGAACCGTTCAAAAACAAATCAGGGTTTTTCAAAATTATGGACTACCACAGGGTTCTTTTCGGACCATAAGTATTTCAATAGTCCCATTAACAAAATAAATAACATCTTTTTGTTGTTTTTGATACCCGAATTCTTTCCTTTTCCTCATCCATTTTTTTAAACCTTTATAAAATCTCCCCTGGTTAAGTTTTAACCACTTTAGTTTTATCTCTGAGTGATTTTTCAGGTAATTTTTAGCACGAATTTGTATCAAGCCGTCATAAAAAGATAACTTTCTATAATAAAATTCTAACCAAATTTCTCAAATAACTATAAATACAATTACCAAACAAGCAGAGAAATTTAACCATATTGATGCTCACAAAAAATGCAAATTTCACGACATTTTATAATAAATATCGTTACTTTTTTGCAAATCCACTCACAAATGAATGATTTAAGCAGGTAACAGAAAAAATATAAAACAATGAAATTAGTTGTTGAAAGAGAAAGACATTCGATATAAACTAGAAAATCAAGAAAACGAGAAAATCCCAAAATAAAATGTTGATCTAAAACGAAAAAAAGGAGTTTAGACAGACGCTTGACAAAAGAGAAGATATTGAAGAAACAACATCTTTCCTTAAGCCTCCCCAAAAAACGATTGACTTTTAGACTTACGATGTTGATTTTAATCTGATTGAATTGGTTGAACTACCAGATAAGGATACATCCCAGTTATGTGTGTATGAATATGCATTAATTAATTTTAGTTTATTTAACCCGGGCCCGAGTTCCTACCCAGTAAAAATATTTCAAAGGACCGCCAGGGCCTTCACAAGAGAGTCTCTGGCACCTTCTTCTACCGTCCTGCAACCAACAACAATGACAGGGGATTTAAATTACCAACTCGAGTAGGTAGATATATTATAACATACTTCGAGGAGTTCTCTTTATTCGTTCTGAAGAAAGAAGGGGACTTAAAAATAAAATCAATAATGTCATTGTGACTTATGCATTGTGATTGTTGCTTTAATAGATATCAAAAGATCCCTGAACTGTTCTGTAGTGATCGATGGTAATGCTTTGTTAGTTGGATTTTTGAGGATTATATAATTATTATATTTTGTATCATATATTGTAAGTAGGTAGATGATAATATTAATATCTCCTAAATAAATAGCCAAATGTAGGTATTGAGCTTACATTTTTAATGCTGACATAAGGGTTTAATTTAAAAAAAAGATAATTGTATACTAAAACAGTTTTAATTTGATGCAAGTTGTAAAATTTGGAAATAAAAATGTAGGTAAGTACTTCATATTATTATTTAAGCCTCTTATCTTACTATATTTGGCAATTGTCTAAGAATGCAATAAAATTTAAACCAAACAAACATAGAACATTCTATCTTGAATGTTCTAGAAATAGAGCATTCTTTCTTGAACGTTCTAGAAATAGAGCATTCTTTCTTGAATGTTTCGTTTCTTGCGGTAGGTACAAATCCATAACATAGCGATGACAAATGCCTACATAGCTGAAAGAGTTCATTTACACCAAACGAACATAGAGCCAGAGCTAAAAGGATAGCATTATATAGATTTACATTGACACAAAACAAAAACAACAAATTTTTCTAATAATATATTTTTATTTGTAGGTATACCCATCACGCCCTATCCCGGAGAGGGTAGGCAGAGAGTATGCACTTTCATTCATTCCTTTCCAGACAAACTTCTTTTGCTTCAAGATAATAAACTTCCGCATACAGCCTCTCCTATTCCTTTTACTCCTGATTTGGCTCTTCTTTATGACGGCACCGTCAAACATATGTTGTTAGGTTATGCCGTTTGTCATCGGATTTTTTTTATAAATGGTTTGATTAACGATTTTTTAATTACCATGAAATTCGAAAATAATATTCACAGTCCTGGGACCACAGGACAACGTCTGTCGGGAAAGCTAATAATATATGTTACAGTATTTTACATACGTTTTATGAGAGAAAAGCTAGTAAAATATGCAGAAATCGTGAAATGATGAAATAATAATTATTATTATTGAGTTAAGAAAAAAATTAACTGGTCTTTTTATTTGTGTTGGAGAGAGGATAATAATGGTCGAGCAATGCCAGCGTGTAGACACGTCGCCTTAGAGAGCCAGAGAGCAGTCCTGCCCACATGCATAGCATTCCTTTTGAGACCGTAAGAAAGGCAAAGTGTTTGGAGTGATGTTTAAGGACCTGGGGCATGTATTCGTACCGGAATAAGGAACACACGGTGCACTCATTGAGTTGCGGTTAATCTTTATTTTCGAAATAAAACATTGAATACCTAGTCTCAGGATTTTTTTACTAAACAAACTTAAATATTGATAAAAGGTAGGTATCATCAAATATAATTGTTTAAGTTCGTCCGTAACTCGGTGTTTTCAATGATCATCCACACTAATGAATAAACAAATACTATGTACGAGAAATATTTTATGATACTTAAAACATTTTTTGTGGGTAAGTCGATAGATGCAATGGCAATTATAATTACAGGTATCAGCGGGAAATGCAATCTTTCTGTCCCTGGCTTTAACTCTCAGCTTAACGTCTGTATATAGACTGCTGGAGTCACCTTTCCTCGTCCTCAGGATGCACAACGCCTTTGCACCACCCAGGAATTTTTAGGTCTCAATCTTTTCGTCGAACGTGGAACATCCATGATAATTGCTTGTTTGACAATGTGCTCCTGCGGTCGTCGTCTATGTGTCCATACCGTCTCAACTGCCTTTTCTCTAGCTTACGGAAAATGCTATTTGTTTCTAGAAAAGAAAAACAACCGTACGCAGTATTCTTTAAGAATAGTACCAAGAATTCTATCTTAACTCTTTCACTGCCGGCATGAAAGCGCAAATGAGACAAGATAAGCTTAATGTGTAGTGTCATTAAGTGTAGCTTGGATATTGCAGTAAACAATTGCAGGTACTTTTCAAACTATAGGTACCTACATCTTTTGAGAACAGTATTCAATTAAGTAGATACGCCTTAATAAATTCATACAATTAGGTTTGTTTTTTCCTTGGATGCTATGGATACGAATGAAGAAGAAAACGAGCTTATAGATAAAATAGAACAAAAATTTAAAAATATATATTTTTATTTTGTTATGGATTGTGTTGAATGAACACACCGGATTGATAATAAAGAAGTGTGTAGGTGTACGGTGTTGTTGGAGTGTCTTGTAGCGTAGCGTCTTACTGTAGCCCTAACACATAGATCACACCTGTAGCGAACCACAATAACACATACACTTCCTCACTACATTATTGTCTTACACTTCTACATAATAATATGGAACTCATTATTATAATGAGTGGAGATATCATAGCTGTTTTATTTCTTTTTGGTGGTTTGATTTCGGGTTTTTTTCTTCAATAATTATGTTTGCGCCCTTTTTCCCTATTCCTGTATTGTTTTTTGTCCTGGCAACACAATCCCAAAAATACTTTTTTTCCAAAATTTATCCTACCTACAACCTACAGTTCAAATAGAATCGCTACCCGCGCAACAAGTACTCTTACGCAAAATTCGCTGTAAAAATAACCAAATTATCTCAAATCAAAATAAACCTTATACAAAAGCATATAAAATATTGTGAATTCACAAGTGTCAATATAGACGAGGATTTCAAAATCAACGCGGGAAGGTCAAAGCAGGAGATCAACATCGAGGTAGGTTTCCTATTTTTCCTTTCCAATTAAAATTTACCGCAAATCCAGCAACCAACGCAAACATAAATGGTCCTTCAACGCCGATAATTATTCCAAGGGGTTTTTTACAGTTGTTTTAATATAATTGTATTTAATCTTTAAATCCTTTCTATATTTGCATTTCATAATATTTTATATATACCTACATATCTCCGCAATTATTTCGCTATTACAACAATACTACAACATTCTTGTACATTTCTATTTCATTGCCATACGAAAATAAATTTCTTCAGTTGATTCTAAATATTAAAATCGCACCAAAATAATTTGTCTATGATCAATAATCGCATCTGCAGCTCTTGTCTGTGGTCTATCTGTCATTCTCTGCGGTTTGACATTGACATTGTCAAAGCGTCGCAAACAAAGTCATTTTTCATTGCGAGAAAGAACTTTGAATATTATTTTATGTTTTTCAGATATTATTAAATTGTTTTATTTATTAAGTGATACGTTTATCCATAATAATGCCGCTCTCAATCCAGGAAAGAAACGTTAAATTGTTCGAAAGTAAGTTGACGAGCTATTTGGATAAGATCAAAGGCATTCTTAATAAAGTAAGTCAGGCCGATAAATTAGGTTGTGTTGTGTTTATGGAGGAAGCAGAAAGCTTAAAGAATTTGTACTATGCAACTATGGATAAATATCAAGAAGCCAAACTTGAGTTGGACGAGACATATATTCCTAATTTTGCACACGATGAGTTTGACGTAACCTATCAATCGATCAAATATATTTATTTCAAAAGTAAAACTACAAATGAAATCAAGGTGGAGCAAACAACGCAAATTAAGACTAGCCCGCCTAAACTGCCACCCCTCAAATTACCTGTGTTTAGTGGGAAAGTATCAGAATGGATTTTATTCTACGAGACATTCTCCAGGGTGATAGATAAAAATGATGAATTGTCTGACGCGGAAAAGGTACAATATCTGGTAGGACAACTCTCCGGTAAGGCTCTCAAAACAATAGAAGGAGTCCCCCCAACCCCAGACAATTATTCTGTTATTTGGGAAATGTTAACAAGTAAATACCAAGATGACAGAGTTATGGCTACATATTACATTGATCAATTGTTGACTCTTAGCAAAGTCAATGGTCCAAGTGATTTGGAAGTTTTTATGGATAAATTTCTGTCCTCAGTATCTGCGTTAAAGCAACTTAAATTGGAAAATTTGTTAGAGTTTTTCCTTATAAGACTAGGTACAAGTAAGCTGGACAAGCAAACCATTAATGGATTTGAGACATCACTGATGGGACAAAAAGGCATTCCTTCATTTGATGATTTTTCATCTTATATTAGCGAACGTGTAAAGTTATTAAGTAGAACTTCCCAATCGGTAGATGTTTCAAATCAACGTAGGACAGGCAGCAAAAATTATACGCAAGCATTTGTAAATTTAAATAATAATCCCAAATTTCACACAAAATGTGTTAATTGCAATAACGATGATCACTTCTTAATATACAAATGTCCAGAATTTTTGAAATTGCAACCAAAAGCTCGATTAGATCTAGCAAGAAATAAAAAGCTTTGTATAAACTGTCTAAGTTCGTTTCACATGAAACAAAATTGTAGATCAAATTCTACTTGTCATATCTGCAAATTAAGCCACCACACTTTATTACACATACAATCGAATAAAACGCCTTCTGCAGTTGAACAAATTGCAGATGTATCATTATGCAGTGTTGATGACCCTTCGCAATACTGTCATAAACGCACCATTTTACTAAGTACAGCTGTACTTAAAGTTCGCAATGCTTCAGGTAGATGGGTAGCTGTAAGAGCATTAATTGATAGTGGCTCGCAAAATGATTTTATATCTAAGGCTTGCAGTGAACGTCTAGGTTGCAACATATTTTCAAACACAGCTCAAGCCTCTGTACGAGGTATAGGCAACGCTACACACCCAGTATTAGGGGTGTCTAAGGTGCGACTCTATTCAAGACATTCATCTTATTCTATAGAGGTACGGCCTCTGGTGGTTGATAAAATCACTGATAAATTACCAACGACACAGGTAGATAGAAATGTCTTATCATACTTAGAACATGTACCACTCGCTGATAGTCAATTTCAAATACCAAAGACTATTGATTTGGTATTGGGAGCTCAATGGTTCCCTGTGATTTTGAAACAAGGACGGGTAGACGGCCCGCCTGGATGTCCACACGCTTTAGAAACTTCATTGGGATTCATCGTAATGGGAACCGCCCCCGCAGCTGAAATTAGTGATTTGGGGAGAACATTTTGTGCAATCACTAATGAGCCTAGTATTGAAACGCTTATTGCTAAATTTTGGGAATTAGAAAAGATTCAAGATAAGCAATTTTTATCACCCGATGAACAAAAATGTGAAAATATTTATAATGATTCAACAACGCGCGACTCATGTGGTCGATACACAGTATCATTACCCTTTAATAAGGACCCTAAGTTATTAGGAGATTCATATTCATCTGCGGAACGCAGATTTTACGCATTGGAGAAACGCATTCTATCCACGCCTTTTATAAAGCAGGAGTACGATAATGTTATTATTGAATACCTTGATAAAGGTTATTTAACGCAGGTTACGGAAAGTACTCATTCTGGGTATTATATTCCACATCACGCAGTTGTCCGAGAGGATAAATCCACTACTAAGGTACGCATTGTATTAGACGCAAGTGCTAAATCTAAATCAGGATTCGCACTTAATGACATTTTATTTTCTGGGAAAAATTTACAATTTGAATTGTCAAATATTTTACTAAATTTACGATTTTATCCTATTATTCTATCAGCTGACGTCAAGCAGATGTATCTTCAGGTGATGGTTAAAGAAGAACATAGATGTTACCAACGTATTCTATATAGATTTAAACCACACGAAGAACTAAATACATATGAATTTACTCGCGTATGTTTTGGTTTAAAATGTAGCCCATTTTTGGCACTACGTACAATCCGTCAACTAGCATCTGATGAACTTCACAAATTTCCAAAGGCTTCAGAAATTGTCAACCGAGACATCTATATGGACGATATTGCTACAAGTGTGTCTACGGTAAGCGAAGCAGTAACATTATCAAAACAGTTAATTGATTTGTTCAAGGCAGGTGGTTTCGATTTGATGAAGTTTACCAGCAATTCATCAGAGGTGCTCAAAGAAATACCAGAATCTTCACGATTGTCGCATACTGTGCAGTTTGGAGAGAGTGATCTATTAAAGATTTTAGGTTTATGTTGGGATCCGATACAAGACATATTTACATTCCAAGTAAATGTGGAGTCACACAAATGTACAAAACGTAATATGCTATCCACTATAGCAAGATTATGGGATATAATGGGATTTGTAGCCCCGGTAATTTTGTACGCTAAGCTTTTGGTAAAACAGTTATGGCTGCTAAAAATAGACTGGGATGATTCCCCCCCGCAAGACATTCAATCAGCATGGGAACAATTTGTATCAGAGCTACCCATGTTGGAGCGTATCAGGATTCCGCGTCATGTTGGTGTTTTTCAAAGGAATTGCATATTGACAGTTGTGGGCTTTTCAGATGCAAGTGAAGCTGCTTATGGAGGAGTGGTGTATATACATGTTGAAAACAAGGATAATAATTCAATTTCAGTGAAGTTATTATGTGCAAAATCAAAGGTGGCTCCGGTGCAATCGGTAAGCCTAGCAAGACTGGAATTGTGCGCTGCGTTACTACTGTCGAATCTCATTCGAGCAGTGTATGAACTATATTCTAAACGGCATGAAATTAATAAAACTGTTGCATTTTCAGACTCAACAGTGACTCTAGGGTGGATACATTCTTCCCCGCACCGATGGCAAACATTTGTGGCCAATAGGGTAGCAAAAATCCAGGAAAATATGAACCCGGAGGATTTCTTTCACATCAGCGGAAAGCAAAATCCAGCGGATTGTTTGTCTCGCGGACTTACACCGTCGCAATTTCTTAGCCATCCATTGTGGATGGAGGGTCCACTGTGGCTCAAGCAAAGGGTACAAGATTGGCCGATGCAACAATTTAAGCAGGGAAGAGAAAATCCACCGGAGGAGAAACCTGTTTGTTTTCTTGTGTCGCAATCAAAACCCTTTCCTTTTCTTTATGATTTGGCATTGCGAGTGTCTTCGTGGCCAAAACTCTTGCGCATCGTGGTATATGTATTGAAGTTCATTCGCAAATTACCTCGGTCTCACAAGATTGAGGTGGCTGATATGGAATTCGCTGAAAGTGAAATCATTAAAGCATTACAACATGTTCACTTCCAGGAATTTTTCCACAAGGGAAAATCATCCTCAGCAGCCTTTCGCAATTTGTCTCCATTTATTCAAGATGGATTGATTCGTGTTGGAGGCAGACTTTCAAACGCAAACATAGATTACGACAGTCAACACCCCATACTTTTGCCTGGAAAAGATTATGTCACTAATCTTATTATCGATTATTATCATCACAAGTACTTACATACTGGGCCACAATTATTGATGTCGCTACTGCGACAAAAAATTTTGGATTTTGTCAGCCAGAGGAGTGGTGAGATCACGAATACACAAATGTGTCACGTGTTTTAAAGTTTCTCCCAAACCAACATTTCCATCAATGGCAGATTTGCCAAAATGTCGTGTGAACGAGTCGAAACCGTTTGTACATACTGGTGTCGATTATGCTGGACACTTTTTTATAACTGCCAGCAGATATCGGGGTACGAGAAAGATGAAAGTCTATCTTTGCTTATTCGTGTGTATGGTAACACGAGCAGTACACATTGAGTTAGCTGTGGATCTTTCTACGCAATCATTCTTAAATGCATTTAAGCGATTTATAGCACGCCGCGGTCCATGTCTGAATTTATATTCAGATTGTGGAACCAATCTTTTAGGAGCCAAGGCACATCTTGATGCATTATATGAATCCCTAGCTTCAAATGAATTTAATAGTTCATTAGGACATGAACTAGTGGTAGAGGAGAACACTCCTCCATTACAGTGGCCACTTGGATGGATAGATGAGGTTTTCCAGGAAAGGACGGTATTGTTCGAGTGGTCCAAGTAAGGACAAAAACTGGACTTTACAAGCGTCCAGTATTCAAGATATGTCCACTACCTGTGGACTATTAATTCCTTTTTTTTTTTGTTTAAATTTTGTTAGTTTTTCACATTTTTAATTTTTTTTAACATTGTGTTATTTTTCGCAATGAAAGACATACAGCGCTTTCTCCTTTTGATTTCAATTATTATTATTATTTTTTTTTTAGAATTGTTGAATCGCAGAGAATTGATGTGCCTTTCGTAGGCGATATATATTAAGTTATATTGATCATACTCTATTTTATTTTTTTTGTTTTCTTGTGGGTCACTCCATCTGTGACGCACTCAACTTTTCTTTTTTTTGTTGACAGTGGTCTGTCAAGGCGGGGGCCATGTTTGCGCCCTTTTTCCCTATTCCTGTATTGTTTTTTGTCCTGGCAACACAATCCCAAAAATACTTTTTTTCCAAAATTTATCCTACCTACAACCTACAGTTCAAATAGAATCGCTACCCGCGCAACAAGTACTCTTACGCAAAATTCGCTGTAAAAATAACCAAATTATCTCAAATCAAAATAAACCTTATACAAAAGCATATAAAATATTGTGAATTCACAAGTGTCAATATAGACGAGGATTTCAAAATCAACGCGGGAAGGTCAAAGCAGGAGATCAACATCGAGGTAGGTTTCCTATTTTTCCTTTCCAATTAAAATTTACCGCAAATCCAGCAACCAACGCAAACAAATTATGTAATGCTATTCTATGCTTCTATTAAATGAGATTTCTGGCTATAAAGGCGAAGTATTATTATTATATAAATATGGCATTACGTCACGTAAAGGACGATTTGTGCCAACTGGCAGCAAAGTAAGACTTACTCACAGACGGAAAATAGACATGGAGAGAAAAAAAAAAATAGCTATCTATAATAAAATCATATTTTTCTCTATGTACACCAAAATATGTTTGTATATGCTCTTCGAAGGAGTGGACAAGAGATGGGTCATATTGATAGGGAGTTGAATATTCATTCTATTGTACAATTCGTATCTGTCTCTTAAAGGACAGTCAAAGAACACATGGTCCAAGTTCTCCAGATCCAGCTCGCACTCGCAATATGGACTGTCGACTAGATTAATTTTGAACAAATGACTGTTCAGTCTATGGTGACCAAAACGCATTCGGCAAATGTTAACGATTTGAGGTCGGGTCAACTTCAAATTATGATACCAGGGTTTTTTGGAGATACTATTTTTGATAGCTTTGTATAGAGATCCCTAAAGGCGAAGTATCTGAAATGAAATTTTTGAATGGGAATATTACCTACATATTACAAAATTGTGTCATAGAAATATAGAAGACTCTTCATTTTTATTTCGAAACGGAATATGTTTAGTCTTTTTTTAATGTATTCCTGGCGCCTGACCAAAGCCCAGGCACAAAAGCCTTCGCATTTGAAATAAAGTGTCTCAGGAGATTTTTGGGTATAAGAGAGTACCACTGCATCACGAACGAGGCTACGTGCCGGCGCACTCAGTGTAGACCCATCACTTCTATGATTGTAGAGAAGAATTGGACATGTATTAAGAATGCCGAATTACAGATGGCCGGGGAGAGTGCTGTCATTCCTCCCATCAGAATCCCGAAGAGGAATTAATTCCTCTCACACCGTGTTCCGTTACTTCAAATCACAGCTGAGGGATTTGGACATGGTGTGGGAGGAGGTCATAAAGGCCTATTAATGTGTCTCTTGACCACGTTATCTAGACTTGTGTGCTTCCTAGGGATATTATGTGTCTTTACTATTAGAATAACATATTTACTTATCCATAAAAATAATAATATCATTATGTAAAACCCTTTATAACCCGGGAATAAATCATCATTAAAGTTAATACTAGCATACAAATCAATAAAATAGTTGATGGTGCTTGGAAAGATGACGTGTTGTATTGAAAATAAATGATCTCCAGTAATTGTTTGTAAAGATAAACAAATTGTCAGTATTGTGTCAAGTACAAAAGACCATAATTTAGAACCTATCCATGTTTGAATAATATTTCTACCCGTTGATAGTTCTGTTCACAATGGATCAATTTATAATAAGTTTATAATCTTTTAGCCAACCCTTTTACTAGATAATCCAAAAATATGAAACTAAATAATATTATTTAATATTACTCGTATAAGTTTTTGTTTGGTTACTGCAGGTCAAAGACCTCCTTCTTCTTTAGCTTCTGTGCAATTGTGATTCGCAATCCATTGAACTTCGGTGAATCTCTTAACGTCTTTCATCCATATGGTAAGCTTTCCAGCAGCCCCATCGTCCAATAGTAATTGTCCTCTATTCTTGCAATGTACTCCGTCCATATCCTTATATCCACAGCTATCCTCTCAATCACATAAGTTACATTAGTTTGGCAGTGTGTTGACAGATTGATCCAGGACAGAGTTCATATATATTCAAATTTTGAAAATGATCCAAATTATAAAATTTTGTAGACATTCTGATCTAGTATGCTTATATTAAAAATAACATGTTGGTAGAATCAAACAGTGTTCTTGTCCCAAGTGAGAGTGTTCCCGTAAAATTTGAAAAAAAGTTATCACGTATAATTACGGACAATGAACATGCTGCTATAAGAAATCATCCACGGAATTTGCGTATTTAATAGTTTATTTCAGTTATTCAGAACCTTCCGAGAGAAAAAAAGAGTTTCTATATAAGAACTAGTCACTATAATTAAAACCACTTGTGTATTTACCAACCAAATCTGATGGAGTCGATTTGCATAAGTATTTCATTAGATGTATAAATACAGAAGGTATGCGTTGAATAGCTAGGGTCCAGAGATGTATCCCTGTGGGACGCCTGATGAGGGCACCCCGTTCAGACACCGGCTATTGTATTCGGTGAACGATTGTTTATGATTGTACCTGTATGTATAAAAATAAGAGATAAAAACATATTTAAGTAGGTACCTATATTAATTGTACGATTCAAAACGTGTGTCTAACTAAGTCGAGATCAACATCCGATTAGCTCAGGAGGACAATGGGTAACTCGTTCTGTAAATTTAATTTAACCTCTCACAAGTTATTCATATTTGGACAAAGGTTTCTACTAACTAATGTGTAACACATTTGACGGAAAAAAAGTCCTAAATCAATTAACATAACTAGACATGATGGACATTTAAAAATGTTAGGAAAAATATGCAGGTATATTAGGTATAATCACCTCCTGTTGATATAAGTGCACTATTTTGGCACACCGCTTATTCGATAAGGAGCTAAGTAGGTATCTTATGCATGCATTTCTAAAAAAGTCTTTCTTACTGGCATCAAAATAAATTTAATCTTTTTCTTACCTTAAGTCTTCTAAAATTGGGTGGGTACATCGATTTTCTTCTCTACGGATTTATTTTCCAACACAATTCAGTGCCAAATTTCTATATATTTTGGGAATCTCAATAATAATTATTTTTCCTAGTTTCCTATAAATTACCTACTTAGATACCTTATTTGTTAATTAGTTATTTGAGAATAGTTTGTTTTAACCTTCACGCTGTATTCGAAAAGATGGGCTTAGGGAAAAGATTTCTAACATTTTTATGTTTTGGAAAAATTAACAATTTTTTAACTGTTTTTTATTTATATATTTATTTATTTGGTTACCGGTTTCGGCTACCAGCCATCATCAGACCAAACTTAAAACTTTAAATAAAAAACAGTTAAAAAATAGTTAATTTTTCCAAAACATAAAAATGTTAGGAAACTGTTTTATAGTACCTAAGCCCAAAAAATATAGAAAAAAAAAGATTTCTACTCCAAACAAGTCTATATCCCGGAGTTCTTTGATCTTTTCTTCCAGTAACACACCATTCAAAGAATGCAATATAAGAATCATGTAAAACAAAAATTATTAAGACGATTAAAAGGGGGTTTCTAAAGAGAAGAGAGAAGGATAGTAAAAGAGTTTGGTCTGTGGCCGCAGAGACACGGGTTCGTGTACCGCGTTGATTAATTAAATAATGATAAAACAAAAGAGAATCAATCAATCATTTAAATGGATTTGTTGTTGTTTGAGATGAAATAAATCAATAAGATAAAATAACAATTAACATTGTCTGGTGTGAATGTTCGTAATTTATCATTCCTATACCTACCTATCCACTGTCTACGTACGCAGCCTCACCAAATGTGTACAGGCTTTGTATTATATTATGCACAGCATCTAAATAAAAGGTACCAACGTTATAATAATAATTTTAAGTACATATGCATTTGAATTTTATATTGGAGTAATTATTATGTTATTGTACATATTATGTGTGTAGTTTAAACCTAATATACATCATGCCTTAAAAGATGTGATCGCACAGATCCTACACCGCAATGTAGGAAAAACGTTTGGGTAATTCTTGTACCAGAGTCAAGCAAAAAAAATAATTTTCTTTTAGCTACGGCAGAGCCATCTATGACAGTCAATTTGACTGAATTCGACGAAGAAGCTTCTAATAGAGTAAGTTATTTTGATTTGTTTACTGTGTTTGTAGTATAAAATATTTGTGTATTTTTCTTCTCCATCTCCGCTCTCTTGTTGGAGAATATTATCATGATCCTCTGTCCTCCGCATCAGTCACACCACCATCATATCCCTTTCTGAAAAACCTCCGAGGAAAATCCTCGTGTATGATTATGGTGGCATGTGTCATATAATTTTTTGTTTGTGTCTTGTGGCAATAAATCGTCTCAACCGATACACAGCATTTTTTGGAGTTACTTATTCTTGCCCTCTGCTTGATCCCACGGAACCCGATTGTTGCTAAATAAATGTCTGTGTAGAGCTCGAGATATCCAATCTCATTTGGGATGAATCACTCATATATTTACTGTTAACGAACAGTAATTTCAAAGATAAGGGGACCAAAACTGAGCCCTGAGGGACGTTGTAAACAAAAAAGTATTAATACCTTAATCGTGATTGCGTGCCTATAGCTGCAGAAATTAATAAAAGACGACTTATACCTTATACTGATTCGTAATTATATTACCTACTTATGGAATGATCTTTTTTAAAAAAAATAATATTTTTATATGTTCTATTGAAAAAAATTAAAGATCAAAAAGTATGTATTAGAATAAAACAACAGGCTTAAAAATGATGGAGCTTCAAGCAGTGCCTAAAATTCTAAATATGTTCATATACACGTTTTAATTTTTGAAAGAATGTTCTGGAACAATAATTAATATAAAGTTTGTTTATGGGGCCCACAGCATGGGATATTGATAGGAATTCATCATACCAAAATAGTTCGGTTTATTTACATATCTACAGACTATCTCCACGTTTAATAGAACGTACTCCAATAACACTATATCTTTTAATCACTCCATGATAAATTATATAAAATTAAAGACGTGAAGTCTTCAATCAAGTGAACATTATCAATAATATTATAATAATAATACTACGAATACATCGATACAAGATCCGCTCACCAAACAAACAAAAGGATTTACAGAAACCACGGGTGGGACACATTCCAAACCGTATTAGAACCGAGTTTGTTTTTTTAAATAGGCGATACCATCAAGAATCGACATTCACACTATCACGTTCAATTTGTCGTATCGATATCTCGATTAAAGTCGTTCACATCCCTATTTTAATACAAGACACTTTGTACGAAGCTTCATTGACCTCGTTCGTTTGTGATTTATTTGTTTTTGTAATGCACTGTTCCTTTTTACGAAAGGATTTAATATTTCGTTCGTGTTGAAGACGGGGGTTAAAGGTAAAATCATCCGATGAGAGAATCGTGTAGAGGTGATAATGCAGATTTCTTGGAAGCTTTGAACGAAGTTCCATTGTTCATTCGTCTTTCGATGTGAACATACTGTTTTCTTTGTTTATTTGTGGGTAAAAATATTTGATCTTGACTGATAACCAAAATAACTGAAAGAATATGCAAGAAATTAAAAAAAAATACTGTTCATAATTTAAAAAGTGTCCAATTTAAAATAAACCATACATGCAGTTTATCATTTGCCTATTTCAATCAGTCAAACTTCTTATTCTGACTTTTTATAAACTCTACTAGGTATTCTTCGGCCGTTTTACACGACTAAATTTTTATTTAACTACCTATAATAACCACATTTTTTTTCACCCATCACGCCGTTTCCCGAAGGGGGTAGGCAGAGAGTACGGATTTCCATTCTTTCCTATCCAAACAAACCTCTTTCGCTTCTTCCAAACGCATAACATTCCGCATACATGCTCTTCTAATCCTTTTGCTCCTGACTTGGCCCTCCTCTAAGACTGAACCGATATGATCGGACCATGTCATTCGAGGTCGACCTCGTCTGCGTGCACCCATTCTTTCAGATTTATATATCCTTTTAGTCATTCTCTCCTCGTTCATTTTCTCTACATGCCCAAACCACCTTAATTTATTCACTTTCATTTTAGTCACTACGCTAACATCCACTCCTCATTCCTTTCTAATATTCTCATTCCTCACCTTATCAATCAATCTTTTTCCGCATATCCTACGCTGTGATCTCATTTCCACAGCATTTATTCTAAAGTAGACAAAGCAGAATGATATTCGACCATTCTTGAGGTTCGTAGTTATTTTCAAGAAGGATGCGGAAAAAAATGCTGAAGGTGTCTAACTGGAAGATGGTAACGGAAAATTTGGCCATTAAAGAAGGCCAATTCGCAATAGGCAATAGTGAGTGGAATAAAAGAATAGAGGTAGGTACTTTTTTATCTTTCTTTATCATCTTCTGCGTTTCTTATATTGTTGGTAGGTACTTAAATTTCTCAGTTCTGTGGTGCTAGTACGTCGAGTTTATCGAAAGATTATCAGTGTGCAAATAGTGTTCTAACTTTTAACGATCCAATAGTTTGATCGTTTTGTATGGATATTTTTGAGAAACTCATTCGATTAAAATAAAAATATGTTTCGATAATCGATCATTGAAAACTTATTCCGGGGGTACTGAATGAAGAATTATGTACCTATGTAATTATGAAGTATGATTAAATTATATACAATAAATTATCAAAACTTTAGGATGCAATATAATTATTATGTCAATACGTTCATTTTTGGTCCCTACACTATATGGTAAGTAAATGTTATGACGTGCAAAAAGGTTTAGTCAAAATGAATATGGAGACCCTCATAACGTTTGTTGAATTGTAGTGGAGACTTAATATAGAAGGTACTACAATAGGCTGTAAAATATGATATCAATTCACGAACTGGTCGATAAAGTTAATTAAATGTTCGACGTAATGATGATTACGATAATAACTGTGAATTGTTGAATATTAGATAATTTCCAGACGAACAGACTCAGATGGCAATTATGCTAATAATCTCGGTTAATTTCCTGTCGGGAGTATGTTTCAGAACCTGCAGGAAGGAAGTTCACCCCTTGTTTCCCCCCAAACCCACTCCCGACAACCCGTCAACAAAAGCTGGAACAACCCTCTATATGAAAGCGAAGTATGATGATAATCATTTATACTTAATATTATTATGAAACAGTCTAATCAAATGAATATACTTAATTATCTTTATGATGTGTTTGCCCCCATTCTTCAGAAAGCTGGTGGGCGGTGATTCAGGGCGAGCATCTCAGAATATTAATACCGACGATTCTCTCATTACGCCTTGGGAGGCTACCATCATTATACTCCTCCATTTGTTATTATGGCGAGTAAAAGATTCAGAAGCTTCCAGCTATACATAATATCTTATTAGTCCTAATCAGCTGGTTATTTTTAAACAAGCTCGGTTCTTTCAACGTAATTAAGTAATACGTAAATGGATTAAATAAGATTGAGAAAGGGTGGCTTTGTTAGTCGAGATTACTTGATGTAGCTGATTATTATTAACCAAGCCATAATAATAATAATATACGAATGTAATTATTAGTTAGTTATTTATTTTATTTTACTTATAGGCTGAGAAGCAACGCGGAGTACGCTCGCTCACTGGACTACAATAATTATTGATCACCATTGACATCAGATCATGACAATCGGCGCGGATCGGGCATTTTGCCAGAGAGCAAGGAATTGGGAGAAGACCAACAGAAAGAACAATATAGAGTCTTATGGAAAACTCTCGGGACGTGCTGGATGAGAGAGATCAATGGAAGTCTGTTGCACAGGACAGGACGGCTTGGAAAAATATTGTTTAGAAAGCCAAAGCTCTCCAGGAGTTTTACGTACTTCGAAAGGAAATAAGTATCTATATCCATAATGGCTAGAAAAAAATTGCTTCAGGGAATAAGTTCCGCCTGCTATACTGACACGTTAAACTTTTGATGTCAATAAATTTAATCATAGGTATGCCTATTATTTAGCAAGGTCAAGCATACATTTTTTTTGTTATGCAATAATTAAAATGAAGAAGTACGAAGTATATTGAACAAACAAATACAATTTAAAGGTTACAAAATATTATGTTAATCGAATGAAAGAGTTAAAAATTATAATATGATCGCTTACATAATATTATTTAATGTGAATTTTTCCTTCCTATCCTTCAAACGAAATCAAAGGGTCTTTTGTAATATTAAAAAAAGTTATTGGGAAAATTACACGCAAACCTTACACGGACTAATAGAGTCGCACAAAGGAAAATTTCATATTTTTTGAAAGAAAATAAAATGAGGTATTATTAAGAACTGGAAAATATGTTTTTATTAAGCAACAACATTAAAGATGCCATAAAAGATTAAAAACGATTGATGTAATTCTACATTTTGTATTGCAGGTGTTCTGCTAATAGGTAACAGTAGTACCTACCTACTTGTTATAGGATGAATTAAATGGTTGACTTTGATTTTATACAATCCTCTATTGTACCCCATCATACAAAAAATAATATTGGGCGTGGGTGAAATGAATGTAAGGTGCGTTTCTACAGCGTGAAGGGAATTTTCTTTCTACTAAAAAAAATCCTTTGATATTTGGAGCTTATTGTTGAGAAAAATAATTCATACTTAAAATTCACATTGAAACATTTTTGTAAATTCTACTTTTATGACTGATAACTTTGTCTATCTATACATACCTTATAGGTAAGTACCTTCATGACATTGAACGTTTCTATGCACAGAACCAACTTTAATTCCTTTCATGAAAGTTTTGCATTAAAATTCAAATCGAATGCTTCTAATTCCATGTTGTTCCAAATTCAAATCCTTTTATGGCTGGAAATCATGTTGTTCTTAGCCATGGCCCACCCACCAAAATGTAGGCAGAATTTTAAAAACAGATCTGAGTTTAGAATTCTACATACCACACTTCTTGAATTACAGATCACAAGACCGGAATGAAGATGATGATGAAGAAGAAGATGATCAACATTACAGCTTTCTTGAGCATCATAGCTGTGACTACGTCATAATATGTATAATCATCGTAGCATATACTTAGGCCTTTGACAGGATTCTCTGATTTACATTTCACATCAAGAAAACACCATTTTTGTGAGCTGCTGGTCTAATTTAGTTGATAGTATCGCAGTCTGAAAACCAGATTCATAGTTTGGAGGGAGACCAACAAAGGGTTACGAAATTATTGACAAACCTCAAACTAGACGTTGGACCAAGATATTGCGAATAGGCTCAATATTGGCAGAAACGGTTGAAACGGAAAATTTTTCTCAAATTTACAACTCGTTTGAAGATTTCTGATTAATTTTGAATAGGTAGATTGGATATTTATTATCCTAACCATAGATAGGTAATTGATCAGCTATGAACATAATAAATGTATGTAATATTTACATTGCAGACACGCCACACACCAACTACATAGAAATATGTTTAAAAAACATATCAACCAACTAAATGTCTATATTCTGAGTAACGAAATTGTTTAGCATACACACAATTCCAACAAGGTGAGTGATAGGAGCTCTTCAGTAGTCTTCAGCCCATTATCGAACAGATCCATCTGTTGAGATTTTTACCAAAACTGTGTCGGACATATTTGGTTTAAATGCCACGGAGATAGCCATTGAAATAAAAGTGGAAAATTAAAAACAAATAATTATACATTTTAATTACGCAACACGCATGCTCCCAGGGCAACTGTAGGTTCTTCTATATTCTGTTCTCTAATAACACTAATTAAAAGTTCTCCGATACTCTGAATCTTTTAAAGGAACTCACGCCGATTCGAGTCGTGAAATACTCAACCAGTTATAATTATTGCCGTACAACTAATAATTAAACGTTGCTTTGAACCCATAAAGCCCACGAGGAGAAATCAGCTGGTGAATAAGACCATGTGAAATGTTCTTCGGAGCCGACTTAAAATGATTAACCCGCAATCTGCTATACATTTCTCCGTGATATTAAGTACTTTTAATTATATACATCATTGCCAACGTCTCGCGAGCTTGGAGAAATAAAAAAAAATAATCACACCTAAGAGTAAAAAGATAAATTACCAAACAGCAGTATAATAATACATATGGCGTGAACTCGATCGAATGACAACTATCTATCTAATTTGGAAAATACGGGCTAAAACGAAACTGTTGACTGAAAAAATTTCAGAAGTCAAAGTCACAACGGGTCAACTCTTCCAATACGGTATTGGCAATAACATATTCACGTGAGGTTGAATGAGGGAGGGTTGAGGGAACTGAAGCAGAGCCTCCCAAAAAAAAACATACAAAAATATTTTCTGCAATGATATCAAACGAGGAATGTAGAAAAGAATAATGTATCAAAAAATGCTAATAAAATCGAGAATACTTGCTAAGCTCCACGGAATACCGATAATAACGCTGGCGAGTCACGAACCCCGCACATACAGACGTAAGTAAATTGCTTTGATTGCGAGTAATTATATTTTAATTTGTTTAATTGTGTTACACGGTGCTATCTGCGCCCGATTTGACCTTCTGAACCCTCCACCAGCCTGTGATTATCATGTCGAATCGAACCAAGGGATACTAATAATTATACACCAGTAATTATTTCTGTTGTTAATTACTGTTGCCATAGATATATTATGAACCATACAGTTAGGCGAACCAAGCCTCAGAAGATAGCTATAATTTATAACCACTCACAGATGATTTGAATTTTACTTTTGGTCGCCCATATAAAATATCTTTCTATTGTGATTTTTTTTTTACAAATAGGTAAGTGGTGAAAGCTTTCTCATTTCTACTTCATTCAATGAATTGGTTGTTAACCCAGCGGTTCAATTAAGGGCTTTCGTAAGTACATTATATTGAGGCTCGTGAGCTCGAGTCCCGGTGTTGACCATTTCCACCATCACAGCACAGAATTTTGTTTCAGTGAAAGATGTCATAAGTTTGCATGTGGCCACTTTGAGTGAGCCCAGATTCATTGTATAATTAAATAAAAAATGCCATATAAAAAGACAAATGAGTCTTTGTCCATCTGAGGAAGGGAGTAGTCGCTCCCGAAAACATGTTTATGGAAATAAAATAATTCGTAGTAGCACAAACTGAAAACTCCTTATTTATTTTTACATAAGTGAAAATGAACTACTACCAAGCACCCTCGGCCGAAACTATCAACAGTATGTAAATGTTATTTTCAAATTGAGAATTACCTAATATTTTTTCGTAATCACAATATTTTGTTGTGTATGTTATTTTTATTTTTGTTAATGAGCTTGAAGTACCTTGCAGATTTTTTTTTTATGAAAAATTTCAAATCAAGGTCAAAGAATTGGTCAAAAAGAAATGTTCTTTCAGGAAAGCTTGTAGTATCTAATATTGAAATAGTACTATGTAGCTCGCATTAACATGTCACTTTCAACAAAGAAGATTAGGGGTATCGATGAACTTCAACCTGAATCCTGATATAAATTTCATAATATGTGACGAATTCGTCTTAAAACATTCGGCTTTAGGTGAAATGACTCAAACTCAAATACATATTCGAAATATACGCCATACATAAAGGAAAAGACACAATTTTTTTTAGAGTTAAGACAAGTTGGCTCTCAGGTATACAGACTTATAAACTGTCTTCTGCTCGTGATCAACTAAATACTATATAACTCATTTAACAGTATTTAGTATAAAAGTCATGTAATTTTCTGCGAATATCTCTACGTGAGAAACGAAACTATAAACATTAATAGCGAGCAGGTTCTATGGGTATGTGTTTGTTTAGTACCTACTTAAAACAAATTAATGTTTATGTGGAAATATATGAAATTTAATATTAAAAAAACAAAATGTATTTGCATTCCTACCTTTTCACAGCAAAGCTCCTGAGTTCGCATGCGAAAATTATTGTAATTTAGATGATACATTAAGATAGAAGACTAACAACAGGGAATGCAGTCTACGTGTGTTTGAGAAAAGTAAAGGGCCAGGAGCAGTCTACGGCGATGCTTTGTTGGCTCGTGCTTGGAGTGACTCAAAAATCTAATGTAAAAATTACACTAAAATACAAATATTTTACTCAAATAGTTTAAAGTTTAATTACTCAATATGAATAAATAGTTTTAGACCATGTCTATATAGCTATATGAGCCTGAAGTGGTAAAAATTTTGATATTATAAAAAATGTGCAAAAATATGTGACACATCTCGATGGAGGTTAACAAAATTAGGGACATAATTTTCTATTGTTTGTGAAAAAAAAATACTAACAATCATATTTTAATGTGTTTACATTAAGTTATAATAATTGTGCCTACTGTATTTTTAAATTTTTAAAAATACAGTAGGTACAATAAAAAAAACTTAAAATCCAAGTGGGTAGTGTTTATATAAATATTCTCTGTGTTCCATATCATGTCAATCTGAAGTTGGCGTTCAACTCTGCAAAACGTCACAATCCTATGCTGCCTTGACAGGTCATCGGTGTAAAAGTTTTACGTATGTAACTTCAAAAAAGGAACATAAATAAATAAATTTGAATATCAACTTACTTACGTATTACGTATTATATTTGTTATAAAAATGAACTTCACTTATTAACTAATTCAAATTCTAATAATTTGTAAAGCGCCTCTATAGAATAATCCTATAAATTCGACAAAAAGTACACAAGTGCCGGTCCTGATGGTTACACAGTCTCTTGAAGAGTGAAAGAGTTCCGCCAACCGTCGACGTTACGTTAGGACACATGGCAGGTACATTCATAAAGCAGCTAACACAGGCAGACTGCCACTACCGTACGTGACTTTATGAATGAACTTCTCTCAATCCTATTTCGGTAAATTTTATTATTTGTAATTTACATTTTAATGACTTACTTTTATCTCCGGTTTAGTTATTAAAAACAAACAATCTGCATGCGAATCGTTTGCACAGCCAGCCAACACACTCGTATACAGTATTATTTTTAAGTATGAGTAAATCGTGTTTTGGCTTAAGCGCAGCGGTATATTTTATTGAAACAGAACTTCCTATTTTAAATTGGAAGAAATAGGTAGGTACGAGTACCTTAGATTGATTAAAAAAAACATTGAAAATACTAGGTACTATATTCTGCCATTTAAAACCACGAGCTTGATCTTCACATGCATCTCATCATTTTGCCAAGGAAACAAAATCTGGGTATATTCCAAAAGCCATTCTTCCTTACATCGATTATCCGAAATAGAAGACTAGGGGGAACATTTTTTCATGATTCTAGGTACAAAAGTACCTATCGTAGGCATATTGAATTACCTCTATATCCAAATCAAGTTTGAAAATGTTCCTCTTTCTCTTATCAAAATCTTTCTTTCTTGCAGCAATGTTCACCCATCTTCTTCTGCATTCATCCTTATTCTTTATCTCAAACAGTCCATTATCCACAGTGTACATACATAATAGACTTATAATAGTGCTGTTTCTTTAACGAAGAGCTCGAATAGGAAGCGAAGTTCAATTTCAAACACTAAATCTGACCATATTGATACAAAATAAATATGGATTCCTGGACCATTTTCCTGAACTAAAACATCTTTACCTAAATGAAAATAAATATTGGTCTATTTTGAGAGTCAATTGATTAAAAAAATGTCTTTATAGTATGGATATACTGACGATTTACCAGTGATTTGAATATTCAACAAGCCTGATTTTATTATAAAACTCTTCTACTCGTTCGGTGTTGCGTAGGTTTATGGAGTAAGGTTGCTGTTTTCTTCTTATTCTATCATGTTTCTTTATATTTTATGCTTGATTATGAATAATTCATTCGATATTTTTACTATTTTAAAGGGTATTCTGTACCTAATTACATAGCAGGTAATAGATATTATGTCCAAACGAGTTCTTATAATTTTCAAATATCATCATAATGAGTATCGTCAAAGACAACTTAGTAAAGAGATTGTATGGGGTGGAATATTTAGGAGTTATGTTAATAAAGTAAGCGAAGATCAGGCATCATAAAGTGTGGATGGGGCTGTCATAAATCACAGGATGGCAATGATAATGGCCTACACCATTTCGTATGTACGATACGGCGCGGATTGGGCGCCACCTTGATTATTCAATAAAATCATTTACATGTACCTACCTTCTCACATATAACAACTTGCCTACCTGAGGTTGTGTTTAATTATTTTAATGTGTACGTGGTCATGTATGGACAAGGATACCTACATACACATCTAATGTACTAAACCAATGTGGTAGATTTGATTTGCTTTATTACACCTCTCTATTATGTAGGCTTGTACGTAGAGATAAAACACGCGACGATTAAATTTTGTCGTGATCGTGGTGCAAAAACTGTCGCGCAATTTTTTTAAAATACATTTTTTATACTTCATGGCTTCTTATTAATGGTAAAGAGGGCCAGACTTCCTTGAGAGGACAATTATGGTAAGGATGATCGGGGGCAGGAGGGAAAGAGGACGATTGCCCATAAAATGGCCCGATGATGTTAGGCGAGCAACGGGGACCACACTGCGTGGGTCTATAATAATGACCGGGAGGGATGGACGGAGTTGGTGGGGATGCATGCCGGCCACGATCTTCGGCATCGAGGGACTGACTGAAGAAGAAGATTGAATGGTTTCCCTGGAGTTGAAATAGAAGATCGTGATTATGGAAATGGCTTCCATCCTTCCTTCCTTCGAGTAGGTATATTCACCACGTCAGGTTATATCTATTGATGTGCCAGGTGCATCCTAACCAGACCTAGAGAAATTAAAGTTCGTCCCTACAGAGCCTCGCATGTCGGCTGTTGGGGTAAGGAAAAAGTCACCCTGAAATTGCCTGATATCAGGGACACTAACCTTCCCATTAGTCACGTATCCTTCGGGATTTTTAGTCAGAAAAGTTTACTCCTTGATACGGCATTGAATCATTTTTACATATTTAAGATATATTATTTGAGAAGTTTGAGAATCCGTGATCTCCAGCGTTAATTTGTCGCGAATCACGCGCTCATTTCCCACGTAAGAATGAAAAAAGAAACAATTGCAATGAGTCATAAGGCGGTAAATACATACTTCTAGAACATACTATGTACCTTCCTATATCATATTATTTATGTACATAGGTATTGTTGCGGTTAATAGGTATGGCATTTTTATACATAATTGTTTTTTTTTTGTTTTAGTATAGGTAAATACATATTCATAAAACATACAAACTATTTTAGCTTTGAGTTGAAAATCATATTCACTTAAGCTTTTTAAGATATCGCCTAGGTGCTGAGATTGAAAAAAAAACGCTTTGCAAATAACTGATACTAGTTTCTGTTGTTTTTTTTTATATTCTTGCTTCCGTTTGGTGATCCCAAATCCGTTATTATGAAAATCAGCCTTTTACAAATAGTCCTGTAATAATCATTTTTGGGGTGGTCACCATGTAGGTATTTTGGTAAGCTGCTACTCTTTGACGAATTTCTGTTACTGTGAGCTTCCATTCATCTTTTCGATGCCGTTTTTCATGACTTCTATTACGGAATCATCCCTTTCGTCTCAGTCAATGCATTTCATCAGCAAATCCTGAACTTTATTGTTGGTGTTAGATACTTTTTGAATTTCTGCTGATTTTATGTACCTATGTACATATTATTTATCCAAATTTCTTCTGAAGATATGCCTATTTCAAAATATTCTTAATCCGTCTAGCCGTAGGATTCAACCGGTATTTTTTATTCTAAGAATATTACAATGATTGTTGTAATACGCTTGAAGATTAGAAATGATATCAAAATTTGGGTTAGTTGTTAGAGACCGCAACTTTGTTGTGGTAAGCTCGCCCTCTGTATGCTTATGTTGTGTTTGTAACCTAAAATTAGTACTTATTGTTTTACAATCAATCAATGTACCTACATTAAAGTATTAAAATAAACAAAAATAAACAAAAAGAAGTCAGATAATATTATAAATGTCGACTTCGCCTAAATCTGGTGACCGAAAGTACCTACTGATAGCTCTTTTATTAATGGGTGGAGGTCTATAAACTAATATTTTTTATAACCATTACGCCGTGTCCCGTAAGCCGTAAGGAGTAGGCAGAAAGAACGATCCTCTACTCTTTCCTATCCAAAAAGACTTTTTTCTCTTCTTCAACCGACTTAACCCTCTCATACACCCTCTCCTATTCCTACCAAAAAAATAATTTATTCAAATCATGTGTTTCCCTTTTTATTTAATTATATAATATATTATTATTACATTTTCAGGACTCAGGATTCAGGAGGATTTTAAAGACATTTTCTGTTAGAAAACTGCTCCTGTTAAAATTGAAACAATTCTAAATATTGGCGAAGTCTCTTCAGGAATCTTCGATATTACTCTTTAAATTTATTTCTAGAACATTTTTACATTTGATATTTTTATATTTATGTTTTTAGATTTAATTGTGGTTTAAAATTAATTATTCTTCTATAATAGCAGCAGATAATGAACACCAAATATAAATTCAAGTGAGTATTTACGATGTGACATGTTATGTAGTAGTAAATTATGAACGTGTCTTTATATGACTGACTATTTGCGGTGTTTGTCACAGAGCAAAATATTCTATTCGGCATACATTATAGTTTATTGCGGTATGTGTTTTCAATTCATTATGAATTATTATTCTACTAGCTGACCTGCCCGTCGAACATCGACATAATCCAGAATAAAAAAATAATTTCAACTTATTGCATGAATTAAATACAGTTCATGACATAAAAACTGAATTAAACTTATCTAATAATTTATTTCATTATGTACATAATGATTATTGTTGATTCGGACGCGGGATAAAGCTCGACGGGTCATGAGTTTGTAATAAAAACAATAAATTCCTAAATAGACGTGAATCTTTAAAAAAAATTCAATAGATGGCGGTGTAGTAGTTTATAAATCACATGTGCTACACGTTACGATATTCTATATGGTCTTGAAGGAATAGACGTTCGTCAAAACCAAATTTTACCGAATTATTATGGTAAGATGTATGGTACTTAGCGACCTCGGTAGCCTTGTGGCATAGGTGAGAACTTTAGATTTTTTCGAGTTTGTTACTTGCAATTGTTATGAATTTATGTTTATTTTTGTATGTGATTGTATTGTAAAAGCAACATTTTGCGTTGAATGTAATAAAATCTTGCGTAGAATGTAATAAAATATCTCTCTCTCTCTCTCTCTGGTTTAGCAGCGTCTATGAAGACTGCTAGGGTCAGCTCTCCTCGTCCTCAGGCTGTAAACTCTTCTCTGCTGCACCACTTCCTCCACCCCACATCTTTGCATCTGCTCTCGCCTTTGCGTCACCCAGGAATTCTTTGGTTCATGATTGATGTCTATCACCCCCAGGCTTCCACGAATGTGAGCACTTTTGATCTTATCTCTTAAGGACACGCCAGTGGACTTACTCAGAGGTGAAGTAGTATGCAACTCTTAACCGCTAACCTTTCGCTGTTATCTCAAAATATCAGATATTCCTCAATAGTAGGTAGGTATATAGAGGAGATAATGATTTACGAAAATATACATACATCAGTTATCAGTACGTAAAAAATGTCATTCGTTCGACTGAATAATTATTATCAAGGATGCGACCAGGCTTTTCGAAACTTAAGAAAAGTTATCGGTGAATTTATTAAGGTTAAGAATTATGAATAAATTACGATATGCAAATGTTAAAAAGAAATCTTTTAATGCCTTGTTATTTATGTGGACCGAGGTGTGCGAAAACTTCCAGTAGAGCGTGTAACATATTTACGATGATAGTCCGCAGAAATCCGTGACAGTTGTGTGAGTTAATGCCTGGACCGCGAAACCTTCAGGCCACCAATAATTGCACCCAACACTTGTATTAATTAACCGTTGTCTTGTACATAATTTGGGAATGTCCGCGTTACGTACTTTCTCTCATCCTCGACATATGTAACTAATTTCTTAACATTCTTATAAAATATTATGTATTTATCTAATTTATTCTTCATTAATTATTATGCATATATGCTTTGTCTATGTATAGGTAGTAGATATATAAACAAACGGATAAAATACCTCATCATAAATGACTGAAAAATATTGCAGCCGTGTATCTGTGATTTTATTTCAACACAAATTGGTTTTAAACATTGATTAATTTTGGCTGAAAACAGCAGAAAAGAGGTCATTAGTGACAATTGTTGCAAGATAGTGGTAATTTTGAGCCTCCACTTTTCATTTAGTAGAGTAGAACCTAACTATTCCATATTACCTGCATCCTTCAGTAGGTTCCTTTATTTTAAAATGAATCTATTCTCACTCGAAGTGAACACAAATACACTTTTGATATATTTTACTCCAAGGAAAGTAAAGTTAACTTGTGTCGTTAAAAAGTTAAGAATATGTAGGTAGGTAGGAAAACGCGTGAAGGTCAATTGAAAGTACCTAATGAAAATGATGGTGCACCAAACATGAACTGTTTGAAAAACATCCCCCTCAATACGAGTGGTAGATTACTTGCACAATCTACTTAATTTATTTGGCAATGTTATGAAAATAAATAATCGTTAGATGATCTTGGAACTACATTCTTAGATTTTTATAATTCTGTGTTAAGTTTCTATGAATACCTATTTGTTCATTTTTATTTTTGGCCCAAAATAAATAATAAATTAATTGTAATCCAAATAATTTATTATTTATTTATCTTATGGTCACATCACAACAAAAAGGCAATTAGCACAATTATGTTTGTCAAATAGAATAAAAAGTTAAAATTTTCAAAGGTTGTTCAAATATTCAGTTGTCGCCTCACTCGGGATCATGAAGTGTGCAGGATCACCATCATACGCTCTGAGGGCATATTTGGACACAATATGACCAACAGTCTATCTCTACGTTCCACAGTCACCCAGCTAACCGCACTTAAAGAAGAACTCCACGCATCTGCCGTGCCTAGTATGGACTCTGTTCAAGGCTATCCACAGTCTTCGAAATTCCACTCCAAATGCAATATATCGTACAGCTAAGTAACCATCTACCTCGATTTTTGGATTGTTTCTTTCCAGACTCCCTATACTGATTCTCCTAATAACGCTCGGAAAAATCCTATCAATTACGTTTTAGACCAGTTTAGTACCATGCACTAGTATAAGTTTTCGATGATCGAATATCTAAACGATCATCAAAAGAGTTTCAAAAAATTTCGATCGTTTGATTTTCGAACACTATTTTCACGCTAACAAGCGCTTATTAGCGTGCACTTGGCTTTCGATTAAACTCGTACTAGCCCCACAGGTTTGTCACTTCATGAAGTGCTGTTTTTTTTTACCCTTTTCAGTGGCGCATGCCTAAAGCATCAATCCTGGGATAAAGTACAGCAAAATTTAATTCATTTTCGAATTGAAAGTAAATTATGTTTCTGTAATGAAATTTCAATCACGAATTAGTCGCAGTAATAAGTGGGCACTGGTACGAGTGGGTCCGATAAAGCATGTACGGTTTAGTATTAGTTATGAGTGTTTTGTGAAATTTTAATCGCGATGTTAAATTCTCATTAAGTCGATAAATATTTTAAAGGCGTGCGCGTACAACAATGAGTCGTCATCGGGACAACCAGTAAATCTTTACAATATGGTCCTGCTGTACAGAGCTACCTTAGCTCATAGATGCCTCGTCAACGATTGTGTTTAAAAAAAAAAAAAAAACAATTTAATCGGGTACTGGGAAAAGAAATGCAGAGAAGAGAACGTTATTCCAATGGGAAAGAAAACGAACCAAAAGTCACAAGACAAAGTCGTTGGAAAAAACGAAAAATAGTCTAAAGATTAATTAATCCATATTAGACAAAACTAATATAGGATGTCCCATAATTATCGCAAGATTTGAAGACGCCACCACTCTTGTAGTTAAGCGTTGGAGAACTTGTTTAGTTGATGGTTTAGGGTTAATAAAAATGGCCATGATTCGAAAAAGTTGTACGATTTATGGTCGGAATAGTGATTTAACTTGGTCCTTCAACCACGACCGTGTACGTTTTCGTTTTGGTGAAAGGAAAGTCTCCCAAGTTGTGTGATTCAACAATAGAGTTGGTATGAAATAGGGGTGAATCAAAGTCTGAAGCCAAAAAGCCCTCAAAATAAATACGTAGGATGTGCCAGCAAAGTATAGTGAGGATATTTTTTCTGTGTCATTACCCTATCCTGTGTCCTTTGCGATTTAGTAAAAAATCTATTTTTATATGATTTTGGATCAGCCTATATATAGTAGGTCACTATAGGAAACTCGTGTGAGTACAAATTGTGAAGATTTTTTTTGGTATATTTTGCTTTGAAATAAATAATGAAAGTTTTATCACAAGTTTTAATTGCAATTGAATATGGTTAACTAAAAAATTATGTAAGTTATCTGTTAATCAATTTCGTCTCGAAGTTGGGAATTTTGGAAAATATCTAGATACTAGGTGTGGTGGATGAATGGGAAGCAATTGCGCAGGAACGGACGCCTTTATAGGATACATTTCGAATAAGAACAAGATTATGTCCAAATAATTATGTAAAAGTTAACAAGGGGCTGCACGCCACTGGCTTAATCACGAGTTATTTTTAAATGATCTCCGAGGCAACTGACCTGAAAGAGCGAGTAAGAGAGAAATGCACAATAATTATGCGTATATGTGAGTGTGTGCATTAATAAAATAATATTATTAATCTGTGAGATATTTACGATGCCCGATGTATGCATTCTAAACTGAAATCATTTACTACTTTATGAATGCACATATGCATCACACCTACATAACACGGACACTCACACACATACATTCACAGCTATTGTAATAATTTATTTATAAGCGTCCTTAATATTTAAGGCTCCAATACACGAAGGTCTCTTATCTTAATTTTGTCTATGAATTTGCATCGAGGGAATAGTTTTATATTTTGCTGAAACAATTATTCATGTTTTCTGATACTCAAAGCAACCATGCTACATCTAAGTCGTCAGGGAAAAGTGAAAAAAAGATAAGTAGGTAATGATACTGTATTAACATTTTGTAATTCACTCCTATAATGCAAAAAAATGTTGTTTTGTGTTAAACATTGTCCCTTACCTTTATTTTGCAAGACAAAGCTAGCCAATGGGGACAAAAATATTGTGTACTAGCTTTCCCGACAGACGTTGTCCCGTGTTCCTAACAAACTATGATTATTGAATTCGTATTTGTATGGAGAAGAATTAATTATCATTTCACCTGATGTAATTCCGTCCGATGCATGTGTTTTAAAACATGTATATTCCATCCGCATTCTGTCAATCGCACCAACTATATTACAACTGACAACTGAGTCCCTGTCAAAATTTCAAAATGAGAATATAAATAAAATTGTATAAAGTTCTAAACAGGTTGCCTACGTAGAGTTTTCTTTGATTTTCTAATTTTCACACAACTTTCTTAATTTTTTCTTCCATAAGAAGCCTGATAAAAGCCAACGCGACAATAAAAGAATTAGCGAAATTGGTCCAGCCGTTTAGGCGTGTTGCGATGACCACGGAAATAGCTCTCTATTTTTATACATAAGACTCGAATAAAATGTTTCGAATTAACTCATGAACGAAAATTTAAATTGATTGAGTTTTGTTAGAATTGAGCATCAGTCCATTCTGATGAGTTCATTGTGATATAGAATCCAATTCTGAACCATATAAATAATAGCACAGCGGTTTAGTCAACGGCTTTCGTACTTACAACGTTCTGTGAGTTCGAACCCAGGTGCCAACCATTTTCACAAAACAAGCCAATGATTCACGTAATAAAATAAAATATTTTTGGGATCGAATTTTGAATTTTCAAGATAGGTATTATGGCTTATTTTGTTAGTGTTCATATTTGTCAATATATTTTGTTATCTTAAATATAATTATATTGTTAAATGCATTTTTTAGATGTTTCATTAGATTAACTTGCGTATGTATTTGGTTTAAGTAATGTTTCATAATTTGTCGACATAAGCGGCGCATCTACTGATGGATGAAAAACTTAAAATAAATAAAAAAAAACACAAAAGCAAAATACCTTGTGCCCTTTTTATCGAAATTGGTGTCGGTTGGAAGGTAGGTACTAGGTGAAAACGGTGGCAGTCAGGATGATTTTCAGGAGGTGCATTTCTACGGACTAGATCGCTTCGTGTAAGGACGTATTTCTACTAAGACATTCGCACTGGTTGTAGGATGGAGTGGTTATTAAATAGTGATTTGTTAACGGACTTAAATTATTCTGATAAAATCACGTATGGAAATTATCTTTATTATTTGAATGTGTTGTATGTAAGTATAGAGCAGTCGCATCTAAATGACACAACCTGACGCATTTGCATCTGTTTATTTTTATCCATGAATGACTTCACCGTGTGAAGTTTTAAGTGTTTAATAAAATTAAAATAGTCACAATAAAGTATTAGTTATTGGTTATAGCCAATTTATCAAGAATCTTGGCTATGGAGGTGAGGAGAGTTACAAATCACAATTTCTCTAACAGTAATCAAATGATATGTGCGATTCTTCTCAACTTCAACTCTATTTGAAAACCTTAGGTGGACGAGCGTTTTGTTTTCAACTTATTTATAAGATGATAACGAAAGTATTACAGAGGTACCTTGGCTGTCAAAAAATTAGGAAGACAAAAAAAATCTCAGAAAGACTATGAATAATGTCGTTCACGCATCTTGAAGTCACCATATTAGGTATTCAATTTTTCTCTTGAAAACCATTTCAAGTTTGTAAATCATTGTGTTAAGATGATATACGAATAAAGCAATAAACTTATTCCACTGCATTATTCGCGCAAGTGGAAGTCTATGTTTGCACCGCAGAGATGAACAATAATTTATTTTTCTTCCATTTTTTATAGGTCTGCTATCAGTTTATTTAGGTTATTCACAAGTTCCGTTGTTGTGATGATAATTTTTAAGATTTCATCTTTTTGGGGTTGATATGTGACTATGTGACTACTCTATCTTGCATGTTGTGCACGATGCAAATTTTGCTTATCCCATAAGTCATTAGTGGGAATTTTGTCTCGTTAAATTCTTAATACTATTTAGTCGAAATGTTTCGGTTTCTGACGTTCTAAAAATCAAATCAAAAGGATGAATACTAGATGAGGTGAAATGCAAACATAACATATTATTATTAATACTCCTTTTTGACCCCACTTAGAGGAGTCGAGAAGCAACAAGAGCTTTCCATTACGCCCAACTTCGGGCAGCTTCAGGTCCCTCAGCTTCACCTCGAAGTTATGGAACACGGTAGGAGAGGGTTTTTTCATCTTTGACACCCTGATGGGAGGAAGAACAGCGCTCTCCTCGGCCAACTGCCATTATTCGGTATCCTTACACAATAATTAGCAGAAGACATTACCTTGATTTGGAACTATGAAAATAAAAAAAAACACTTACGGAGGTTATATTGTGTCTTATGTAAAATTTGTTGTAACTACATTCACACTGATGAAATGCCTTATGACTTTTATCTCAATAACTATTCTCTCGAAGGAGTAAATACTTCAAATTGTCATAATTTTACTACTCGTCATAAAATACGTCTAGATAAACGCCATTTAACCCACCGACATCTTCCTCAAAGATAAACCAACTTTCATAATTTTATCACCGACTAAATGCAGTATTAAGAACGGTGAAACAATAAAAACTAACTGTATTTCGAGTAATTTGCATAAAATCTTCGTGTGTTTAGTACGGATACGAACCACATATTATCATTATTTTGTGATTACTGATTAGGTTTGACAATTTATTATAGTAACAGCCGGAGTGCACCTCTCGACCTCTATGGAAATTATCACGTAACTATCAGCTATCTACTACACACACCTGTTATACAAATACCTACCTACATACACGCATATTGTTACCGAAGTTACAAAGTAGTTTACTTAAGAATGCATTTCTATTTTATAGAATAGTCTTGGCACGAAACAATATAATATACACCACTTAATAATGAACGTTTTATACGTAAAGTGATCATTAGATTGGTCTTAAAAATCAGGTACCTACACCTATTTTGATACCTAGGGTCCTGAACCAGACGGTTGTGTCATTTTTTATTTATTTCTTTTTTGAAAACTATGATAATGGTTTTCTATGGCCTATTTATATACTTACTTATTTACTACTTTACTTTGTGTATGACTCTTTACTTTCTGTATTTATATACTTGTACATAGACACTGAATGATTTCCGCCTCTTGGGACCTCGATGACCAACTGTCACTTCAGCGATTTGATAGACTTACCTTATCTTGATTGTGTAGGTATGTTTCGTAATCTCTTCTTCGATGTCAAAAGTGGTGGTTTTATTGCTTCTAACCTTCCCCTGGATGCTGAAAGAATTACATCTCTCAGCTTCGAGTAGGTACTCTTCCATATATGAACAAACGCTGCAACAGTGCCCCTTATTGTCAGTCGCCTTAGTTTCAGCAGATCGTTTTGTAAATCTCAAATCTTCAACTAATTGGTTGGATATCTACGAATCCTACTTTCTACGTATTTGATTTTGAAAAGCAGTACCAGAAAGACTTTGGTTTTGTTATCTATATATATACGTCTTTATTCAAGACAGGCGTTAGTACTGCTTTTGTTAATAAGCCCATTATAATTTATAGTTCAATGAAATTAATAATTATCTCATTACAATAGCCTATTGATTCATAAAACGGTGCATGTCGTTCCAGCATTGTTACAATCACAACAAGGCAATAGGCACAATACTATAATGTTCTCTCTTATTAATAAAATGTCCTTAATGGGCAACTTGTATAGCGCCGTGTCTAATATTAATTTGTTCATAATTGTGTCAATGTGGGTATCGTTTATTAAACTATTTTAATCACACAATACACACACACACTGTTTCTGTACTTATAGCTGCAACACAACAATAATATGAGAAATCGATAATCGTGATTGGTTTTCATAGGGGCATTAATTAGTGTAGGACATTATGTTATCACTATCTATCTATTATTGTTGTTGTCATTATGTGTTTCATAAAAACCTTCACACCGTGTTATATAAATTCTCATCGCATTTTTTGCATATTGATTGGATAGTCGAAGCCTTGTGAGCAATATTCCTATGGTCACGTTTATAGTAAGCTTTTATGATAAGTGTATAAATATTTAAAAAATTAAAATTATCCTTTATATCTACTACCTAGTGTTTTCTTAAACTAACATTACCCCCTCCTTATCTGAGAGTTAGGTAGTAAAGAAAAATAGAACGTTATTGTTCTTGTACTTTTTAAGTATGCTGTTGTTCGATCAATCAGTCAGGGTTGCCGGCTAAGAATAGCAACTCTGCTCTTTTTGCTGGTTTATCGAGCATGCTGTAAGAGGCAGGAAATTTTAAAATCAGATCGGGACCTTGAGGTTGACCACTTCATCTCCATAAACCGCAACAGCGGGGCTAGTACGAGTTTTATCGGAAGCTTATTGCACGCTAATAAGCGCCTATTAACGTGCAAATAGTGTTCTATCTAAAATCAAACGATCATTTTTGTATGGAAATATAAATTCTCATCGCATTTTTTGCATATTGATTGGATAGTCGAAGGCTTGTGAGCATTATTCCTATGGTCACGTTCATAGTAAGCTTTTATGATAAGTGTATAAATATTTAAAAAATTAAAATTATCCTTTATATCTACTACCTAGTGTTTTCTTAAACTAACATTATCCCCTCCTTATCTGAGAGTTAGGTAGTAAAGAAAAATAGAACGTTATTGTTCTTGTATTTTTTAAGTATGCTGTTGTTCGATCAATCAGTCAGGGTTGCCGGTTAAGAATAGCAACTCTGCTCTTTTTGCTGGTTTATCGAGCATGCTGTAAGAGGCAGGAAATTTAAAAATCAGATCGGGACCTTGAGGTTGACCACTTCACCTCCATAAATCGCAACAGCGGGGCTAGTACGAGTTTTATCGGAAGCTTATTGCACGCTAATAAGCGCCTATTAACGTGCAAATAGTGTTCTAAAATCAAACGATCATTTTTGTATGGAAATTTTTCGAAACTCTTTCGATTATCGTTTCGATATTCGATCATCGAAAACTTATACTAGGGCTACAGGTCAGAAGAGGTATAATAAATTAGATGGTGTCCCCCCTGTGAAGGTGCAGGATCAAGCGTATTGGAGAGATGACTCCCTTTACTCCTTAGTAGGGTTTAGGCCCCCCGTATGCGGGTTGGTTTGGGGTTGGGATGGGGTCCGCGGCGGGCTTTATCTGCCCGGCATTTTGGTTTGATCTTATCGATCAAGCTAGCGAGTTAGTTTCGTGCGGCTCGGACTTACTGCGAACTGGTCTTCTCTGAGTTGGATCGCGGCATGCTGGGGGCATTTAAGGGAAAATGTATCTAATTCATATTTTATATTTTTAGGCGCGCAAGATCCAGTGCGGTTATGGGTAGGTACATACTTGTTGCCTCCCTATGCCCTTAAGTGGGGTCACAAATAGTCACAATGTAAGTATGATAATGATGATTAGGAAATTAACCAACCATTGATTTGATGACAGTAGCCGACTATCTTCCTCTTTCACGACACAAGCTTTCACAGTTTACTTTCGAAGAGTTAATCATGAAGTATTTGTGTTCACTTTGAGTGAGTAATTAAATGCATTCATGATAATCATTCTACGGGTAGGTACTTACAGGTGCGTATGTTTTATGTAGGTACATAATATTATATACCCATGTAGTAAAGTCTAAAAACATGATTTTGATGATGCCTCAAGACATCGTATGCTCACTTAATTCTTATTTGCCAGTGTCAGGTTACTTGACTATCGTGCATTGTTTTGCCATATTGTTATTGAACCTAGGTAGGATCCTATTTCACGAATGATTGGCATATTAATTGTCCGATTGTAACAATTAGATACAGGTGCTGTGCGTGTCAGTGTGAAAACTCAACTACATGAAAATAAATTACCTGCTTAATTACATACGTACCTAGGTACGACCTGCATGGAATCGACCATAAAACTACGGCCTAGAAAGAATAGCAGCTGTGCCAACACCAACTTATTCTAGTAAAATTTTATAAAATGTGAGAATCGATATTACCTTTAAATGAAATATGAAAACAATGTTCCAAATATTTATGAATTCTTGTGTCTTTTTTCAGGACTAGCTATGCACTAAAGCCGTACGAGAGATACCTGTTATTGGAGCACTGGAGATTCTGTGTTTTTTTTCTCGTGATTTTTTTTTCATTGTGTTGTTCAGTGCTCTGTTGGTGTTCAACAAACCAACTATTATAACTACCTACAATCGGCTTATATACCTATAGGTACCTACCTATGTGCCTATTTTTACACGTATTACAAAGGTATTGGTGTCGGGTCTGTTGGTCCAGTGACTAGCGTCTCTGCTTGCGATGACTAGGGATGCGGGTTTGAGTCCTCCAGGAGAATTTTCGGCAAGCTGAACATATTGAAGTTTCCAATGATATGGAATTTCCGGAATTCGGCGAAAAGCGATCACACTAGTAGTAGAAGTCGGTCTTAAGTCCGTCAAATTTGAAAAAAATAACCACCATATAAAAATCGATCATCCATTGATCGAAAATCTTTAAAAAGATATTGAAAAGATGTCAACCAATTATACATGATAAGCCAATTTTAAAGATTTATAAAAAGGAAAACAATACAAAAAGCATACAATATTCTCATCACATTAGTATGCATACCTACATGCGACCAATCTATTCATTAAGTCATTTTGTGTCACCTTACCTAACATAGATTTTCTTGATTAAAAAATTGTAAATTCAATAACAAAGAATTTTATGCTGATACAATAAAATAATAATAACAATTTATGCTGATACAATAAAATAATAATAACAATTTTATGCTGATACAATAAAATAATAATAATAATTTTATGCTGATACAAAATAGGTTGATTTTCATCAAGTTGTTTGAAATTCATAGAAATCGCACGCAATCGAAGAGTCCTTCATTCTTGAGTGGACGGATAAGAGCTGCAGTTAGCAGGCTGCATATGGATTGTAATAGAAGGAAAAAACGTATCATGACATACTACATCTTAAAACGGAGAAACCAACCATATTATGTAAATGGAATTGTTGATTTTATTCTTTTTATTCAAATTATCGTTAATGTTAGTAACAACAAATTTCTCCAAGTCAGATTAATATTAAGATATCTCGATAAAAATCAATTGACATTATTTTCCTAATCGAATTTTTGTTTTGAAAGAAAAAATCTAAAATAATCGTCAATATTTAAGCAGTTTATGTTGAGAGATGTTTATCAGTTGGAATTTCATCGTGTAGGTAGGTAATCTCCCGGCATATCTTGTATTGATATAGAGACATCTATGGAGGTAAGCGGGTGGCAAATGGCCGAATAAATTGTCACTTACATCTTCATCTTTTTTAATTAATATTATTACGTGTTTGGACATTTATACCTTGTCTAAATAAATAAATAAATAAAATATTTAAATAAAATAGTTAGCGTGCTATGCTTATAGCATTACAGCGCCCACACACTGGCAACACAACGTTCCAATAAAATCAATTTTTAATTGTTTTAATCACACGGTATTGAGTCATCACTTTATATCCATCCATTTATTTCCTTACCACCTATGGGAATTACTATTAGTCTTGTCTGCCACGTGGGAGATGAAGTAACAGTAACAAATAACATAAAGTATTTAATTTTAATCTAAAGCTAAGATGAAATAATGGTAGTTGTGTTTCCATTATATATTTTTGTAGAAAAAAAGTGTGAGGTATGAAACAATGGCATAAAAAGCACGCCCATGCATTGCTATAAAACAAGAACCATCCAGAAATGGTGAATGCTGAAGGTTCAGAGGCTAATCACATAATATGAATTTCGAGATTTTCTTATAGCCAGAAAAACGGCTATTATTGATATTATGAAATAGCCCTAGCATAAGTTTTCGATGATCGAATATCGAAACGATCATCGAAAGAGTTTCGAAAAATGTTCATACTAAAATGATCGAATGATTCGATTCGATCGTTTGATTTAAGGACACTAATAATTGCACGCTAAAAACTACTTGAACTTAAAGCACATACAGGTTGCACTGAATCTGGAGAAAACGGTGAAACAGCTGTAACTGGGCTGCGGCTAGGTGGGTCAACATTTTAAGTGGATGTTTGTTAACTGATTGCCTTGTTTTGTAGAATATTCTGCTAAAATAATTGCAAACTGATCAAGGAATATAGTTTTCCAGTTAATACATTGAATTAAATAACTACTGGAAAGTTTAGATTTCAAAGATAATGAAAAAAAATCACAGAGTAATCCTTCATCGAAGTAACAAGCATTACTTCTCTCCACGTATGTAATTAATTACACTCATAATTATCGAAATCCATTAGGCGCTCATCCGAGAACATAGAGATTCCTTAAAACACCCACGCGCAACTCGTCCGGATTCATATTATCTACTCGCTACATTATTATTTATATTAGTATTATTGGGTTTGCTATGGGAGAGATATATTTTTATGTGATTCGTTATATTGCATTAACATTATTATTTGTTCGATTCGATATACAATTCGCCGATGTAGGTTTTTTAGTATTAAATTTTAAGCGTTTCTCTCTTTTTCCTAGTCACAAATCACAATATAATAAACTCCAATATTCACTCCAATCTATCCTATAATATAAATGAATGGCGGGTTAGTACGGACGCTTATAACTCGAGATCGGCTGAACAGATTCTTCCGATGTTTGATTTATTGGATTCTTCTCCGCTCCGAATAACAGAATAACTAATAAAAAGTTTAAAAATGGATATGAAATAATATAAAATATAATTCTAAAGTTACTATGGAACGGATTTCCGGCGACGCGCCAACGCCATCTGTGAAAAAATTTATAAAAACAAAGTTATTGTTTATATACTGCACCCGATGGTTGTTGCCTCTCATTCTCGCATACGCAATTACGCAACTGAAAGCAGTAGCCCATCCTTCCACCGTTTCAAGCATTTTATAATTTTTTTATTTAAAGTCAACCAAATTATCGGACAAACTCATCGTATTAATTATGTATTTTTGTTTCTGCGGGCGCAGTGCAAATTATGCACATATGAAGGGGCCGCCTCTGGTTAGGACCACAGGACGACGCGACGTCTATCGGGAAAGCTTGTATGATTATGAAAATGAAGCTCTATTTTTCTCCGCATCACGCGTGAGCGGCCTGACCAAATTCTCTAATTATTATCTTTTTTGTGCCAGGAAAAACTTTCTTATAAAATAATAAGAGGGTTGCAAAGAACATTTCATAATTTAAAATAACGTAACGTAGATAACCTCTTCTTAGTACTTTTGACTATAAGCTGTTCTATTTTTGAATTTGACTAAGTATTTGATAGTAGGTACGATTGACAGTTTATATACATAAAGTTTGGATAAGGAGTAAAATACCCACCTACTCTCTCAACTCCGATACTAATAATGATTCCGGCAGCTATGGGTGGTTGATCCAACGACAGCCATAAATATGAGTTCGAGTCCTACCGGGGAATATACTTACTTAATTTTCCATATTTTGAATCGAACTTTACAATGATAGGGGTTTTCGAGTAGGTATGTATTTGAAATTTGATTTCTTCATCGCACACGAATCATTAACCTAGCCAGATTTCGAGGCAGTACATTAAAATTACCTACATGTCAATAATACCTGTCATGCAGATAACGTAAGTGAGGTTATGTTGTGTAAATAATAAGATTCTTACCTCCTTTGTCAAATTTAAAATGAAAAAAGATTTGAACATTGGTATTTATGTATCTTAGTAAAGCGTTAAGTTGATATTTTCAAACAGACATAGAAACGAGCTGTTATCTCGTGGCGACTAATTGATGTTTTATACGGTCGTATATTCAAAACACTGCGGCCCTCATTTGGCTGCGCACGCGCATCTCTAATAATATTCAAATTATTTCATTGATAAGGAAAATAGGAAATAAACTTTCTAGCTAGGTATGTCGTATTATTTTTGTAAAACGGAAAGATTTTGATTGAAGCTTCATTTGTACAATAGGAACCCTTGTTAAATCTGTAGTAATTTATAGCTCTGGTCAGAATCCCGGACCATGACACTTAGACTAAAGGATCAGCAACGTTTGGGGCCTTTTGAGAATAGGATTCTCGGACGAATTTTGGGACCAAGGCCGAGAAGCAATGCGAAGATATGCTTGCTCACAGAACAACCATGTATAACCAGTGACATACGATTGATTAATCGGGGTCAGAAGGATTCGCAGGAATCGGGCATGAGACGTCCACAAAAAAAACTCATAGACAGAAAACTTAATGACAGGAGATCAAGACAGAGAGATGGCTGATGGTCAAATTGAAGCATTTAGGTGCTATTTTGCAACCCTTTCGTGAGAGACAGAACATAATATATTGGAAGATGCGCAGGAAAGACAGAATTGCCAACAATAGTTCTATCATAAAGGACATACGGTACTTATTGATATTCTCTTGTGAACTAAATTATCATACTTTTATCTCTAACCAAAGTTGTCACTAAAGAATCAATTTCTGTAATTATTTCTGACAAAACTTTATTTTTTTACTACGATTTTTTCTCACCTAGGTATAATAATAATGGAGACGTGTTTGACCAAAAACGACATATAGCAGGAGGGTCTTTTGCCTTTTCACGCTTTTAACGGAATCTTAAAGGAAATACCTAGGTAAGTTTTTTTATATAAAATACCTATTGATTAAATATTGTATTAAATTCGTAATACACGAACAGTTTATTTAATAAAAAACCGATACGATGTCATTCTTAAAATGTCACGGCTTATAAAAATATAAATTAACAGCCAGAATGTTTCGCTAAACATACAGGAAGTGATTCAAATGACCAATTTATGAGTATTATTTTATGTTACAAATTATAATAAAATCGTAAATAGGTAATATAATATATACGTGCATTTTGCATGCATGGAATTAGGGATTTCATAACTTTTTTATAAAATGTGATTTGATCAACTCGAAATTCGATTAAGTTACATTTGTCTTTCTCATATTTTTTATAGTAAGTATTTGAGACAAGGAAAATGAAAGTCAGAGTCAAAAGACAAGAAAGCTACACATACCTACCTATTACGAAGACGTCGTCAATATCAGGTGCTTGAGGCAGATATGCTACGTATCCTAGAAAGTGAGAAAGGAAAATAATTCGTCTAGGTATACTTTTAATATAGAAGTCGTTGAAAAACTCGCATCTATTTGCGTGGGACGTATTCTGACTTTTTCGAGAACATAAATAGGCGGGAGAACAGCATTGGAAGATTGACAACAGTCAAGAACGTATAGCCAAGTGTGGATGAAAAAAATAAGATAATTCTTTATCAAGTAGGTGCCACGAGACAGCAGTAACGTATGTAACGTACCCGTTTATGATTTTGTTTCACTACGTGACTAAAAAGTAAACCCCCTCAAAATTATTTTCTGGCTTGTCTTGGTAATGTCAATATCAAGGGCAAAAGAGAATGAGGGAGTACTCCAAAATAATATGTATAGGCCGAACTGGGGTCGATGACAGACGAAGCACTGCAATTGGAACAACATCGATAGGACTGCAGGCTGCAGAGGCATCGTCGTTGATGCAAAGTAGGTTCTCGAGGGTTAGACATGAAAAAAAAAAAATACAAATAAGTGACAATAATTTTTCTACCTGCACTACACTCTCTCGAAGTTCCACGACGAAGTATTTGGGAAAGTTGACCGAAGTACGTTGGACGAAGTAAGGCGAAGTGCCTCGCTCCACACTATCGTATTCGCCTATCTTCGATCAACTTCGCGAGTAGTGTAGTGCAGGTATGCGACTAGGATCCTGAACAGATTATATGATTAGTGCCTATTAATTCTGTCGTTGTTTTTCCACGATTATTAGATAGTAAATTTTTACGATACGATGATTCCTTAGGACTGATGATTTTAAGGGAATGTTAACTTGTACTTTATCTAGGGTATAAAGTTGCCAGACAAGAGAAAAACTAACTGAACAAAAAATCTAATGTTAGCCATCGCCGAGGAATTTATGTGCTAAATTTTAAACCGGATGTACATACATAATTATAAATTAAAAAAATAGGTACACTTAAAAGAGTTTATATTTAAAATATGTAGATATTTCTCTATGTGGCCCGTATCACAAATCAATAAAGAGCAGTTGTATTTTACCCGTATATTACATTACCCAATCATATATCGATTTGAAACAATATCGATTACCTACACATATTCCATAATAAAAATAAATCTGTTTAATCATCAAATAATAAACAGAGATAACACTATGCCACAAATTTCATTATTTCATTAGATATACATATTTTACCGTTTCAAATAAATGATGAATTTTGAGAACTTGTTGTAGGATAAAAGAGAGAATAATAAACAAGGAGAAAAATAATATTGTGGAAGTGCTTCAGAGTGTTTTGTTTAAATTTCATTATTTAAATTAGGTACTTATAACAAGAAAGATGCATGTACAACAACTAATTTTAATAAAAAAGGTGAGTTTAAGAAAAAGAAAGAAAGAAAATTACTGGAATAAAAACCAAATGGGTTGCCAGTAAAAAGTGAATAAGTTTTCTACTCTTTCACAGATCTTGTGTCTTCTTCTTACCCCTTTTCAAAATTTCCGTGACATTAACGTTGGTGCGAAGTTACAAAATTTTGTATGGAAACGTGTATGGTGGCTCTCTAATAAATTTGGACCACTACGGGCTTACACCCGTCTTATACTGTTTTTTCAAGCTGATACATCGAAATTCGAATTGCAATGAATGGGATTACTTATACTGGGTACTTGTCTCCTCTCTCCTCTTATAGTAAAATCCTACTCGTGCATGTCCTAAGAACGATATTTTCCGTACAAATAGCAATACAGGAAAAAGTTCAATGTTTTGCGGTGTTATAGAATTAGGTTTATAATATTTGTATTTAAGTCCATAATGTCCAATACATATTTTTTAAAGAATCAATTTATGTATTGGTTGGTGATAGGTACAAGCGTCCGAGATGTTGAGAGCGTTATTAATTACATGACAAGGTCCTCCCACGTACGAGACACGATGGTGTACTTGGTCTAAAGTTTTTACGGCATTAATTTGATATCTACTTACCTATATGATAATATGATTTTATTTATAACGGAAAACCTTTTTCCTAAACAAATCGATGAAAAAATTATAGAGAAAAATAAATCTAAGTAACGAAATGGCTCAAAAATAGACTTAATCATACGGTCAAATTCTATGTCTAAGGGTAAGAAACAATAACAAGCAACAACAGCTAATCAATGGGTGATGACAGTTGTTCGTTCTCGTTGTTAATTCCTTGATGACCATAAATCCACGATCAAGAAAATTAGAGCTGTATAAAAATACAGCTCTGCTTCTATGTTCATTTGATAAACCTAAACGCACCTTTATGAAGCTTTGACTGTATATTCGTTTAGCATAGACGCAGCCTTTTTAGGAAAACAGCATTCTAGTTTTTGATGATTTTATGTGCTTTTAAAATTACTCAAAAAAAGCATTGTTTAATGCTATCATATATAAGGCACTGAGGGGCTTCTCTTTTTATTTAATCCCGATTTCCATTGCTACCGTTTTTACTTTTACTAATATAGTTTATGAGTAGATCGATACTTGTATAAATCCTTACCTATACCTTTCTCGTAAAGCAATGTAGGATACAAAATAATATACCTAGGTACTTGAAACTACTTTTATGCTTAGCATTTCAAATCTTAATGTCATAATTAAATCGTAATTAAGATTGGTATTAGATTGAAATCGCGATGTAAATGCAGATTAAGACCCCTGGTTTAGAAGTGAGCTACAGTAAGAAAATGATGAACATCATACTTATGCTCAAATTTGAATTGCTGACACTGTATTTTAATGAAGCTTACGATCATCTTGTGCTGCTGTTTGAAAAACTGGTATGGTTTGATCACATTACCAAAATTTCAAATTACCCAAAAAAAACAGCAATTCATGGTATGAAATGTATACATATATTTTGCGAAGGCAATATCTGTGGTGGCATGGTAAAAGGCATTAAGTCGTGTTTTTCAGCATTTTGAGTTATATGTGCTACATCATACATTATCACAAACAGAACAAAGTTCAAAAACATAAGTTTAAAAAAATCCACTTATAAAGGATTTAAAAGCATTTTTTCATTCCGGCATAACTCAATATTAATTTTATTTGGCAAGGTAAAACGACGCGCGTCGAATTTTGTCTACCACGAAGTAAAACGGTGTCGTCTATGATAGAGCTGCCGTGAGAAGCCGTTCTTTTAAAAGTGAACCTTTTTAAAATGTGTTTAAATAATGTATTTTGTGAACTTTGTGGCAGGTATCTTCCTTATCTGTCGACCAATCTGTTTACAACTTTCGTTGTTTTTATTGTTAAGCTATAGACAATAGATCGGAAATACTATATGCATATTATTATTTTTTTAAATATTTTTTCATTGCTATTTTAATACTATTATTAATATAATTTAAAGAAAGTCGTGCTTGTGCGAACTATTATATCAACAACTGATGACTTATTATACAGTTCGATTTTAAAATAGTACGAACAAACCACTACGGGCTTACGACCATCTTCTAATGTTATTTTGAAGGTTGGATTAGTGTAATCACTTTACGTTAACAACGTTCGCCATTAGGTCAAATTTCCGAATATTCATCTGGTTTGCAATGGTTTGATGTTGGAACCTCCACTGCGCATGATTTTGTGCAGCTTGTATGACCTCTTAAACCGTGTATAAATTCCTCAGCTCTGCTTTGAAGGATCGGTACATTGTGAGAGAGGGTTATCTTAACAAATGTAATAATACCTATAGTTAACTTATTTCATTTTATTATTCAAAGAATATTCTTCATTTATTACATACTTAACAATATTACATTCAGAGCAAAAAAAATATACCTACTGATGTTCTGGGAATGCTATGCTAGAAAATAATATTAGGTAAGCTAAAAAATAACCAATATTTATGAAGAATAAAATGTAAGTGTTGAAAAATAATAAAATAGCGTGTGATAGAGAGTAACTGGGTATATTTCCTTGTAAAATTTGACCTAAGTACAAAATTTTTCAACCCATGAGCCAAAATTGTCAAGGTAAAAAGACACGCATTATAAATAAAGCATATAAACAAAGAAATATTGAAGAAATAAATATGAGTTATCGTATAGTGAACCCTTTTTAACGAAGTAAATGCATCAAAGTTGATCTATTTTATTTGTATTAAATAATATTTGACAAAAATGAAACCTCTTAAAATACTGACAAGTAAATCCGCCATACTGAGAAATGTGATCCCACTGACTTAATGCCTTTTACCATGCCACCACAGATATTACCACACCTAACCAGAATGTTAATGGAATTTAAATTGTCTTAAATATTTCCAATTTATGAATATTCATAAGTAATTAATTCTGGTAATGTAGAGCTCCCAATACGTCTGATTCAACCATTAGTTCAACAAATAACACAGCAAAGTATTAACATAACTCGTACGCGAGATAGATTTTAACATCTAAGAACAATTAATATGCAAATTATCTTTCGTTTTGGCAAATAAACCTCAGATAGTTTAATTTATGAATCCAAATTATCAAAATAATCTCATTCTTGTGCTAAATACCTACATATAAAGCTTGTGATTTACTTCGTTTTTCGTCTATTAAGACATCTTGACCTTCAGTTTGAGATGAATTTAATTAAAAGTCGTTAATTTTTGCATAAAATTAATTAAATTTTATACTAGCACATAGGTATGAACATTTTCCGTCAACTTATAAAAGGCTATATATTGTATTGGGTAAAGGCAGAAAATTCTAAATTTAATATTTTCAATTTTTTTATTTAAATGAATCTGGATTCACCGAAAGTGAATACAAAAACACTTTCGACATCTTTCGCAGAATGCAAAGCTTGTGAATGTGGAAATGGTCAGCACCGGGACTCGAACCCACAGCTCTCAGTACGAAAGCCGTCGACTGAACCGTTGGGCTACCAATCACCTCTAACACGATTTTTTTGCGGCGTGTTTCTACCAAGTAATATCCATTAAACCGGAACCGGACTACATTGTAAGAATAATTTGAAATTAGATACCAAGGTAGTTGATACAAAGTGAACTTCGAGGGCTTGATCATGATCTCCAACATCAAACTATTACATACCTTAAAGTATCTAGTATGAGCTTTTAACAACCGCAGAGTCTCCAACTGAGTCATCATCAAACCATTACATACCTTAAAGTATCTAGCATGAGCTTTTAACAACCGCAGAGTCTCCGATTCATCATTAGGGATTGCAATCCGGTCTCATTTTGAATCCGACTGGATCCAACCGGATTTTCGTCAATCCGGCCGGATCCGATCGGATCCGACCGGATTGAAATAACCTTGATTAATTGACATTTTTAACAATAATGAAGGGTTAAAATAAAACAGCACATAATACGAAAGTAATTTTATAAGGGTATGACTGCTTTTAAATGGTAAAAACTATAAAAAAATAGTTTTTAAAGAAAAAAAAAATACAATTTAGATTACGTATTATGAAAGTCAAATTCAACGAAAATATTTATTTTAACCTGCTTGATTGATCATGATTTGAAAAGAAAGGTTCTTAGAGAACTGACACCACGGTAAAGAAAGATTCTCGAAAACTCCCACCCATTGTGGAATAAACCATTCGAGGTAGAGTTAGAAACTCCGAATTCGGAGCTTCTGCGATATCGAGAACGGCAGGCAATGGGGTAGCAAAGCAATAGAAGGCGTTACTTGAATGATCACGTCAACAAAACGGATCCGGTGATTCTGGTAATTATAAGAGGATGAAATCACATCAACCAAAATACATACCCTTGGACGAACACTAAAGAGATGGATGTGCAGTTAGACATCCGCGTCCTAGAAGTAATACTATAGGTATTACTTCCGGAAATATTCAGAGACACTCCTATATCGAGAATAAATGTTTGAGAAATTATTTCAGTTTTATCCTTGAATATAACTGCACACACAATCTAATGTTTACCAGATAACAATCATAATAGTTTTGCTTTTAAATAGGTTAATATATTTTTTGTTGGCTAATTATAGCTTCATGCTCACGCTATTTTTCTACGACATGACTTTTCATTGGATAGTCAATACGATCAGTCAACACTACTTAACCATACTTTGGGCACAGGGAGGCAAAAACAGCATTACACTGCGCTCAGTGTGACGGATTTGCCTCCTCTTCTCTTATTACCTTTATGGGTACCTACAACAACCCTGTGGAATTGCTAGGGAGACGGATTCGAGTCCGGTCTGTGTCGAAAAATCCCTAAATATGATTAACCGGATCCGATCTCCGGATCCGTCAATTTTTGCCGGATCCGATATGGGCATTTTGATGCCGGATCCGCCGGAATACCGGATCCGGTTTTCCGGATTGCAATCCCTATTCATCATCAAACCATTACATACTTTAAAGTATCTAGCATGAGCTTTTAACCGCCAAGTCTCCAACTGATTCATTATAAAACTTTTTTTTTTTACCCATCACGCCGTTTCCCGAAGGGAGTAGGCAGAGAGTACGGATTTCCATTCTGTCCTATCCAAACACACTTCTTTCACTTCTTCCAAACGCATAACATTCCGCATACATGCTCTTCTATTCATTTTGCTCCTGACTTGGCCCTCCTCTAAGACTGAACCGATATGATCGGACCATGTCATTCGAGGTCGACCTCGTCTGCGTGTTCCCATTCTTTCAGATTTATATATACTTTTAGTCATTATCTCCTCGTTCATTCTCTCTACATGCCTAAACCACCTTAATTTTATTCACTTTCATTCTGGCCACTCCACATTCCTTTCTGATTTTATCATTCCTCACCTTATCAATCAGTCGCTTTCTGCATATCCTACGCAGTGACCTCATTTCCACAGCATTTATTCCAACTTCCAGATTTTTCGTCCATGTCCAAGTTTCACTACCATACATCATGGATGGAATCAGGATTGCATTGTGCATCAACTGTTTGGATTTAAGAGATACGTTATTATTTCTCATTACAGGTCTCAGTGCACCATTATCAAACCATCATGTAACAACATAAGGTGAATACCCTTTATCAACTTTAACTACTTCTGAATGCAAATTATGATTTAATTAAGATTAACTGATCATCAAGCAGACCCAACTATGTGGATCTCAAAATTTCTTTCTCTTATCTAATTCAATAGATAGACAATAGGTAAACAATTACATAATGTGAATGTATGTGAGATTAATACTAAATATTACCTACTATAGAGAAATAAGAGGTGGACTTTACTTGGGATGTGAGAATAATATAAGAAAAGAAGAAGAATTAATTGTTATGAGTAAGATCATTGGAGATAATCCCGAGTAGTGTTCACCAGGAAATGTAAAATCGTTCATTAATGCTCTCTGTCCATTTCTATTTATTTTCTCTAATTTATGACAAGACTATGCCTATGTGTTATGTATTAATTGTATGCGTGTCCATTAATCAATACAGGGTGACTTGCTGTACCTATGCGCTTTCTTTTTTTAATTAATATTAAAACAAAATGAGGTCTTGTTCTATTATGAAGTGATATCTCTGCGCTTATCACCACATTTGTTGTAAAAATTATATGGTCTGCAAAATAAATCAGAGGTCGAATAACATATGCGTCTTATTTTAAAATCGACATGCAAACAAATTCTCAGAAGTTTTTTTTTTTAATTGGCAGAACTATATTTTATAAAATAGTTTCCTGCCATTCTCAGAAGTTTAATGTTATATGAATACGCGAAGGAAAAACTTTGTGACCATTTTTACGAAAATTGTGCCGGAGGAGTATGAAATTTCGCACACTTATAGTTTATATAGAGAAGGAGTGGCGTATGCTAATATTTTTCTAAATAATAAAAATACTTTAAATCAATGAAAAAAAAACATTAACAAAAATTACTGTAATGTTATTTATATATTTGATACTCACACACAAATCGATGTATTTGATATTGACACATACGCATATATTTGTATTATCATTAATTTGTTTATCTGTGGTCAAATTGAGAATAGATTAAAATCCATGTCATTGTTTTTGAAAGGAAAACTTTGAAATATCTCTCGCTCCGTATTTCACAATGGAACCTTAATAATGTTCAAACTTATAATAAGTTATGGTCGAATTACGAGCACAGGTAGACCACTAGTTATTATATAGTATCAAGTAAAAGATACGATCATGCAAATGATCGAACAGAATATTATGTAAGTTGATAATTGGGTTTTCAAGAACCGAGGTGGGTTTGATGAGAGTCATTCTGAAATTCTAACTTACGTAAGTACTTTCCGAGTCCGGATCGTCAGACCAAGAATCTCCAGTGGTTGGCCACATGTATGGCCCTGTCATTGGCACCAGCAAGTCGTTGTTCATCCTAATAGATATATTGGCTATCTATTACTCAAAATTGAAGAGATGAAGCAGTGGGGCTAGTACGAGTTTTATCGAAAGCTAATAGTGCAAATAGTGTTCGAAAATCAAACGATCGAATCATTCGATCATTTTTGTATGCAAATTTTCGATGATCATTTCGATATTCAATCATCGAAAACTTATACTAGTGGTACAGAGGGGTAAACAAGTTATCATTAACGATCACGGTATCTCCCTTAAATATCCGTAAAAGGCGGGACCTTCCAGTGAATTTATTGTAAAATTCCTTGTAAAAAGATTCAAATAAAATTTTAGTCACAAATGTCCGAAAATGCAGGTAGCAAATATCAAAGTTGGTATCAAAAGGTAGAATATACATTCCACACAGTTCATTATTTTTCTCTCATTTTTTCTACAAAATAGATTGAATTGGAAATATAGGACATCATAGTCATAACGAAACACCCTGTTTTAGTATCAATAAACTTATATTAATCCGTGTTGGTAAACGTGTTTAGATTGATTTAGTTCAGTTATAAACTAAATTCCTTAGTAGCAATAAAACACAATGGCGACCATGCTTGTGCTTAAGCATATATAGCGTAGGTATACTTAGCATATTATGTGTGGTATATACACATACATATACCTTGTTACTGTATACCTACGTGGATTAAACAATTATGTTGTATAGAAGGTACTAGTACCTACCTACCAGTGATAATTATTATACAATCACTTGAAACCTTCCACAGCTGTTCGATACATTTTTTGTAAAAAAAAACTTGATCACCAGGGGCCCGTTCTACCATCGCATTTTTTTAAATTATAATAGCGCTTTTATTCCAACATCAGGGTCTCGAAGACGTGGAAGTCCCTCTCATACCGTTTACCGTTCCTTGGAGACAAAGCTGAGGGAATTGGACATGGTGTGGGAGGAGGTCATAAGCATTGCGCAAGATCGAGCGCAATGGAGACCTCTTGTTGCCTCCCTATGCTACTGAGTGGAGTTGAAAGGGAGTTTTGATTTCATTTGATATCCTAACATCAGCTTTCCCGATAGGCGGTGTCCTATCTTAACTATAAATATTGAATTCTAATTTGTAAAACGGTAGATTAAATACCTTAATCAATATACTTCCGACATATGCATCCTAAACAATGTGTGTATGGCACATTCTGATTAATTTCAATTATAGTTACTTTCAAAAAACTGACAAAAATGGAAAACGCCAATTAAAATTGAAAAATAGAAATGTTTATATTTTTTAATAGAAATTTTATCGAGATCGAGAGCTATTATGCTACGAATGACAATAAAGGATAGGATAGTGTCAAAAGTCTAGCTAGAGAGTTATTAGCATTATGCTCAAAAATTGGAAAGTCTTTGGATAGTAAAACAGTCAAGTGAAACAGAAGCGTCCCAAAGATTTCAGAAAAGCAAAGGTCGATCGCAGATGGGGTAAAGAGCACAAGATCGGGAGAGATTAAGTCTTGAATTGAAGTCTTTAAAAATGTTGTAGTTTTCTTTATAAAAGCGACAACTCCTAGGTTCATCATTCCTTTGTTGGCTTACACTTTCACTATTTTGCATACAATCCACATTCAATTTGACACAATCCTTTAAATTGTTTTTGTCAAGCTTTTGGTTCTAGGTTTTTCAATGTTACGTCCACCCCTACCGTCATTATTGTTGTGATACAAACTGACATTCTTAACTATTTACAAGAAGACATTGCTATCCTCTCCACAAAATGTTAATCATCTCTGAATGTAGGTATAGTTAGTTACCTGTTGGTAATATATTCTCATATATATTATCTCTCACTCTAAGTGTTAGGAATAACTGATATGAAGATAGGTTTAAATTTAAATACTCACATATATTATGTAGATAGATATATCTTTATACAGTAACTAGGTAGGTACATATATGTTAATATCCGAATAACACCAATAATAAATTAAACAATATAATGACCACGTTCCAGACGTGTGGCGATAATTAATGCCCTTATATAAGTCTGTTTGTATATTTATAAACATATCGTAAAATATAAGTTTTAACTTCTTATGTGCTGTGCACCTACCTACCTACCACGTTGTAGTTCATACATAGAAATAATCTATGAGTATATTAATACGTGAAGGAAAAACTTTGCGCGGACGGAGGAGTATGACATTTCGCAAACTCATAGTTTATATAGAGAAGGAGTGGCGATGCTAATGATTTTTTTTTTTAATTATTCTTAAAATAAATTAAATCAATTAAAAGCATTACAAACACTACGTTATGTCTTTAATACTCACACACACTTTGATGTATTTGACATTGACACAAACGCATATGTTATGTTTATCTGTGGTCAAATAGAGAATAAATTGATATTGTTTGTGTTTAATATAATAATAGGAAAAACTGTGTATATATCAACGTTTTGACGTATCCATGTTATTGCTTTTGAAAGAAAATTGTTAAATAGCAATCGCTCAGATTTTGACAATGGAACTTTAATTATGTTCAAACTTATAAAAAGTTATGGTCGAACTTCGAGCACTGGTCGACCACTAGTAGGTATAAATAAATACACGGAACCAGCATGATATTATAATATTTCAGTTGTGAACCACAAAACTCCATAATTTCACCAATTGAAGTGGTTGATAGCCTATCAGCGGTTCACTGGGGGTCGTAGGTTCGAATCCCTGTCCCGAACATTTCCATCATCACAACATGAGCTTTGCTTACAGTGAAAAATGTCTGATGTGTACCTACTTTTTTTTCACTTTGGGAGAGCTAAGTAGATTCATTTACCAAGTCTTTTGTCTACATCGCTTCTACCATAATGGAGAGGAGATGGACTTTGCTGCGACATGTGAGGATGCCGCGCTGGATTGAGCACAGTGGAAGGCTGAAGTAGGGTCACAAGTGAGCGTATAGGCTTTGGGTATGTCGGAAGCCGGGCGAGAAAATTGCAGCCATGTTTTGAAACGCACTTCTACGAATAGTTTTCAAGATAAATATCTACAATGGTCAAGATCACTGATGAAGCCTGGAGATCAAACGATTACTCGGGGATACTACAGTATTTTTTGTCAGAATTCTGCATATGAGCAACGATAGGACATTGTAAAGAGTAGGTATAGGTATTCGAAAAGGTGTAGAGGTCTCAATCTAAGCCAATCTATACCTACAATGGTGGTCAAAATTAATAAGACCAGTAACTCTATTAAAGTAAAGTTATCTTGGTGAATTTTCGGCTAATCATGAATGTTATCAAATTTTACATGCCCATCGCAAAAAAGATGACTGCACTGTCGACTTTTTCGACACTGTAGAGATTTCCTAAAATATTAATTTTACCTTCTGTTCTTTGCTTACAATTTCAATCCAGTGAGGGTCTGTGACAAGAATCATCAGACTCCAGCACGTCTCGGTCGTCAGCCAGGCTCTTCATGGATCTACATGATTTCAATTACCTTTAGATTTAGATCCTGTTTTATTGCTTAATCTAAAGTTTTGAGAGACGTAATATGAAGAAATTTTCATGAGAAACCTATTTAGCAGTATTAAACCGAAATTGAGGCTATTAACGAAATGTAACTAATCGCACTTGTTACGATGTAACGAATATTACAATACAATATCTTCACAACACAGTCTTGTTAGACTTACAAGATATTCACCAAGATAATGTAAATAACCATTAATATACGAGCCATTCAAACTTCAATTAAAATATTTTACAAATCAAGATACATAATATTATTAGTATGGTCGACTCTAATAAACCAATATGCTGTAGGTAGGTAGGTTCATACGTAATGCCTTCTCCATCTGAGCCAAATCGTTAAAATGAAAATTATGAATACTTTAGATACCTACATGGAGTTGGTATATTTGTATTATAAACCTGCATATTATTATTATATTATCGTTATTATTATAATGTTTAGTGTGAAGATACTGGAAATGATGATGTGGTCCGTGCCACACACAAACACAGTCATTAAACACACCTTTTTACAGTCACACTTTTTTATTTTAGAACTGTGACTCTAAAAATATTTAAATAGAAGGTGTTGTCACCATAGTTAATTAATTAATCATTTTTTTCATTTAATATTGTTTAAGTATGTGTTAGGTGAGTGGGGCCTAAGCAGCCTGCTTTTTTCATACAGTCCATTTTCGTTTATTTTGGAGACAAGAAAATCTGTTTCTTTTCCTCTATCCTGCGACCATCTTTTTCTCTTTTTCATGACATAAATCCCATTATAACTACAGCCTTAATTTTTGGACTATGCATACATCCCTGGATGAAGCTCATTTTTACACTGCCGTTGATTCTTTGAATCATCAAAGCTTCAAGAAAAAAAAGGTTTATTTTCAGTAAATGAAGACCTGTATATAAAAAAATCTCGATTAAAAAGGAAAATTCTTCGATTACGAAATCCATTTATTAAGTTTTTGAACGCTTAACTGCACACAAAAATGATTACTGAATTAATAAAATTAACTGAAATGTCCAAAAAAATTTCGTTGTAAGTAACATATCGGATCCGATTCAATATGGGACAGGATGTAAGCAATGACTTGTTTAAGGATCAAGTATACTAATTAAGAATTTCTATAAAAACCCCATAAATTATGTCCACACACAATATCTAGCCAAACAAGTAAGTATCGTTCAATGTATATACCTACACAGAATAGAGACGACTCTCGCACCCATAAGCGTCGCAGGTATGTGCCCATCACAGATTTGGTTTCATTCATAAAAGTCAAAATACTCCACAGTGTAAGGCACCATTCAAAATACTGGTTTTCACACCTAGTCCGTGTAGATACAATCTACACCTGTTAATACAATCAATAGGTACCTACTTATTCTATTATTTACAATATATTATCTACCTGAATTATTTAAAAGATATTTTTTTAATGATTTTTTCGTATTGAGATTGGGACATTTTTAATTATAAAAATCCGTTTTTTCCCTATTTGCCTATAAAATTGGTATCAGTTTTACATGGTTTCCTCTCAAAATGTAGCTATTGAATTATTAGATATACATACTTTAAAGATATAAACCTATGATTATGAATACAGTTCAAAAAATTCAATTTATACTGAAGAATTGAAACGAAATTTGTTATTTGATTTCATTTTCATACGTGTGTCTAGCATTGATGAAACGTCCATACGTGGGAATTTCTCATATTTCTACCAAAAATAATGAAATGTTTTATTTTTTTACTAAGGCCGTTAATCTAATGGTCAAACCATCGAAAATTGTCAATCATTGCCACTGAATTATCTAGTCTATAATCATGGTTCAAACGAGGAAGGATTTCAATCATCATCATCAGTTGCGCTACAGCCAGTTGATGAGCCTTGGCCTCAAGAAATCTTTTCCATTCCTCTTTGTCCTCTGTCGCTCTCCTCCAGGAAAGATTACAATGGCTTACTTAAATTACTGACTTACTTACTAACAAAATCGTTGATCAGATTTTATGTTTGGACTTAAAATGAACGCTCTAAAAACCAAAACAATGTTAGTCACTAAACGGAAGAACATAATCGTTCATCTAAACATACTTGTAGATGGGTGCAGAATAGAGCAAGGGAAGCAATTTTTAGAGATGTTGCGGTCACAAAATGCAGAAGCTCTTAATTATGTCTAGATTCTTGTGACCATATTTCAGGACTAGATCTTAAAGAATATGTAACAACTAATGACTCTAACAATTATTCATTACTAATGTTAATAACAGTAGAAGACGGTCGTAAGCCCGTAGTGGTTTGTTCCATTTAAAAATAGAATATTATTAATGAAGTGTTAGAGTCATTAGTTGTTATAGAAGCTCTTGTTGTAATTGTGACCTGATTTTATACACAAAGTGGAAAACTGTTAAAGCTTATATTTAGTCAGTGGTTATGTAGGTATGGAGTGGAGGGTTGGACCCCCAAAGTTTCAACCATGAATACGATTGAGACATTTGAACTCTGGATGTAGCCAAGAAAGCTCCGTATCTCGTGGAGAGATCGCTTTGCCAACGAAGAGGCTCTGAGAGTAATTAATAAGAAAGTGCTTCTAATCACTGTCAAAAGTTGAAAAGTGGCATATTTTGGCATTATAGGCTCTTTGTGGAAGGAAAGAGGGCATGAGAGATATGGGGCTTAAAAGAGGTTCGTGGCTTGAGACAGCAATTTTTGACCGATTTGGATAAGGACGTTGTATTAACAATTGCCATATCGACTTAATTAGTTTAAAGTGCAATGGATATTCCAATAAAGAATATAAAAAATTAAAAATTTCGTTTTATAACCAATCACAGTGTCTTCTGTGCTTAAAGTTGTGTTTGGATTGTACAGAATTTATAAACGATAAACCAGTTTCAATAAGACAGGAGTAATAAAGAGGCATTATATTATGGGTCTTATGATCAAATTCATTATTGTGTATCCGGTATATTGTGTTGGGCACAATGAGTAGTATTTATTAGTAATAATTATTTATATAATCCTCTCAAATGTAGTTGGCAGGCACCCGAATGGACTACAAGAACTTAAGTAGGTACCCACTGGCTCTAAAGAAATTTTGAATTATTTATGGTTTAAGTGTATTCTTTTTAAAATGTATTCCAATTAACAAATTTGAATGAATCAATGCTTTATAAGTACAAAGGTGAGTATTATAAAAAAAAAATATAAAGTAAAGGTACACCTGAGTTTTTTAATGATGTTTTAACGATATATTATATTTTTTTATTGTAAAATGGGATCGACTATATTGTTTAAGTTTTGTGAAAGATCTTTATGAAAGAAAAAAATAATAATTAGGTACACTTGACTTAGGCCCCTGAGTTGTTGCATCAAGAACTCATCGAAAAAGTATTGGCAGGCTTAAGGCAAAGTGTCTCATGACGTAAGAGGAGTTTTTGGGCGAATGGATGCAGCTGACCAAGACACGACGGATACATTAAGCAGACTCTTTCTAGCATTAATCCAATGAAATACTTCGTATGGGAGTAGGTAGGTACGTTAAACAAAAAAATAAATAAAAAATAATTAATTATTCACGCGTTCATCTTGTATCAATAATTAACAATTGGCACTTACATAGAATTAAAATGGAATATGTTAAATTGAACACACATTCCGAGAGAGACGCTCATTTGTTAGTGTAATGGGTTGCCTTAGACAATATAAATACCACGATTATTTAAACAATTAATCAGATAGACAAATCACACGAGACTGATTCTACTCGGATTGTATTATTGGATGTTCTGTAAAGATCCCGTCACACCTATAGCAAAACTTTAATAAAGTAAATTGTTAGTTGTGGTTGCTGGCCTGGTGAAAGAAGCAAAACTGTACGAAACCGGGTTCATCTGAAATGATTGACTGATCACACAAAATATCCAATAATTCATCCCAAGATCTAATACATCCATATTTACAATATTTACTATAAACGGCTGAAGGTAGGTAGTAGGATCAGTCAGTTTTTAACCACATTATTTTCCTGTGCATAAGTAGGTAGGTACCTACTTAACTACAGACAACAAAGATTATGTAAAATCAACACTACATATCTAGGTATATAAATAAGTCATCATCTTGACCGATCGTCATCACAAGCATGGGTGCAGAGGCTGAATTCAGGGATATTTTCATTTTTATCGGTTAGCTTCATTTGTTCTCCAACTCCCTATACATAAAAGCTGTCGCTGCATCCGCATCGGCACTATCTATTATACAAGCATCGCATCTTTGGTTTTTGGGGTCTTCTTCCAAAAAGAAAATAGTTGCGGTGCGTTCTCTATTTAAATGGGTAAAAAACAAAATCCGATTTATTTATATAATACAACTAAATAATTTATGATCTCTCAAAAAATATTTAAAAGTAGGTATATGTGTGAACAGACCTTTAGTTTACTTATCAAACAAAGTTTGTCTAATTTCGTAACACTCTCTGGGAGGTTTATGTAGGTAGGTACGGACAAAAAATCAGGTGTGTCTCTTATATCGAATACCTGAGGTGTTGTATACGAGGTGTATGTATGCAGCTGATGTATCTAATTAATTAATTGTTAGATTCTTCTGATTAATTACATAAGAAAGAAACTTTTTCATATATCTAAGTTGTATTCTTCTCTATAATAATACATTTTTACTTACATAAATAAACAGCAATTGTCTAGGTCCAACGAGATTTCGAGCGGACGTCGACCTCCTGGAAGGTCGCCAAAATAATGGAAGGACAGCTGGACATCATCAGTACAAGACTGAGTGACTAAAAACACACCAAAAGTTCCAAATCATGATGCGGGAAGAACAAAAAACTATATTTCTGTAACATTGATAGCCGACATCTTGTTTTTCGCATACGGATGAGACCAGTTGATTAGAATCTATTTGCGCAAGACAAAAACGCTAGATCTAATAAGCCAACTTTGTAAAAAAAAATAGGTAGGAAGAATGTAACTAGAGAATTTTGTACATATTATCGTAGTAAATAATCCAATCCAAATAATCAGACGATAGAACTCCTCGTGTCGCCCTACAAGGCAACCCTGAAGGAAGAAGACCCCCGGGAAGACCACAAAAGCTATGGGGAGATAGTTGGCAGTCGACTTCCCAAGAGCCTGAAACGGCGGCACACAGATCCGCAAGATCTATGAAGAGAAGAAGAAGTCAATTATAAATGTATACCTATTTGAAAATATATCTTTTTTTATTTATTATTATTTCATTTATTATTTAAAGATTAAGTTGCGCTTTCAATACACTTTTTAAAAATAATCAACCCTATACCGTGGCATAAGTACCTATACCGCAGAATACGAGTACTTTGGCAACCTCGAGGTTGGTTTTCTTAGCATTCCGTACGAACCCGATTGGACCCTCGACGCCATCGAGAAAGTTCGTGTGCGGAATATCGTGAGTACATACGAATCGGTTCGAATATTTCCGAAGGACGATATACGATTCAGCTCGGACTTTTTGCAACTTTAAGTTTTTTTTTCGTATGTTAAGATTGTTAAGTGTCAAAATATGAAGAATGCAGTGGTATAGTCTGTCTCATTAAACGTCGTTATTACTTCTTTGTACCTAGGAATAAAGTTTGCATGGATATTATTCTTGTTTATTGCGTATTACTTGTTTTAGTAGTAGCACTTTTGCGTATTCTGTGTGTATTCGAAGAATAACGTTCTATAAGCACGGCTGCAGAAGGTTAAAATAAACAACAGTCACTGAAGTAAGCCATAGATATATGTATATGAATATCACGGTTGTAGAAAATTTTGGTGCCTCTAACTAAAAGTTATCCGGTATTCTTGCAGATTTCGCAGTCGGTGTTATCATTCATACTCATTCATTTATGTAGGTATTTTTATTTGACAAAAAAAATCAAAAGTCTCTAAGTAAATAAATTAAAGCTCGAAGAAATATCAACGCTAATTAGGAAATATAATTCAATCATATTGACACGGAAAAATAATTAAAAAACGATATTTGATACCTAAAATACAATTATACGTATTTTTTATTACGATATTTTATTGACGATATTAAATTCTCGAAATGTTTAATTTTTTTATTATTGTACGGTCTTGTGAAATGTTAACGAAATTCGATAATTAATATTAAAATATTACCTATCTATATTATATTCAGAGGTAACAAAATTAACACGCACTTTGATTCCGAGGAACGTCATAAAAGTATCCATATTGTAATTAATATAAATCCTGTGAATATTTTTAATTAATTTCGTATCCTGTTTTAGTTATCATAAATAACATAATACGAATAGAAAAATACTATTTTATGATTTAACTTGACATTTGGTCTAATAACGTATATTAATGAGCAGGTAAGCTGCCTACTGAATAACGTTTTCTATGCTAGCTTTATTGTCTACAATTTGAGACAAAAATATCCTTTATGGAGGTATCAATATAGTTTTGATGACAAAGGACACAAAAAACTGTACTTTTCGTTCCAAAATTTTCTTATAGAAGCGAAAAATGAACAAGCAGACATCTGCTTTGAGTCCCCAGGAAGGCTTTTCACTAAAATAACATTAGGTAACATCGACAGATTTAAATTTTAATGAACTATTTTTAGAGGATCATTTCAGCTAAGTCTATATATGTCAGTTGCGAATTTCTTGATGGTTCTGCATAGGTATGCCAGGGTGGTAAAATACGTAGATATTACAATTATTAATAAAACTATTTGTACAAAAGTATCTAATTAAAAAAACTTTAAGCCAGCAGATAAAAAACACAAATCATTATATGAATTATGTTATTTTGTCTTAATTTTATTCCAGGCTTAAAATAATATTAGCCAGAAAGATCCTCAAAAAAATAATTTGTTACAATGCTGCAATGGTTGCTGAAAATGCTAGTATTTTAATAAGATCGTATTTAAATACCCCTCCAGGGTCTGTCAATTATAAAATGAATTGTTTTTGCTAATTTTCTTCTAAAATGATTCATCTTCTCCTTTGGATTTTTGTTCCTTGGTAATTAATTAATATCGACCAATTACTTTACAAACCCCAACAAGTCAGAAAAGGCGCAAGAAATAAACCTTGACGCCTGGACCTCATCAGTTTCAGGCAGATGGTGTCCCCCCTGTGATAGCGTAAGATCGAGTGCTATCCAGGGCTCCTATCTCCTTATATGCTTCTGAGTGGAGTTGAATTACCTTATGAAAGAATTTACCTTTTGCTTATTGAAAATTATTAGGTCGTTCATTACATTATTCTAAACCTCCATAATTACAGTTAGTTTTTACCATGAAAAATGTATTAATTTACATATAATTAGGGAGTTAATAACACTCATGATTATCAAAATCCATTAAGCTGGCATCAGATTAGAGTTAAGTTCTAGCGACACCCACACGTATAGCTCAGGCGCACTGATTATCTGATGATGCTGCGTAATTCTTCATATTTCTGATTAATCAATCACCATTCTGTGCTGCTTCTACATCCTTGGAATGGAGAATAAAGTCTCTGACCACCTCGATGACATCTTACAACTTCGCGTTGGGTGTCCATCGATAATCTATTACTTATAATGTTTATCTTTAAGTTAATTTTAACAGGGACATACTTACGTAGGTACCTACCTACATTCTTAGTAGCACTTTCTTCTTGACTAATTTTTTCAAATCATTTTGCTTAAATTTCACTTCCTGCAATAAGTCCACCGGCTTATACTAAAACTTTTTTTTTATTGAAAATGTAATTTTTTTTTAATATTAACCGTACGAATAGAACGCTATTCGTCGAATAAGCACAGATTAAGCAAATCTTCCACAGCAGCGTCCCCAATTAAATTTGAAACCTAGGGACAAGAAGTTGAATTGAATACTATCTATTATGACAGTTTGACATTTCATTTGGAACGCTGCTGTGGAAGATTTGCTTATTCCGCGCTCATTCGACAAATAGCGTTCTATTAGTATATGAAAAGTAATTTGATATACCTAGGTAGGTACTTAATTTGAAGTGGTTGGTAGCCTGGCAGTTACGACGCCGGCTTTCGTGTCTACCGTTTCATACGGAGGTCGTGAGTTCAATTCTAGATGCCAAAGAGAACACATATTCATTTTATTAAAAAAAAAAACTATTTTTTATTCGAAATTCATAGTTGCATGCACATGTTAACATAGTGCGAATGTTAACAAAATTGAGCGTGATGTACCAAATACATATTCCAGAGTGAATTAAGATCAGTTGTTATTATAAGTGAAATTAAAGTCACAAAGACAGGACATAAATATGTGTCTGTATAACCGGTGGAACTTACTGTCTAACAGCATTTCTGCTTGTCAACCGGTCCTGACCAATTTGAGACAGGATTTCATCTCCATTTAAAAATATGAAATGAAAAAACTTATTTCTTCTTCTTCTTCTTTATCCTTGTCCGCTCCCTAGATGGAGCATATGGACTGCACAAGTCCTCGGCATGCGGTCCATGAAAAAACATCTCGAAAATTTCTGAAATGACTAAAATAATTCCCTAGGTAATCGAATATTGCTCAGAAATCCGTTGCCTTTAGTAAACTGACGCATTTCTAGAATAATTTTACATAATATTATACACAAACTTTGGTCTTTATATTACTAACTTGCAGTTTTAATTTTTTAACATGTTCCGTATAATTCATAAATATTTTGATTGTCAAAAATATCTAGTATGAATCCACAGGTATTAATTATTATTAATAAAGGTGTGCAAGATAACACAGATACTTGAAGGTCTGACACAAATAATTACTAATTATAATCTTTTAAAAATTTACCTCGTACGAATCACAATAAAGCCATGAAAGATATCATCTACAAAATATTATAATGATGAACTGTTTACACTCGCTAGTTGTTTGCATACTTGCACACACGGCCAGCATTGTTGTTCTACCACTCGTAAAGTCATCTCTGCGTGCAGTTTCAGTGTACAGGGCCTCGTGCAACTTGTACTTGCCTGCTTTATTTTCATAATAATTGTTATAATACAAAGAGAGATCCCACAAGTGGTTGGACTCACACATTAAGAATTCCTCGAGTGGCTGGTTGCAGGGCTAGACTGTGTACATTATCAACCGAGTATGTTCTTCACACATCTCTTACTTCTAGAATAATCTTTCCAATTAGAATAGGTACATATACTTATTCCTCAAGGCATCAATACACCGTAAAGTTTTTAGAAAGGTTTATCAAGCTAGAGTGATCTATTTAGTATCTACAAGTGAAAACAGCAGTAAGTTCGCTCTAACAAAAACCGCTCATCCTATGGCTAGAAGGCCTAAATCTGGTAACTAGTGGTCGACCAGTGCTCGAAATTCGACAATAACTTATTTCAATCATAAGTTTGGACATTATTAAGATTCCATTGTTAAAGATTGAGCGAGGTTATTTCAAAATTTTCTTTCAAAAACATTGAAATGGATATGTCAAATTTGAAATGTTAATATCTAAAAAGTTTTTTCTATTATTATAAAATATAAACAATATTAATCTATTCTCAATTATTTATATCCCCCCATTTCCCGCTTCACCTTCCATTTGAATATACCGCGTTCAAAATACTTTCTGCGCCCATTATGCTTTGCTTTTTACATATTTTTTTTAAATTCATAATAATTAAAAAAAATAGCATTCGCCACTCCATCTCTATATAAACGATGAGTGTACGAAATTTCATACTCCTCCGTCAGCGCAATTTTCTTGAAAATAGTCACAAAGTTTCTTCTTTTACTCTCTCTAGAGCGCTCCATTCTATTTTACATCACTGTACGCGTTTTTTGTGGGTTTTGACAGCTTACTCAATAGACGATTCTAGACTATGCTCTTATTAAGACCGCTCAAACCTTATCAATCACGTACTTATTTAGGCATACCCTCAAAAGCAAGGTTCTGGGTCAGTGAAAATTGAAGGTATGTAGCAGCCTTTGATTTATTGTAAACTTTTCTTGGAGACATACAAGATTCACCAAGGGTTCTGTTATGATACTCTTTGTATGTATGGACTTAGAGACTAAAAAAATCTTGAAACACTCCTACAAATCGTACCTTCAATTTAGAATGTTTTCATCTCAAAAGGTCCCGTGAAGAGTTCGTCGGCAGTTGGAGTAACTAAATACATAACTGGATATTATTTATTGACAAACATAATTTTGATGGTTATTGTTAATTTACCGGGTATTACCATGACTTAACCTACAAGAGTGTCTCGTAAAATTAATTCCAGATAGTCACACGACTAAATAAAATTATGATAATGTTCCTTCACTCGTAGTCATTTGATTAGAAAGTATCTGATGGAGATAAAAAGACAATATAAAATTACAACGTACCTGCGGTTGACCTTTCGAAGATTCAGATCTCGTTTTAAAGTAAACCACCAAAATGATCATTGTTGCTTTATGGGTTTCTTGTGTGCCTGGTTATAACAATCTCAACACAATGCCACTCTTTAAGTCTTGCAATAGCTTAATGATTTCGATGTTGCTGTATGGTGTATCTCTTGGATATAAGAGGTAGTGGAATAATTTATCTCATTTAGTTTCATATCTTCTGAACTAGCTAAAACCAAACGATATAATTATCTTGTTTTCCTTTACCAGCTTTCCCCCTTTAAAACTTGCATCGAATTATATTTCATGTATTTTCTTCCTTTTGGTGAGACCTGTTGTGGTGTCTTTTCGGTGCCCCAGATATACCTACTTCCAGCGTTTTGGTGGTCGTCGAAAGTCTTTTGTATTTCAGTCTGTAAAGGCGGCGCTACACATGCCTGTAAAATGGGACAGTAGCTTGCATGCCTGTTAATGGCATGTAGAAGTTACTGGCGCGATGTGGATACATTTGCAAGTTTAACATGCATTCAATTTGCGTCCTTGCATGTCTGTATACACAAGCTAGTCACGAGGCAGTACATGTCCCAAATCACATTCAAATCACTCGAGATTTTTGCAATGGAAAATATTCGAAGTGAATTAATTAATTAATTTCATCGTATATCCTACTTAGTTCCCGAAAGACGTTTACCTGTACTCCTTACTATGAATATTGATTTCAAATTTGTAGTTTACATACCTAATATACAAAAATACGTTTAAAATATTTTTGAATGTAAAAAAAATATTTCTGAAAGTTCGAAAAAGGTTCAATCAAAAATCTACGTACCTACTAATATTTTTTTATGTCAATGATAAACATTTAGACCCTCTCATACTGTGTTCCGCTCCTTCGAGGCAGAGCTGAGGAATCTGGACATGGTGTGGGAGGAGGTCATTAACGTTGCGCAAGATCGAGCGCAATGGAAAGCTCTTGTTGCCTCCCTATGCCCCTAAGTGGGGTCTAAAGGGAGTTTGGATTGGATTGGGATTGGATAAACATTTATTTTGTTGTTTGTTGTTGTTTGAATTTTTCATAGATTGCGTTTTCGTCCCAGGAAACCCGTTCCATACTAACTTTAATATCATATTTTATACTATTTCTTATGCATTTTCAACTGTTCATTAGTTATTCTGTTATCCGAAGAGGAGAAGTAGTATCCAATACATTAAACATCGCAAGAATCCGTTCAGTCGATCTCGAGTTCGCACTAACACGAATTTTTTTTTAAATTATAGAGGATAATATGAAAGAGGAGGTATAGGTACCTACTTGAATCCAGGCTCTTTAACAAAGTTCTCTGAGGTTTAATGATTAGTCATTTTTTGTTTATCCATATTTTTATTTCTAAAATCTATAAGATATCAAACTATAAAGATAATATCGACACATCTATAAACTAAAATAGGCTTTTCTTGTCAAACCTTAAAACGTTTGTAATACTGAGAGCCCAACATCGAGCCGCTTATCAGGTTATTTGTATTCAACTAATTAACAGACACAATTTTAATATGAAATAAGATTTTTTAATTAGGATTTCCACTTAAAAAGGTGTACGATCCGGTTTTGATGCTCATATATTATCTTGTCTTATTTCGTCAATACATTTGTTTAATCATTTTTATCAAAGTGATTAGCTTAATTAAGAATACATTCCGTACAGGAATTTAGAAGCATTAGCATTTTAATATCACAAACGACTGTTTTTTCAAGTGTTGCCTCTTCACATTTTTATTGTATTGATATTGTTAATATTTTAAGGCAAACGGTCGGACAAACTTGTTAATTCCAGATGAAGGCTGATGAAATTAAGTGGACATTTAAATATTAATATTTTTTTAAAACGAAAAATATTATAAGTTTCGTATTGCTTTCTTTTGTCGAGTAGCCGGTAAGTTTTCCCACCTAATTGTATGTTTAAAAACTTAACAATCGACACAAAATATGCAGAGAAAGCTTCGGATACTTGTGTCAGATAATAGGCCTTCAATAGGAACTGGAATAAGGGTTAAAAATAAGACATTCAAGTTGAACCAACATTTCCTCACGCAGCCGAGATAAATCTAGCAAGAAGTGAGTTGGTTTGCATCATCGAATAACAGGGAAAATGGAAAGCAGGAGTGCAAGCAGTAAATACGGCTAAAGTCTAAAGAGAAATACTACTACAGATAGAACTACTCTTAGTAGTTGCTTAAATTTTCTCACCCCTATCCAATATGACTAAATAACGACAACGCTATATGTGAAAAATTCCATAACAACACATATTTTACTTGATGCCATTGAGTTTCAAAACATCGGTACGCAGATTTTTTATAGATTTTTTTTCGAGGTTTCAGAAATAATTTTTTAACATTCAAACATATTTTAAACGAATTTTTGTATAAATTACGAATTTGAAATCAATATAATATGTATAGTTAGAGTAAGGACTACAGGAAAATGTGTGTCAGGGAAAATTGTAACAAAATAAAATATCCTACCAATAAACATACGAATTATCGAAGAAGATGAAGGTATGCAATGGGCTGCTGGCCCAGAGGGTGGCGTACTAGTATAGGACTGCTTGGTTCACGGGTTCGAATCCTGCAGGGGCGTAGGGTTTTTCGACAAGATAGGAAATCTTTTAGGTTGTTGCATGCAATGCTACGGATGCGGTGTAGAATTCTGGAGTTAGCCATATGAAAATTTAGGACATTGAGCAATTCGAGCAACATGGGAAATTTCAGGATAAATGGTGAATGTAATAAACGTAAAGTGATCAAACTAAGGATACTTTCGAAACAACAGTCGAAGATGGTCGTTTGATCGAAGATCAAGATCAAGTTTGCAAAAAAATAACATCAATACCAAATGTATTTGCCAAATCGAATTTAGCAAATACATTGATTTTATTATAACTTCACATACGTGCTTGGTTCTTTAGATGCTCATGTTTCGCTTAAATTTCCAAAAGATCTTGGAGCGACTTTTCCTAGAAAATATGTCGATATCCCACTCAAAATAGAAAAGAGATCGGGGAAAATTCTCGAAAACTTTTCGTAGGTCATATAACCTAAGTATAATTAAATGACAAAAAAACCATTGATGTAAGGCTTTAATTGTTATGAAGAGGTCAGGGATGGTCCCATCGTAGAAATGTTTGTGTTTATTCGTGGTATGTATGTCCCGTTCAATCGGATTAATTAACTCCATAGGATTAAGGGTTGTTTATTGGCACCATTCATCCCTGTTATCCGTTATTTGTCCAACTATTTCACCCCACCTACCAGAATCTTACTACCCCATTCAGCCATTATATTGAATACATAGGTGGATCTAACTAAAACAACACCGCATAGGTACTTCGCATACTAAAAGTCTGCCTATATACATAGACAACATTTATTTTTTATTTAAACCTTAAATTGAATTTAGCAAATACATTGATTTTATTATAACTTCACCGACCTCGGTAGCCTAGTTGTACTAGCGTGGACTTCAGATCCGAGGTCCCGGGTTCGATTCCCGGTCGGGTCAGAGTTTTTCTAAGTGTTTTTTCACTTGAAATTTCTACCCGGGGTTGGCCTGTCTCAGATTGGACGGGACCGGTTGACTGGAAAAAATTGCCTCAGGCAATAAGTTCCGCCGGCTATACTGACACCTTTGTATAGAAAAGTGTTATATTATTATTATTATTAAATTGATATGGATAGTTTGATATAAATATAAAAGGTCTTGCACGTTTTTAATACTAAATATAAAACTTTATTTGTGATCAAAACAACATAATGAGAGACATTCTTATGAAAACTTTAGATTTCTCGATGGTTCTTCTTCACAGAGAAACTATTTACAAAATCATAACTAATTTGATGGACATTTTGCAAACAAGTGAAGCCAGTGAAGGTATAAAAAGTATATAATAATGTAATTGACATTAAAAAAAATCTATATCAATAAGACTCCATAATAATTATTCTTGTATGATTGTTCAATAATAATACGAAATTTTGATGCAAAATAATATAAAAATAGGACATATCATACAAAGTTTATTTCCATGTTCTTCTAATTTGATGAAAAGCACTTGATCTCAAGTGATTCAGAAATAGAAAAGGTTCTCCTAGCCAAATCACTCGAATACGAGTACAGGAATTAAAATATATTTAAGGGATGAAGCAAGAACGAATTGCAAAGTAACCGTAGAAAATGAATGTCTTGAGCAAGTGAATGAGTATGTGTATTATTGCGTATTTATGAAGCATGTTTAGTCGTGATGGAAAGTGTGAAAAAGAAATCGAACGTAGGAAAGTTGCTGGTTGCAGGGTGGGCGGTGCACTAAGACCTATAATGAGAAACAACAACGTCTCACTACAAGCAAAGAAACTAGTGCAAAACGCAATCCTGCTACCATCGATGATATATGGTTGTGAAACGTGGACATGGACGAAAAAAGAAGAATGTAGTATAAATGCAGTAGAGATGAAATCTCTACGAAGAATATGTGGAAAAACTTTATGGGATATGGAAAGGAATGAAAATATTAGGAAAGAATGTGGTATGGAAGTAAGTGTTGTGACAAAGATGAAAGTTAATAAGTTGAGATGGTTTGGGCATGTGGAAAGAATGGATGCAAACAGAATGACAACGATAATTCATAAGGCTGAAAGGAAAGGTGTAAGAAAGCGTGGGCGACCGAGAATGACGTGGATCGAACACATCGATTCCGTCCTCAAGGAAGGCCAGGTAAGAAGTGAGAGAAATAGGAGAAGCTGTATGAGAAATGGTATGTCGGTGGAAGAAGCGAAAGAAGTATGCTTGGATAGAAAAGGGTGGAGGTCCGTTCTCTCTGCCTACCCCTTACGGGACACGGCGTGATGGGTAAATAAAAAAAAATTAAAAGAAGGTGTTTTATACTATATTTAAAAAACGAGTCCTTCAATAGATGGGTAAATGGATCAAGTTATGCTACTGACAGCTGCTTTATAAAAAAAGTTTGAGAAATCCTGGAACTTCTTCATTAAATTATATTTTAGATATTGTATTTTTCTATATATATACATAATTTTAGGGTTCTAGATTTTATGGTTTTCGAGATATATGGAAAAATTAAATAAAAATTCAAAAGTTAATAACCCCTGACTGAAAAAAAAATTCAAAATTCTGAGTATACAAATTTTGTATGCTTAAAGTATTCAATATTTTCTGAAATTTTAGGATCTGTGCATCAAGCGAATCAAAAGTTATAAAGAGGGGACGGATACACACACATATACGTTGGAAAAGTGCCCCTCACCCCCTCCCCTCTAATTAATGATATCTTTTGAAAACGAAATAGTGTAATTTGACTCTTTCTGAAGAAATCATTTTTTTGAAATTTCGATAAAACCAGTTTTAAACTTTTTAGGAGGCACTTAAAAATCATCTTTTTTTATATGTGCCCTTTTTCGTCCCTTTTAGTTAAATTTTGGAAAAATTGCCGAATATGCTAACACTCATTTCTATAGAAAAATTTATATGCCAAATCTCAAGTTCGTACCATGTCTAGTTTCCGAGATATTCGCATACTTTGAAAAACATTCAACCCTATTTTTCACCCCCTTAGGGGTGGAATTTTCAAAAATCCTTTCTTAGTGGAAGGTTTTGTATTAAGACCTACCTGATTTTCAAATTTCACTTCTCTACGATTAGCCGTTTGGGCTGTGCGTTGATGAGTCAGTCAGTCAGTCAATCAGTCAGGCACTTTCCTTTATTATTATAGATTAATGACTGTTATTCTGAAATGAAAAACAGACGATTGAGTTGCGTCGTATTCATTTTTTTTGAGACTTTTGACATTTCTGTATTCTTCTTCTTCTTCTTTCAACGTGGCAATCCACTCTCGAGAGAGTGATCTATCATTTCTGTATTCTGAAAATGTTTTATCCAATACATTAGTTGCGTATAACTACTGGCAACCGATTAAGTTCTAAGCAAGAGCTACTTGCGTAGAGTTGGAACGTGAATTTGAGAATACCAGTCATTACCTGCTTTGATACTCATGGATAGCTTAACTATAAATCAATGTTAGGAGAAGAAGTTCTTAAAATAACCGGTGGCCGAATGGCCGTGGCACAAGGCAAAACGGCGCAAACCTAATCAATTTTACACTCTACATCAATCAATCTGCTATCAAAATTGAATTTTTGTAGACAATCAGCTGAAAATTCTAATGTTACCGGAGTGAACCTTTTGCTAAGCCGTGTAATTGGGAACGATGAGCAATAATGTACTGATATCTTTTATAATACAATTTCTTTATTAGTTGGAACCAGACCAAATTGTCTAGAGATATTTAATATTGCTGAATACTTTCTATTATTAGAGTAGGTGAGTGTAGGAAGGTGGAACTGTGTAGGTACCTTAGCCAAGGCTCCCTCGACCACCACGACATTAGGATAATGGCATGGCAGTGTGGTGGCTGGCGGAGCAAGCTTCACCATAGAAACTATGGTGCTGGTTAATGAAACTTCTTAATCGGTAGCCAAATATCTGCATAAAAGCTCATTTTTGATGTTAGAAAAAAATTGTAGGTAATATGAAATTATAAACCGTACTGTAGAAAATCTTTTGAATTAGTAACATTCGATGGATTCATTCATTTTCGTATCTAATTTTACGTTTTTCTATTCAGATTTCTTCATACGACCAAAAACAATACGAAACATTTATTATGAATGCGAAATATGGACATCAACAGAGTACAAACACATGAATAAGGAAAGCCTTTCAGCAATTTCACTTTTTACAGGTTCATGATTGTCAGTATCAAAGGCTTTGCCAAAATCTACACAGAAATTTTAAACTCCATAATTTGACTAACAAGTTGTACGCAGTTATTACAAAATCAACAATGGGTACTCCTCCAGAATAATAGGCAATAACAAAACATAGTCTGATTAAATTGACCCGTATGTAAATGATCTTAATTAACCTTTACCGTCTCATCAAATCCAACATGTCCCGAGAATGTCTGCTTAATTACAATCTAATTAAAAACACAATATGTCAGTTGCCATAAGAAATAATTAATTATTGTTTTGTTTTATTAGTGGCTAAATTAAAGGCAATTAATAATAACTGCCTGGTCGTTAAATAGTCAAGTGTATCAATCAATTAGTTTTATTCTCATTTACGTCATATTATTCTGAACGAACAGACAGAGAAAAATGGATCTATATTGATTCAGGCAAATTTAATTTGCTTTTTTTAGACAAGCATTTTCGTAGGTAACGCATTGTACATAGGCATACTATACATTTTTGTTGAACGTATGATCGTTTTAGTGCCATCAGGCTTCTTCTTCGATCTTATGTGGCAGTCTACTCGAGAGAGGGTGATCTATGCCAAAATCAAAATTTATACGTACCTACATAGGTACCTTGCAGTAAAGTCAACTGTCGTGTATGTTACAAAACAAAACATTATAAAAATTAAAAGACAAAACATAGTTGTAACGAAGTGGATCTCAGTATAGAAACGTTTTTGTTTTAAAAAAATTAAATCATGTTACAATTAGACTATAAAATTTCTCCGATTTCATTCCGAGAAAATCAATCGATACTAAATAACAACGTGTGCCGTGGCATTCTCAGAGGCAATTCGGAGACTACTACCTAAGTAGATGCGCATAATTCTATAAGTCATTAATATTCCTTGTTTAGTGCATGCTCTTTCTAAACATAACACCTCAAACCATCAAAATATATACCGAAATAAAACTGTACGAATAGATCAAGAAGATTATTAGCATTTCAACAAATAAACAAAGCGCGATTCTACTGATGGGTATAGGTAGGTAGGTACATATATCTATATAGGGGTGGCTTTTTAATTATTTTTTCTAATAATCGCTTGATTTATTAATCTCACAAGATAATGTCTCTTTGGCACTTACACAAATATCCTCCGAGACGTAAACATTTGTATTGGCAAGATGTGTGGTTTGGTCCTACCCATCTACACCGGATAATCCTAAGAATGCTTAATCTTCAACATCAACAAGGTGTTCGCAAAGTATGTATCAATATTTTTTTAATAGCTATTTAACCCCGAAAACCCCCTTCAATGCAGAAAAAATAATTTTATTAATAAATGCAAACAAATACCTACCTGTTAATTAGTATGTACCTCAAAATGTTAATTTTGACTTCCACGGATAGTTTGGTTTTTATTATGTAGTTTGCCCTTAACTAATATTATCAAAATTCATAACTAGATGTGTACCTACTTAGCTGTATTTTGCAAAAATGTTTTTATTCAGTACCCGTATTCTAAGTTTTATCGGAAGGTAGTCACGAAAGTAAAGTGAGTAACACGATTCATTTTGTATGGAAAACGTTTATACGTATCAAATGCGAGAATCGCTTTTGTTTCTAGAAATATCTTTGTGGCGGCGCTATACACGTTTTCTATACAAAATGTTTCGTGTAAAACTCACTTTACTTCCGTAACTATCTTCCGATAAAACTTAGAATACGGGTACAGATTTAATTATTTCATAACGAAATCCAATTCCATAATAATTAATTATTGGTTTCCGAAACAACTTAAATAATTCATATAGGTAAAACAGATACACTTTATTGGGTTGGGTTTATTGTCAACTGAATATTTCTCCTAACCAACCCCATCTACTGTTGTCTTTATAATTTATTTATGTATTAGGGATTTTAATAGGCTTAATTAAGAAGTAATACAAGCTTCCAAGTGTTTGATCAAGAAAAATAGTGAATGCTGTAGTTTATATGACATTTTCCAGGTATTTTCAGAGAATATACCTGAATAGTATAACAACTAATGACTCCAAGAATTCATTACTGATGTACGATTTTTAAATTGAACAAACCACTACGAGCTTACGACCGTCTTCTACTGTTATTTTGAAGGCTGGCTGTGTGATCACTTTACGTCAACAACGTTCGCCATTAGGTAGCAATGTATAAATCTCCGAAACTCCCAATCATGAGAACTCTCGACATGTTCAACAGGTCAAAAAATATCATGTACGTATACAACAAGTAGATATTTAATAGTTAAAGAGATAAAAGTATATATACCTATTCTTTGAATTTAGTTTTTAAAAGACGCAAAAAATATATCTATTTTATACCTTGATATTGTGTTAATTAAATGGGGTCTAAAGGGAGTTTGGATGTGGATAAAAACGTTAACACTGTCAATAAATCGATTTATGTAGATACATTCTTAACTGGTCAATCAAGAAAATTAGATGCGTGAACAAGTTCCATATCACCGTGTTACTCGGTCCATACAGTCCTGACCTGACGTCGATTGGCTTAGGCGTCGCATGTTCGCCGCAAACACAGGCGTCGAGTGCCCGCTACGCACACATCCACTACGATCAGCTGTTCACCACTACACAGGCCAGCATTCATTCGGTGGCGTACGGACGCCACAATCGTATTAACAGCGTCGCTTACTCACACATGAGCAATCTGAGAAAAACTGTAAAGCTCGTATCACATCTGAAACAACTTATTTAAAAAGCCCTTTACTGTGCCCTGTTACTGCACATATCATGCTAGAAATTATTCAATAAGACACATCATTGTGACTAAGACTTAGCATTTGATTACACGCGCTTAGAAAATACTATCGCACACAAGTATTTTATAACAATCTGTCTAATTGTCTGCTTAAAATGTTTTCTTCAAAATAACATTCAACAATGTAGTGTACGTTTATGTCTTAAAAAAAATCATTATTTCAATCATCAGACTGTTGTGTACCACGTGACACGGTTCTATGGAGGTGTATGATGGGCCTCCCTTCCTAAATTTTCCGAATCTTCCCAAAAATTTTATTTTTTATAACACTTAGATATGTTGCGATTGATTGTTGTCTAGTGTATAATGAAATATAAAGTAGAAAAAATGGTCACTAGCAGTGTCACTGCCCTGCGTGTTACCAACCCCCTCAAAATTATTGGCTTTCACTGTACTTCAGCGAGCCAAGAATTCATAGATTTCTTGTTATGGAATCTTTATACAGTTATAAACACACTGCCAGCGATCCCTGTTTTTTTGGTGTTTTGTTTTCAAAAAATCCATTTGCAAATTCTAGATTATCGAACACATGCATCAGACCCCAGATACCTCCAGTCAAAAAAAAACATTTCGTACTTTTGGACAATCGAAGTCAATATACCTGAGATGTGTTAACTTAGTCACTTACTTACATTTTTATTTATTATGCTTGTTTTTTTGCATACTTTAGTGTAAGTAATAACTATAATATGTTTACTGGCATCACTCAATTTAATACAGGATTTTTTATGAAAATAATATTAAAATGTTATATTTATGCAACAGCGGCCGTATTCTCGTAGCGGTCTTATTGCAATCTTATTGAAAAGATATCTTAAAGGGCGGCTCGGATAAGGATTGGACCAATCAGAGAGAAAGGGGGAGTGTCATGATCGTTTCACGATTGGCTACATCGTATTGTAGACACTCCCTCTTTCTCTCTGACTTAAAAAAAACAAAATACTTAATTTGACTTAAGTATTTTGATGATTCTGTGCTGCCCAATGCCCATTCTAATCACGTGGTCTCACCACAAAACTCTTTTTCGTCCTACTTTTCATTATCTTCTGTATTAGGGTGGGTTTCTCGATCGTTAGTAATAGCAAAGCGTTAGCGATAGCAAAGTAATAGGAACTTTTTAGTCATTAAAAAATGACATTTTATCATAATTTTGCTTAATGAAGTAATGTTTTTAAGCATTGTGATGTTAGTATGCATGTTAGTAATCGATTATTATGTATTTTGATATTCCTTACGATCGAGTGCTAATACGTCGAGAAACCCACCCCTAGAGTTCTCTTTAATAAGGGTTAAAAAAAAATCCTTTATAACAAAGTATCGGTATCCTTTGTTCATTATATTCTACAGAATATACCGCAGTGGCTATGTCATTCGCATAGATGATTAAACATCTGAGTCTTTTAAGGGACAATACTGTACTTATCATGTTTTGGTAAGTGTGAATGGACTGTTATGTGTTCGTATGCTGGATGCGTGTCTGAGCAGTGACCGAGCTTCAAACGTCAGCTATGGGGGTAAACCTACCACACGTACGGTCAACCGAAATCTTTAGACGCCGGCTTTCTATCTACGAGTTCAACATATAATAACGTTCAATCAAATCGACAAACATTTTGTATCAAACAAAACCTACTCGTATAATATTCTAGTGATTAATTTTTCACATTTCCAAATATTTACAATTGTAAACATTATGCTTTGACATCAACTGTCACTTTGACGTTTGACGTATTGTGTTTTGTTTACAAACTATGTGATTGTTGTTTTTTGTGTAGGTACATGCTTAAAAAATAATAGTTTCTGTGTTTATTAATTAACTTTTCAGATTTTAAATAAATGTACGCATTTTTCACATTGTTTTGAAATACTTACATATAATAAAAGTGTAAAAGTTAGTGTTCGTGAATCTTTGCAATGAAAGTTTTTATTGATATTTTAACAAAAGTGATGGAGGGTTTTAATGAAATAAAACAAAATACTGGTTTGTACATTTCCTAGATCAATCAAATTAATAATGAAATTTTAGAGATATGATTAGAATATCGAGTTCTCTAAATAAACATTTTTATGCCCAAGTATAGATACTCACCACTTCAAGACATTTTCAAAAGCTTAAGTAATTATTCGAGACCTCCCAATTTGTTAGATACTAATAAGTTATAAAAAATATTCAATACTTTCAAAAGTCAAGCACTGTAAACTAAAAATAAACAGTAGGTACCTAAACAAAATTATTTTTTTTAACATAAATTTAAAATTTGTTGACAGATATTGTTGCCGTGAATTCCAATAAAAAGACAGGGTTTTTCATGAATAATATTTTTTTTTATTATTGTTTAAACTAATAAGAGAATGTTGTGGTTCTGTTGTGAACTTATTGTACAATGGCAGTGCATCTAGCAATGAATTCTTAATGACACGAGCGTTTACCTTAAAAAGGGCTTCATAATATTATTATAGAATATTCGAGTTTTTATATTTGTGTTGTTTTTAAAGTGTTTATTTTGGTGTATGTTTGAGTGTGTACCCAGCTTCTGACTTGGAAAGAACAAGCGTAGTATCTTCGCCTAATGAGAAAACTAACCTGACTATAAACACCACTGTGTGTAATGACAATATGACCGTAGCAGTGGTTCTGGATGTCTACATGATATTTCACACCTTGTTATGACCAAACATTGACCAAAACAAACATCTCCAAGAAGCCCTTGTTCCGCTGAATGTTCTGTATGCAGGTGAGTTTCTCAGGCTCTCCTTAAATTTTACTATTTTTACATGTTCAATTACTTATTATGAATACAAAACATGTTGAATTAATGTACATAATATTACTTTTTTTATTCATACATATATATTTAGGTACGTTTTTACGCGATTAATGAACTAAATTTTGAGACTGACTTGAATATTCAACGTCATAATATAAACTTTATATTAGTCTCAATCAAAATTTGAAATAGACAAAATTTTAGAAAAGAATTGAATGATTAAAAATAGCCCTGTGTTGTCATTTGGATCCGTTACACATATCGGAGCGTTTATTACAAACGACAGCTTGTCAGAGCAGCGGTGGCATCCGTGAAGTTTCTCTGTCAGCCACGCATTCCCCCGTTTCATCAAAATATTATAAATTCTATTTCACATCCGATCTACATAGATTGTTGGAATTAATCTAAAGATAAATTTTGTTGATAATTTAAGAAGGTGTTAGAACACCTTTACCAACATCCTTTTGGAAAAGGAACTGAATAATTGCTTTCTTCTTCATTGGTCACAATTCTAAGATTGATTGCTACAGTCAATAGACAACAGACTTCTCTTTCTCCATCTGAAGCAGTATTTTTTAATGCTTCTCATAGGAGGAAATGCGTATGTCCACATGCACGACTCGACGCAGTCGATCCCGGAAGTTCATCCCTTCAATGATGGTATAAATGAGAACGTATAACATTCACAAAGCGTACGGAAAGACAGTATTGGAGCCCTGACGTGGGGCTATCCACGGCGATCTTGATGACGTCAAGCCCGAAGTTCTGGGATAGATAGAATCCTTTGAGTTACTAGGTATTTACATTCCCAATACTCTCTCTCTCTCTCTTAAATTCAGAAAGTAAATTCCCAACAATCGTCATCCATGTGAGGCTCTAAATTATTCTCAATTCTTTTCCACATTCATTATTCCTACTCTTTTACACTGACGAATCTCAAACAAAACAAAATTGCTTAACACAGTGTTCTCCTTCCATCTAATTATTAAGGAAATGTAGTAGGTACATACTCGTATATCTACATTTTACACCGAACCAATAGACATTCTATTGGTTATGGGAATATTCGCGGGAGGAGCTGGTTTGGTAGCCCTTAGTTGAGTTCCTGTACAATACTTCGTCTATACAATGCACATCTTCAAAAGTGCGATTAGATTTCTCGATTCGAGGTCCGGAAACAATAACAAAATTTCTTACTGGATATTTATACATTGGCCAATGGTCAGTGAATTGATTTGGTAATTTTCGATTTTTCGGAATCACGATAAAAATTATTATAATGATTTTTTATGTGTATTTAAGAACTTACAAATTATCAAGGCTATATATTAATCCGTTTGAAATCTTTACGGATATTCAGAATATAGCAAAAAAACTGTGCAAAATATTGTAAGATAATGTAATCTGGACATGGTGTGGGAGGAGGTCATTAACGTTGCGCAAGATCGAGCGCAATGTAGAGCTCTTGTTGCCTCCCTATGCCCCTAAGTGGGGTCTAAAGGAAGTTTGGATTGGAATGTACCTCAATAAATTCACAATATTTTCACATTTTAATTTAGGTACACTTAAGTAGGAGCAATTTTTTCTAACGTATTTGATGCTGCTGGTCGTTGACTATTTTTAAACATTTAACGCTAAGTGAAATCACATGTTGTCTTAATTAAAATCTATGAGACGGTGCGCCCAATAATAACGTTATGTACTAAAAATATTTCCAGAAATAAACCAATACTTAGGTGAGCTCACACTAAGAATTATGTGGATTTATAATGAAAGAAATGTCTCTGATGGAAATCTGGAATGGGTGTCAGTATTAATGAACCCGTTTTAAATTTGGCACTGATTAAAGTTCTCTCGGTTCTCAAATATTTTATTGGAAAATTTTCTAATTAATTTATGTTATTAGTGCTTTGAGCTGTGACTGGCCTAAAATAGACTCTGCAACCGGCCTTTGGTAGATAATATGGACTGTTCATGTGGTGTTCTAGAAGCCAATTTTGTGACATTTAATACCTGACTTTCTGTCTCAAATTGCATTAGACTTGGAGGTATTGTACAAAAGGTACCTACCAGACAATTGCTTGTTTTTTCTAAACCCATTTTGTAGCTAATTTTTATCATTTACTTTTCAGGATGCAAGAATATTTATTGTAACTAGTGGTCGGCCAGTGCTCGAAATTCGACCATAACTAATTTAGATTATAAGTTTGAACATTATTAAGACTCTTTTGTCAAAGACTAAGCGAGCGCTATTTCACAATTTTCTTTAAAAAATAATGACATATCTATATAAATCAAATTTGAAATGTTGATATGTTCAAAGTTTTTTCTATGGTTATTTAATGCAAAAAAAATCTAATCTCAATTTGACCACAGATATACAAAAGATTGATTGATTTATTGATTTAATCTATTTTATGCATAATTTAAAAAAAAATCGTATTAATCACCCATTCTTTTTACAAAGTGTGCGAAGTTTCATACTCCTCCGTCTGCGCAATTTTCGTAAAAATGATTACAAAGTTTTTCCTTCGCGTATCTATTAATATATAGATAACTAGCTTATACCCGTCTTGCTTTACGTTTTTGATTCCGATTGTCAGGATTGATCGGTAGGTAATTAAACAGGTTCTAGTCTAGCTTCCCATTGCTTTGTAGACCTCTATAACTAACATAAGCACAGAAAAAGAAGAATGACACTTTTAATGTTTATTAAAATTTTGTATGAAGATCCTAAAAAATAGGGTTTTTCAATTAGCTCTAAATGTATTAAAGTTAATGCAGCAAATTGTATTAAAGAACCTTCTCCGGCATTTTGCACGGCTCTGTGCAGATTCATATCTGATGTAGCATTTGTATTTTGAGCGTGATGCTATGACATACGGTAAAAAGCAAAATAAAAAACAATTCTGAATTATTATTTAGATAGAGAAGGAGGGGCTAATGCGAGTTTTATTTAATTTCCCAATTTACCACGCAACTTTCTTAATTTTTTATTTCATAAGAACCTTCTACTGATAAAAGCCAACACGACAAAAAAAGAATTAGTGAAATCGGTTCAGCCGTTTAGGCGTGATGCGATGACATTAAGTAAAAAGCTAATAAAAAAACATTTCTAAATTATTATGTAGATTTACCACGCAACTTTCTTAATTTTTTCTTTCATAAGAACCTTCTACTAATAAAAGCCAACACGACAAAAAAAGAATTAGTGAAATCGGTTCAGCCGTTTAGGCGTGATGTTCACATATACGATAGAAAGCACACAAACATTTCTGAATTATTATATAGATAGATTTACCACGCAACTTTCTTAATTTATTCTTTCATAAGAACCTTCTACTAATAAAAGCCAACACGACAAAAAAAGAATTAGTGAAATCGGTTCAGCCGTTTAGGCGTGATGTTCACATATACGATAGAAAGCACACAAACATTTCTCAATTATTATCTACTAGCCTTTTTACCCGTCCATAAAATTATTGATAAAGTTTGTTGAGAAAAATGGGGATTATAGAACCTAATTTCTGGATAAAATAAAAGTACCTTTAAAGTACGACCCTAAGTAGGGTCAAAAAAGGGAGAATAATTGATTGATTGATCTACTTTAATCTTATATTACTTATATTTAAAAAGTTTGAGGGTTTGAATTGGTAAATAGGTAGATATAATTAGATAGTAGGCGTGTCTGTATGAGAAATATGTAGAATTGCTGTGGAGGCAACAAAAGTGAGTCACAAATATAGCATTTTTATCTATTTACCATACCTTCCCCATCAAGGAAATTAGACTTGATTTCTGTAAATGCTGATCTTATTCTTCTGTAACAACATAATTATTATGTACCTACAAAGTTATATTTATTCTTAATATCAAATTTAACATGTAGGCACATAGGTAATTATTTTAGTATTCTAGACCTCTACCGAGCCAGTGATTTTGTACATGAAAATCTTTTGTATGAAGAATTTTCAATATGTACAGCCAGCAAGAAACATTGCATAAAAAACTATAAAAATTCAAACCCATCTGGGAATTGGAACCAGAAATTCCTTATCAGTAGTGGGCAGATAGTAATTTTAATGTTGTGGCCATCATTATCAGGATTCGAACCTGCACCATACTTCCTGCATGATGCCATCCTTCGTGTAAGTAGAAAAATCATTGTAGATTGCTTATTTCAAACAAAACTGGATTAGGGTAGTAATAAAATTTTCAAATTATTATGGTATCCCATCAATTTATTAAAATATTTCAAAAATTTTATTTGCTTACATAAATAAAACAATTAATACAATTGGTAAAGAAACACTCTTTTATAATACATAACTAAGGGGTTTTACAGTAGCTGTTTAAACTTCATTTTTACAGGGTAAAACTTTTATAATAATTTTTTAATAAATGTTAATTTTGAGTATAAATATTTACTTCTAGAGGATTAGACCTCTCATCTATAGGTGCTTAATATAAGTCATACCAAGAGTTGACAATTAATAAGAGGTATACAAAAGTTAAAGTGAAAGTTATTGTTAGAGAAAATATTTTAAAAATTTTGACACACTTTAAAATTCTGTAGACATCTTGGCATTGCATCAATGATAATATATAACTCTAGGAATCCCAGCTCCATTGAAGAATTATTGAAGACATAAAAGCATCGAGCCGTTGGCCCTATGGCTAGCGTCTTAGCAGATTGTTGAATTTGTCGAATACTCAAGGATTTCAATTTGACCACCTAAATAAGGAAAGTTGTTAACGTGAAGTAATTACACAAAGCTATTTGAAACATCAGGAGACGAAGGTCGTAATCCAGTACTGGTCAAATTGATAAAAATATAGCATTTTAAAATCGACCATAAATAATGGTGTAATGTTGAAATATTATATATCAGTCTGTATAATATAACACTTTTCAATGTTATAGCAAAAAGGCCTGATTTTAGATTTCAACATAAAAAAAAACATGTTGTTTACAATAATAATAATTCTGAAATTAAAATAATTGTCTTCAAATAAAAAAAAATTAATGGTTTAGAATATAGATTAAACTGCTATAGGCTTACAATAATTATTGTCCTCCAAGGCAATCACTTGTAAGTTTCTTTTAACTAATCTATGAATGCTTATTTTTACCTACTTAATACACATAATCTGCAAATTAAATATAACATAGGTAATCTTTATATTCATAAGAATGATATTAAAAATTCAGTAAGTAGTAAAATAATGAAAAAGTCAGTGCACGACGGTTGGGTTTAGAGTCACGCTGACCATCACCGCTGACATGCGAAATGTATAAACTTCTAAGAAGCGTTTTAGAATAACGCGTAGCTGTCAGCACGGAGAAGTTTATAAGTAAATTAATATAAGTAATAATTTTTTAATAGTCCAGGCGTTGGTTATTATAACATAACATTTTGTTAAGATTATAAGGCCTGTTCCAATTAAAATCTTCTTTTTCCGATGGTGTTACAGCCCAATTCTAGCCTTGTGTTCCATAATTCGACTCCTCCAGACAACCCTGTCTCTGTCCTAATTTCGAGAGTCAAGAAATTGCTCGCATCCTTCCTGACTTCATTCGCACATCGCAGCCAAGGCCTGCCAATTCAGCATAATTTTCTCTTTGGTGCCCGCAATGATGGCATTCTCTGTCCATATCTGGCCCACCGTAGCCTATGATAATTAACCAATATTAGGATGGGAGGTTAGATATCTCAAAATTTCTTATGCAAAATTTAAAAACATATAATGGGATTACACTTTATAAATAATAAAGAAATGGATATAACATGAGTTTAAAAATGTTGATATTGATAAAAGTAATATTTACTTACTTACTTTGCGTTTCCGGTCTACACTTTGCCACACCAGTAAGCAGCGACAGTCATCGCCTCGTTCGCAAGGATAAGGTGTTTGCAGGTTACATGTTTCACCAATCAGCAGGCATGTCAAGAGGTGATTGTCATCCTGGAGCTCACCACATTCACATTCAGTTTTGTCAGCAGAGAGGTAGCCCCATTTATGTAGGTTTTTCCTACACTTGGTGACACCAACCCTAAGTCTATTGAGGGCAGTCCATAAAGTGAATGGTAGGTGTTCAACCGTACTGATGCCTTGTAAAGTAATATAGAGAAGATGCAAGACTTATCTGCAAAAAAAAAATTATGTGTGTTGAAAAATGTTTTTATTGAGCCCTTTAAAGTTGCTGCATTTAATGTCTATTTCTTTTTATTATTTTTATTTATTTTATTTTATTTAAAACATTTATATACAAACAGTGAAATTGATACAAAAATAAGACAGTACATACAATTTGCAAAACATACACCAGTGAAGTATATTATACATTTAAATCAAACATGTAAAACTGTGAGGTAAACATTTTTTTTTGAAATAGGTTACATGATACATACCTGAAGTATAGAATTCCATATTAATGTAAATCTCAGTCCATCTAACAAACTCATACGACTTGTATGTTTTGGTTTTGCAAGGAATGAATAATTTCTGACGGCTATTTTCGACAAAGCTCAAACAATAAAAATAACCTTTGTGCGAAACTAATTCGCTATATTACTCAAAACTACACAAAAGCTATAATTATCAAGACAAACAAATAATAATATTATTATTATTGCCAATTATCTCATTTTTATTACGCGTTGATTATTTACTGCGTATAAAATTTTACACTTTTGACAGCACCATAGACCATAGAAGTAGAATTTTATATCATTACGAAGACGCATACAACCACCATACAACTATAAGTAGTCTGTGCATACAACTTTATTCCAACCCTTTCATATTGAAAAAAAATACAGTATAGAAATAATTCATTATATTGTAAATATTTATAAAATTGATAATATTGAAATTATATATTTTTTATTCATTTAAAAAATTAAGACCTTTTTTATTTAATAATTAATTATGACGTAGCAAATTTGGTAATAATAGACGACATTTTATTCTGCAATACATATTTTCTAGATTTGATAGTGTCTGTAAAAGCAACCTTTACAAAAATATAATATGAAGAAGATGTCATTTACACACAAAATATATAAATTGGTAAAGCAATATTATACGCTGCTTTATTTTAATTAGATTATAGTGCGCCACACCAACCATAGATTTACTAATACATAGATTAGTAGAATTCATTGTCAATGTCACTCAATATTGATAAATATTGATCTGTCAAAAAAAATAAGAGAGTGATGGAATGCTAAATGCTTCCAATTTCAAAATATTGGAAGCATTTATTTGCTGCTCAGTAGATATTTTCGGTAGGTACCTAATGTTGTTTATTAAGATTTATTATATAATCACTTCTTTGTAATTTTTAAGTACTGACTCAGAAACATAAAAAATGATGACCTTTTCTGTGACATTCTTTCCATCGCTTAGGATTTTATTTTTTTCGTTTAAGAATGCATGAAAATCACTTTGAAATGTTAACCGAATTGGAAACAAATGAGCTAAGACTTCCATACTTTTTTCAAATTATATAAGCAATATGATTTATGATAAACTATAAGATTTGATTTTAAATTCAACCATTAGTGCAAAGGGGTTAGTAAAGAAAATAAATGCAAATATTTACTGACTGATGATTAATTTATTCATTTTCAGTGTCACAAACCTTGATTGCTTTTATCTTTCATCAAATTGGGCTGTGACAGAGTCACCTTTGGGTTTTTTTTGCGTCAAAACTTGGTCGAAACCTGTCAATCTTCACATACCACATCCAACGATTGCAGTTTTGGTCTTTGAAGGATTCTTTATTCTACAGGATCATGTTTGAGATGTATAAAGAGAATATGTTGTTGACGGAAGAAACTACTACACCAATTATCCCATACCATACTTTTTTAATATAATGCTTCTTGTCGTATTACGAAACATACGTGAAGATTGTTATATTAACCCAATAAAATATTAATATATATTTAACATTGTTTTTAATTTATCTTCATACCTATTAATTAAGAATTTAGATAATTTTGTTATTATAATAGCAAATAAAGTGATATTCGATGATTTTGTCCACAACAATCTGTTTTATGTGATTAATTGAGATATGAATATTATATACAGTATTTCTTAATTATTATGATGTGGATAAAACAAATATATTTTTTACTATAATAAACATGCACAATTACCTGACAAATCCATTATGATTTTGATAAACAGGAACGTCATTAGTTCCTGTCAGATTCGCTTTCTTTCAGAGTTCTGTTTTACCGACCAAATCTACTAAAGAATTTTTATACTCATTTCAATTTTCAAAAATCATTTTTACGATTAATATATTTAAATGTATTATGAATTTAATTTCATGTATCTTTATTATTTACCAACGTTTAATATGATTTTATCATGTACTTACTCATCCTACTCAATGGCTACGACAGATTTACATAAACTGCGGCCATAAATTTTTTTAAATGTGTCAAATTTGAAAATGGAGGAATTATATTTCCAAAATTTTTCATTAAATCTTTATTTATTGAGAATAATAAGATTTGAATAACTTTTATATGTATAACGAATCAATCTCCAATTATTTTATAACATTTTCATACCGTAATACCAAGATTCTATTCAACGTTTACATGAGTAATTTTGTTTCCAAAAGATGGCTTTCTGTCTTTTTTGAAAAATTTGTATGAAGATCACAAAAAAATAAAGTTTTTTAAATAGCTCTAAATATATTAAAGTTAACGTTGCCAATTGTATCTTAGAACGTTCTCGAGCAAATTTCACCGCTCTGCGCAGATTCATATCTGACGTAGCATTTGTATTTTGAGCGTGATGTTCACATATACGGTAAAGTATTGTCAAAAGCACGCAAACATTTCTGAATTATTATGTAGATATAATCTACATAATAATTCAGAAATGTTTGCGTGCTTTTGACAATACTTTACCGTATATGTGAACATCACGCTCAAAATACAAATGCTACGTCAGATATGAATCTGCGCAGAGCGGTGGAATTTGCTCGAGAACGTTCTAAGATACAATTGGCAACGTTAACTTTATTATATTTAGAGCTATTTAAAAAACTTTATTTTTTTAGGATCTTCATACAAATTTTTCAAAAAAGACAGAAAGCCATCTTTTGGAAACAAAATTACTCATGTAAACGTTGAATAGAATCTTGGTATTACGGTATGAAAATGTTATAAAATAATTGGAGATTGATTCGTTATACATATAAAAGTTATTCAACTCTTATTATTCTCAATAAATAAAGATTTAATGAAAAATTTTGGAAAAAAAAATCCTCCATTTTGTAATTTGACACATTTTAAAAAATTTATGGCCACATTTTGTGTAAAACCGTCGTAGCCATTAGATGAGTAATAATTATGTAGCTACCTGATAAAATCATATTCAAATGTAGATAAGTATAAAATAATTTAGCAATAATTGTTGAATCATTTTATATTTCTGAAATATAAATAAAGTTTAAATCTTAAAATCGTCGTCGTCGAAAAAGATTTGCAAGTAAAATAATAAACATTTAAATTTGTATGAACATTCCATAGACAAACTGGCCGGTAAAACAGTTGCCTAAAATTAGATCATTAGGTACAGTGAACTTGACTGAATTGTTGAGAGAAAGAAATAAAATTGAGAATCTTTAAATGGTTTCAGGATTATAATCAGTTTAATAAAACGTTTGTTTTATCCACAAAATAATTTAGAAATATAATAGTAAATAAACTCAAAACTATGTTAGCTTATTTATCATATATTATATTATGCAAAAACAATAATATACAAGGTTCATTTAAATAAAAGACTGATGGTATTGTTACCGTGAAAATTTGTTTAAAAATACAATATGCGTAGAGTTTCATCATGACAAAAGAAGTATTCTTGAAGAAAGCAATCAGTGAGATGTATGATGACTTTAAGCTTTTCTTAAAACTGTCCAAGGTTTGTGGCAAATCATTCATCCTAGAACAAATACAAAAGATGTAGGTACCTATAATGACAGATAACATCATTTCATGAATTTTTTATGCATACAAATTAATAAAATAACATTGAATTCAATGAAATGAAAGAATAAAATAGTCAACCGATTACGTTGTATATAATTTCATAAACTAAGTATTTCACTTTATTACATAATTTAAAATCTAAAGATATAACTTATAAAAAGAGGTTACATACTTACATTTTTAAGAGCTTCATAATAAAACATCTAGATTTGAATGTTGTACGAATACTCATTAATATTAGGTTGTGCACTGTACAGAATGTTTTAGTCTGGAACCCCGTGCCTATAAAATACAAAATAGGTATATAATTAACATCAGAATCAAATCAAATAAAAACTATGCAATCATAGTAATGTCAGATAGAAGAGAGAATTTACATAAAGACCAAAATCATTACATATTCTACATAATTTAGTAAATATTACTTAGGTAGGTATATGGGGTAATATAAAAATAATTAAATATTATCAGGTACCTACCTATTAAGAAATATAACAGCACACAGCAGTTCTCAATAAAAAAATATTCTAATTTCAAAAATCGAATAAATGTTTTGTTGTTATGTCAAAATATTGATGACAGCCAGAGGTCCTGCCCATAGATTTTTATTTGTATAGAATTCTGTGGTCCTGCCAGGTACCATAAAATATTATTCGCGGTATTTTTATGTGAATGAAAATTAAATAATGATTATTTTTATTGAATGCTTTTTTAATTTTCAGGTTTAGGATGTGTGAATAATAATTTTTTTATTGATACTTATCTTAATTGATAGATTCTTTAATAAATTACGATTATAATATTTAACACTTATTCAGTTATTTTTAAGCGTTTGCTGTCATTTTTTTAATCAAAAATCTATGGATTAGTATGGATAATGGATATGTCTTATTTTATTGTCAAACTATAAATGTAAACATTGAATTTTTTTACGGCTTTAGATATAAAATAAATTTTTGGGAATAATAAAACAGGTAAGCAAAGTTTATTGAGTAAATATTGTTTCAAAATAACCGCATAATTACAATGCAGCTAGCCAATTACATTAATTTATTTTGTGTAACTATATTTTTTACAGGATAGACAGATCACAACAATACAATTACAGTGAATTTCTAAAATGTATGCATTTTATTACTAGAAAAAGCAAAATCGGTAAGTCGCGTTTTATTCTTTGATAATTGTACTTCCTCTCATTTTTGTATATATTTTAATTCCATAATGTTTTGTTACAGATTAATGTTAAATAGTTCCCCCAAAACTCCTATTGAATGAGGATAGAATCAAATTATACACACAAAGTATTCAATGTTTTCGTAGTTTGGAATGTAAAAAACATAATCACAATCGGTAAAATTGAACTGGCAGCCAATTCTATCAAAAAATTGCGCCATATGGATACGGTGTTACAATACTAGAGGACATTTGATAAATAAATAACTATCGGTAACAGTACCTAATTATACTGAATTGGTTTGAATTCTGGTGCCCATCATTTCAACTTTTACAACACAAGCATTGTTTTGTGTGAAAGATGTCAAAACTGAATATGTGTTCAATTTGGGTGAGTTCAGATTCATTTGTATAAAGAATGTGTTTTGTTGAGCTGTGACACGCTAAAAGCAACATAGGTTTCATACATTTAGTTCATACATTATCGTTGACCATTATGTTGTTACTTTTTATGAAAAAATAAGCTTTTGGCGTGCCACAACACAATTAATTGGTCACAACACGTCTGTAGGCCTAGACAAAATGCATTTGGCGATCGACTACAAACAAATTCTTCGACAATATAGAGTAGGAAGAAAATTAACTATCCACTTTTTATAAAAGTGTCTTTGTTTAGTTTAAATAATTATTGTTTATATGTTCCAGTGGACAGTAAATTTTTTCGTACTATACATTGGCGAAATCTTCGTTTGTAGTCGAACGCCAATTTGAATTTGTCTACGGGGGCTGTTTCTACTGTAAGATTTAAATGTGAATTTTATTTTTGACTTGCTGACCCATCGAACTTTGTCTCGCCTTTAATCAAAAGCCAATAAAATATTGCTGGGTAACATAACATAGCTAACATACATGACTACTCTGTAAAAAAATCAAAAGTTATGTGGTAATTATGAATCAGTTATTTCAAAAGCACCAAAACTCCCCCGTTCCATACTAACTTTAATATTATATTATTTCATACTATTTCCATCCATTTTTCGATTTTTTAATAGTTGTTATATGTTATCCGGAGCAATGAAGAATCTAATAAACTAAACACGATAAAAATCTGTTCAGCCAATCTCGAGTTATAAGTGTTCGCACTAACCCGACTTTCTTTTATAATTATAGACGTTAACAAATTATAAAAAAGCTTGAAAAAGTACAATCAAAAATGATATTTTTAATTTCAATCATTACCTATGCCACCATCTGTAGAAAAATAGGGAAAACATTGAATGTTTCTATCAAAATATTAATCAACCAGACATCTCCCTATTTCCCCCAACAGATGTCGGTGGCGGTACTGATGCAAACCCGTTCAATACAAACTTTAATATTGTATTTTAGAGTTCTCATTGATTTATTCAAAAGTTTTATTAGTTATTCTGTTATCCGGAGCGTAGAACAATCCAATAAATCAAACATCGAAAGAATCTGTTCCGCCGATCTCGAGTTATAAGTGTTCGCACTAACCCGACTTTAATTTATATTAGAGATTATGGAATACAAATTAATGCTTTTGGTAAAGAAGGTGCCCATATGATTTTCTATATTCTGTTTTTGTTTTAAGTATTTTCTATTCTGTTTTTATTTTTTTTTCTCTGCTAGATCTAACAAATAATGTTATTTTATTTTACAAAATGGTAGTTGTGTTTGTGTATTATATTCCTTGAAATATATGTAATTGAAATTAAATAAACAGAAAGTTTTCATTTATTTACAACCAGAAATAAACTGAAAAAAAAATACATTTTGTGTTTTAATTTTCTATAAAACATCTCATAATATATTATTCTTCTGAACCACTTCCAAACAATAGATGTTTTATAATGGTTAGTTTTATAGATATATTCCACAGTGAGTGAGAGCCTTTATTTGAACATTTTTTTTATAAAGTTTAGGCACAAAGAGGTTGTTGGAAAGCCGGTGGTATCAGTTGATGACTTTCGTTTGCACAGCGCACTGAAGGCCATGGGTTCAAGTCCTGGTGGTGCCATTATCACTTTCACAACACAACCCTTTGATTAGTATGAAAGATGTCAAAGTGTATTTGTATTTACTTAAGAAAGCCCAGATTCATTTTCTTAAAAAAAATAATGAAAATCTGTATTAAAAAATCAAAACTTTTATTAATACAGGTAGACATTTATATTTTATTCTACAAATTTTATTATTTTCAAATGAGTATATAGAACGACGACCACAGGAGCATATTGTACAACAGGCAATAAACCTGAATGTTCCACGTTCTGTGGCTAGAGGGAGGCCAAAGAATTCCTGGGTGATGCAAAAGCGCGAACAGATGCAAAGATGTGGGGTGGGGGAAGTAGTGCAGCAGAGGAGAGTCTACAGCCTGAGGACGAGGAGAGCTGACCCTAGCAGTCTTCATAGACGTTAAGCTGGGAGCAAGCCAGGGAGAGAGAGAAATGAGTATGAATCCATCTGGACAATTTGTTAATTATAAGGAACATAAAAAGCTTTGTTGGTACTTGAATGCAGAATAATATAATCAACATTGTGGTGACAGGCGACAGCACATAGCTCACCACATATAAACCGAGTACTCTGTGTTATTAACTATGGGGTAAGCATAGAGAATAAGTCACCAGGTTATGATTATGACTTGCAGCGCTTTCTTCTTGCTGATGAGGTGTTACAAATAAAAAAAGTACAATTAATTATATACATTATGTAGGTACACCACACTTTCATAAAGCTCTGTATGTTAACTTCCATAGATCAGGTTCTATAACTCCCATTATTCTACAACTTTTTTTTGTGGACGGGTAAAAAAGCTAGTATATAATAATTTAGAAATGTTTTTTTATTAGCTTTTTACCTAATGTCATCGCATTACGCCTAAACGGCTGAACCGATTTCACTAATTCTTTTTTTGTCGTGTTGGCTTTTATCAGTAGAAGGTTCTTATGAAAGAAAAAATTAAGAAAGTTGCGTGGTAAATTGGGAAATTAAATAAAACTCGCATTAGCCCCTCCTTCTCTATCTACATAATAATTCAGAAATGTTTTTTATTTTGCTTTTTACCGTATGTCATAGCATCACGCTCAAAATACAAATGCTATGAATCTGCACAGAGCCGTGCAAAATGCCGGAGAAGGTTCTTTAATACAATTTGCTGCATTAACTTTAATATATTTAGAGCTATTTAAAACCCTATTTTTAGGATCTTCATACAAAATTTTAATAAACATTAAAAGTGTCATTCTTCTTTTTCTGTGCTTATGTCAGTTATAGAGGTCTACAAAGCAATGGGAAGCTAGACTAGAACCTGTTTAATTACCTACCGATCAAGCCTGACAATCGGAATCAAAAACGTAAAGCAAGACGGGTATAAGCTAGTATAGATATATATCGATCAGCGATTATATTACAATGGATTGGTAAACTTAGCACAGGGTTCCTAAATATTTGCGTCCTTTCAAAATTTTTATAAAAAATGACACCAAAAATGACCTTGGTAATAATACTGTACATAGTTTAGGTACCTAAAATGTTTCAACTTCGACATGAAATGCACCAATTAATTATCGTAGGTATTATGTGGGGTGCTGTGTTTTATCAATTTTATTGTTCCACGTTCAATCGACGTCGTTCAACGATCATTATATTTTACAAAACAGTTTTAGGGGAAATTTTTATAAATTACCCAAAGATTACATAACTTATTGAATTTTGTGTTCAATTGAATGACTACAAGCAATACGAACCACGTAGTTTGATATAATTTAGGTTTACGAGTATGTGATTCTTCACACTACATATTTCTACAAACTTGAAAGAAAATACAGGTAGGCACCTATTAAGTACGTTAAACGAAGTTTTCCACCTTTTGGCAGATCACACTTCTTTCAATCTCTCTGTTCAGTTGTTTCAATAACTGTGAAAACTGTGTAAAGCTTTCTTAATGTTTCGTGATAGCATTGCAATGTAAAATTTTCATTTTTTCTCCACTTTCAGTTTCACCTATCAAATTTTAGTGGGCATGTTTCGCATGACGACATCATCCGCCAATAGCGTTTCCCATTAAGTCTTCATAGAGTCAACACAGAACACACCTGTCTCGTGACGTGCATTATTGTATTCTGTATAACAAGTTACTTCTTCAATAAAAATTATCAGATCTACAAAACCTTCTATCTATCTTTGCAAACCACCAATATCTACACCCCACAAAATCAACAAGAACTACCTAACTGAAAAATTCACCTTGAAATACATAAATTATTAATCAGCAGATAAAATTCATTTAACCATAAAATTTAGGTATAATTAAAAGTTCACATTAAATCATGCGATGGGGGGAGCGTACCTAAATATAAAATAACAATTGGTCTTGAGTTAATGTCTTATTGTACTTCAGTGTGATTTGTATTTGAACACTTTTAATAGCGGTTTGTATGAGAGTACATTATAAACCGATTCCAGTACTTACTTTATCCTATTAGCATAGAGAACTGTCACGACACTGGTTAATGATTTTTATAAGTGCGTGTCTCGAAATGCGTTCATTAAAAAATTAAAACGATAAAATATGGATTGTATAACACGACGTGTATGAAATTTTAGATCCATCTTCTGTAGGGAGGAATAAAACTAAAAAGAACAGTTGTTAAAATGCTCTTCAGCTTTTTTATTATAATTAAGTATCTGTTATTCCGATTTAAAAAAAAATTGCAAAAAAAACAGGTAGGTACATAAGTAAACTAGGAAAAAATATTATCACAAAAAGGCTGATAAAGGAACATTTGCGCAGGTTCACTGATGGCAGATAAGTTAAATTACTGACTGCCTATGTATGTATTTTAATTTCTTGCTTTAACAATAAAAATGAATAAAAAGAACAACAATGGCATTGTATGAGAATAATTTTCTTGGATTCCAAACCCCTCGCTTTTAAGCAATTTAGCCTTTTTTCCTTTAAAACACTCCATCTATTTTTAACAAATTTGTTTCACTCTTAATAATTTCATTTAAAAATAATTCTTATCTTTTTTAATGGCACTGTTTCAATTTTTGTATTTTAGTTTTTTAAATAAAATTATGCTTAATTAAAATATTTTTAGGGATCGAGATAGTCACAATTGGTAATGAGTTTGTAAGTATGAATAATAAAATTATAGCTATAAAATATAAACCAAAGTTTTCAAATAAAAGTGCGTTCAACAATTATTAAGCACAAATAATCCATAGCACTATAAAATGTATCAAAATATCACCGGAGTTAACCGGTTAGTTATCACCGGAATAAGAATTTTTTATCGATATAAATAGCAGTGATTTGTTTTCCTTAGATCTAACTATAGACCGGACATAAGTTTCCCTACCCCCAAATCATGTAAATTAAAATGCTCATAAAATGCCTGCAATTATAAAACAAAGTTACAGTAATGGTAATAGTTACGTGTCCAGCGGTGCTGCCTTCCCTGGAATTAATGACTGCGAGTGGAGCGAGCAATGAATGTTCTACCCTGGCTCCTAGCCTCAATGCTAATGGAATGTTTCACTTCCCTCGGTAATGACTTGATTGTCGCGGTTCAGTCAGTTTTCAGTCATTGCAGTCCATCTTTTTGCCCAACATGCTTAAGAAAAAATGTACTTAAAATAGTCATATATTATTTATGAATTCATAGCAAATTACCTACAGTGAACAAAATAAAGATTTTTTATACATCCTGCCCTTTAACCCTTAACGATTGACGTACGTATGTCGTAGGTCATCTAAATTATTTTTCGTTCAAAAATTATAGGTATGTGCGTTAATTTCTGCACATGCTTTTTTTTTAGTTTTCAAGTCGCAAGTAACTTGTATCTACATCAATATTAGGGTGACATCAATGTAGGGTATTAGCCGATTAATCCTTATTTCGAGCTTTCAAAATTTAGCAAAATAGAAGTTCAGCTAAATATATTGCCGATGACGAAGAAATTACTGAAACTTTGCTGACGAAGAATTATCAGTGGTAAATTCAGTCGGACCTCGTTGTTTCATCCGAGGATCATTTAGAAGATGCTCCTGCTCATGGTGGTATTTGATAACCATGAAGAATTGCAATATACCTTTCAATTTGAACCGTCGCAAGCCCGGTATGGCTGATAAGATTGCCATAAACCAGTCTGCTTGCAGAAGGCTTTCTTAGCCGGCCTGCAAAAAGTGTACTTATCATATTATGATTTTTAACGGTTGGGTTTCTTTCCCAATTGAAGCAATGATTAGGTATAATTTCGATGCGACGCGTAATTTTGTCAGTAGGTAGGTTCTTGTCTACAAAATATGCTGAGAATTTGTGTGAAAAACTTTTAATTCAAATTTGCATTAGTTCACTTTTCTACCACCGAGGTGTATTTATTGTGCCCCCCCCCCCCCCCCCGTATAAAAAACCAGACAGCACACACCATTACGAAGATTAGATAGCGCCAGATGCGTGTGTGCGGGACGTGGAAAATCGCTTCGGGTATGCGGCGTTAGTCGATCAGTCAGTCAGTGTTCTGTGCTATGGTAATACAGAAATTTTACGAAAGCGATTCTTAGCTTGGAAATAGTAATTATCATAGAATTCATTTTAGTTTATACGACCCTTTCCCCCCAACATATACATTTAAATCTTTGCGAGGAACCACGTAATTATTAATAAAAGTTAATAAATGCCTTTGTTTCTTATTAAAACCCCTCCATCTCTTCTCCCTATCCCACCCTTTCTCCACTAAAACATTTCGTGTTTTGATTTTTGTTTCCAAAACAAATTACAACTTCATCAGCTATATTTAAATTAATTTTAAAGAAATACGACACCTTTTTGTACAATTTGATTTTTGGTTTTTGTCCACCTTTCTTGAAACATCGGTAGGTACTTTACTTGACTGGTGTGCATGATCTTTGTCAAAGGCAGAATGATGTCCGAGAAATACGCTTTAAAATATGAAATTTCAGTCAATGTTTGTATTTTGGGTACATTAATGGAATGATGGTTTATTTTTAAATACCGCCAGAAAGCAGAAAATAAATTTTCCTGTTTATATAGGTATAACAATGTTATGAAATAAAATTAAAATTATCTACTTCATGTGATTTTGATCATTTATTGACACATCGCATGAAAAACCGTTGAATATTATACATAGGGTCGTTAATATTTTATTAACTTTGAAGGCTCATATCCCAAAGTATAAATAGGTAGGTACCATGACATACCTATCCAACGTTTTTCCGTACGTCAACTTCATATCCTATAGCAAGTATCTAAATACTAAAATAGTAAAATTGTAGAAATGAACTTTCTTTATAAAATAAAATTAAGGTTATAAAAGACCCATTAGTTTTCATATAAGTACTATTCTATATTAAAAACTAGCTTTCCGGACAGACGTTGTCCCGTGGTTCTTGCCCGAGGCGGCCCGTTCATATGTACATAATGTGCACTGCTCCCCCATAAAAGAATACATAATTAATTCGATTGAGTTAGCTAATAAAATGTTAACATTATAATATTTCCAAAACATCCATATTTCATTCGTATTCAAAACTCAGGCGAGAACAACGCGAGAATATACTTAATATGCGATGTTGACTTTGTATGAAAATAATTAGAGTAAGTGGGATGGGCTACTGTAAGAGCGGCAATCACGTATGCGAGAATGAGAGGGAACTACCATCATGGGGTTGGCGCGTCCCTGAAAGTCGGTTCCATACTAACTTTATAATTATATTTTATACTATTCATTATCCATTTTTCAACTTTTTATTAGTTATTCTGTTGTCCGGAGCGTAGAAGAATCCAATAAATCAAACATCAGAAGAATCCATTCAGCCGATCTCGAGTTATAATAAGTGTTCGCACTAACCCGACTTTAATTTATATTAGAGATAAGCATGGGTTTTTTTAAGTATAATATTCATCTTAATATAATACTTCTTTTGGTATTTTGGCACTAAAAATGTACTTTAAGTACCTAAAAGCTGATAAAAATTTCTAGACTATATCGAACATGAAAATTTGAAGAAAGATTATTATTTTGAAGGCAGCTTGGCGACTCCTGATGAACTGAACGTTAATTATTACAGCTACAAATGGAAATATAATTTTGGGGAGAATTATGAACATTTTATGAGAAAATACAGTTTTAATTTGAGGGCTGATATAATTATTACCAAGTTCAAATTATTACTTTGTATGAATTTTGATTTAACGTGATTTCACTCCGCCACAACTTTTTATTCAAATCTTTTTAACGCGTAGGTACAGTGTGGCTCGCACGAAACTATAACTAAATATTTATTTATTGCTAATAATCACCGGCCGGAACTATTGTCTAGGTATAAACTTCATTAAAATTTCTTAGGCCGTTCTAATCGACAAACCATTTTAAATTTAGCCACTTCTAAAGTAAGAGAAATAGGAGAGGTTGTATGTGAAATGGTATGTTGGTGGAAGAAGCGAAAGATTTGTGCTTAGAAAGAATAGTGGAGGTCCATTCTCTTTGCCTATACCCTGTATGATCACGGCGTGAAGGGTAAAAAAAGTTACGGTAGAGTTTGCTCCCTTAACCGGAAGTCTTTTTTCTGAAATCTAATTTTTATGGTTGAAGTTAGGGTAGTTGTTGTTATCAAAAAAAGGTTCTTATGAAAGAGAAAATTTGAGAAAACTTAAGGTAGATGACCTTCTTAGTGCTTTTTACTATATTATTTAATTCTAATTTTAAATGATAGAAACTGTCAGTTGTTTCAGTAAGTGGTGCGATTAACAGAATGTGGGTGGAAAATGTATGGTTAAAACAGATGCATCGGTCGGAATGACATTGATTCAAAGGTAAATAATTGATAATTATACAAATTCGAATTCAATAATCATAACTGCGACCACAGGACAATGTCTGTCGGGAAAACTAGTTATTCAATTTTCAACCAAAGAAAATTTGTTGTTTGTTATCCTGGCGTGACTTATACTGATGATAAAAAAAAAACGTAAATTCATCACAATTAATTCCTCCAATCAATCACCTTCAAAACTCTACACTGTTTGCTTTACCCCGACAAAGTCTTTCGACCTTTCATTATCACCAATTAATATCTCCAACTATTATTTAACAGGTGAGCATGATAAAAAATTAAATTCTGTCTGAACCATGCCTGCAAATATAATTAGTCATATCGTTTGACATTTTGAAAAAATATTTATTACCAAACTTTTATTATCGTGTTAGCTTTGCTTTCAGCTTTCTTTGCTACGATTTTGGGTACCTACCTACCTATATACAAATCAGTTGGATAAATTCCGTTTCATGATATTGTAAATAAGACGGACAAATTATGATTTAGTTACAATTTTATTAGTTAACAGAAGCATATTTCACGGTTCGACAGAGAGTCTAACCAGAAAGTCCTGTGTATGATGCAAAAGGAAAGAGACCTCCTGTCCCACTGTAAAGAGACGTCAGGTCGCATACTTTGGCCACATATTCCGTGGTGATAAATATTCCCTCCTACAACTTAACATTTTGTATTGTTATAATTCGAGCGAACCGTTCGTCTTCAAGGAAGTTTTCTGTGGGAGACCCGCTGGAAGGAGGAGCATTGGAAGACCCAGACTGAGATGGCTGGACGGAGCGGAAACAGTCCTCGGACAGTTGGAGGTGGACGATTGGCGGAGCATGGCGGAAAACAGGGTGGCATGGAGAAATCTTTTAGAAGAGGCCAAGACCCACACATGGTTCTAGCGCCACTAATGTATGTATGTTGTATAATTCTTGACCAGGTGGTTGTGTAAAGCTATTCTCTCAATATTTTCCTACAGTCTTTGTTTCAATTGGAAATGTTTTGAAAATAAATAAAATAAATGTAGAATTTCGTTAGCAAACTATTAATTATCGCGGGTTCTCCTTTGATACGGCGATGTATCGGAGCTGTTGAGAACATTTCAACGATTGTTTACCATCCCAATATCCATTGTTTACATATTCTTTCTAGCCTGTCTTAACACAATTATTATTATTTGATTTCGTTATTTATTATTCACTGTGATTTATTTTGGGAATTCTGGTCCGTTTCTCACGCGTATCGACATTCTTCATCACGGGAATTCTAATGCTTCTTCAAATATTTGTACAAATGAAATCAAACAATACATACCTACCTATGTATTTTTAATATATTTTTCTGATGATTTATTTTAAATTAACACGTTCAATACGTTTTCAAGTAGAATTTAAAACATATTTACTGAATGATTGATTTTACCTTTCATAATTCAAAAGTTAACAAAACTCTATATGAATGTAAATCAAAGAAATATTCATTCAATGACAATAGTAAGTAAAAGCTCAGTTTGGAAAAGATCTTAAGCAAACTATGACAAGTAGTGTTCTTACTTTCAATTAATGATCGTCAGTGAATAACATAATAAATAACCCCGCATCACCAACGAGGTTATTCATCGCAGCCATTACGCATATTCATCACTACTAGGCAAAGTCGTCGCCAGCCCGGGGCCCAGGGGGGGGGGCAATTTGACCCATTCATATAGGCTATTTTCTATATGGAGGATTAGGAAAATATGAATTGCCTACATTTTTAACTGTCTAGGGGGGGGGGGGCAGCTGTCCCCCCTTGGCGACGCCCTTGGTACTAGGTACTGCAACGGAGAAAAGCTAAGGATAATGGGAAAATTTAATTGAGAGTACTGTTTTTCCTTCTATAAGAGTACTTTGTATAAGGAATATTCTTTTATACAGTGTTCCGTTCTTTCAAAGTAAAACTGAAGGTATGATTTGACTCTTACGACAACCCTATTCCTCTCGAAAAATTGACAGAATCATCATCAGAAGAGTACCTACCTATTGATTGTACATTTTTCGACTTTTCTTCTTCTTTATCATCTTTACAGTAGTTTACCTATGAAAACTACTCTTATTAATTTTATGATGGAATAACGACACGTCAATGTATTTCGCATGAGTTTGAATCCCACTATCGGTCAACTTGCTCTGCAACGATAAAGTTTTTGAAAGACGTCAAAAATTGTGGTTGCTTGAGTTGAAAACAGGTAATTTTTATATATAAAACTAGATAACAACGTACATACACTTTATTTACTGAAACCCACGGTAAAAAAAACGATCCTGTTGTGTCACGTCTGGCAGGAAGACTATGTCGTTGTATGGGAAAACAAAATAATATTTTATATTTTCCTCGAAATAATTCCACATTTTCTCAGCGTTTATAAATAACCTGAGATTATACGAACATTTTGAAATTAAAATTATTGAAATCGGTCCAATCGTTCTCGAGTTTTAGTGAGACACACGCACAGCTAATCATCATAATATCATTAATAATATGTCTCATAAATGACACCAACAAACAAAAATCTAAATATATATATAGTTTTCAAAGGTATGATTCATCGCGTTGTTTTCAGGTGAGTGGGTAGGTATATGTGCCTACTAGGTACATGTATGTTTTCATAGCTGCATCCCTTGCGAGGTGGTGTTGTTGTCTTTGAAGACGTTTTATAGTTAACTTCCCCTCGGACCGACACCCCCCAGTGCTATCGTATGTGTGTGTTCGTGCTAGCCGCTCGTAAAATTAATTTTTCTTCATTAACCTCAAAGTACCTACATTCGCACTCTCGCAAACATCAAGCGGCTATAAACTACCACTGCAAAATTGTGATATCAAAACAGTATCATCGATCCTAGGCATTGTTAATACATTTTTCATGGTGTAGAAAGTCCAGAAAGAATGAAATAAGTGTCTTTCGAAAATAGCATGGATCGCAGTCACGTCGATTATTAGGTCAGGTCAAAAGTAAAATTAACAAACTAGAAGTGGTCGGTGGCTTAGCGGTTCTGTCGTCGACTTTCGTTGGTTCGATCCCCGGAGCCGATGATCTTCCTTCTTCACAACACTACCTTTGCTTTCTGTGAAAGATTGCAAAAGTAAACATTAATTGTAAATGTAAGCGAGAAATCCATGAATGATGCCCATGCAGCTGTAAAAGTGAAGTATTCATTGACAATAAGAATATTCCAAAAACAGGTATAACAAAAAGGATTATCTTATTTTGCAATAGTTACTCAATAAATTACAAAATAGGTTCAATTTTGGTTTTGCAAAAAAAGAAATATTTATAAATAAATACCCCGACATAACCCAAGTTAAAATTATACCTATGCTGAAAATTGTGAGTAACACCCGAATTTTGGGAAAGATCAACTTTTTCGTCTATCCAATGGTGTATTTTTTTAATTCTTTACGACGTCAAAATAATTGGTTCGTAATTTTACCGCAAGAGCCAATGTTTTCCAATAAACACGACGATATTTCTAAGAAATCAACTTAATATTAAAAAGTATGTATGTGTCTAGTAGCGCCACAAAGGGTGCCAACACAGTTCTGCCCAAGTGTGAGTAATCCAAACGTTGTTGGCCGCATTTTTCTTTCATTTTCTTCCATTCTCTTAATGCTCACCCACGTACAGGTATTAGAGAATAGATTAGCAAATGAAATAACACGTAGTCATTAGTGTTTAGTTTGGCCTGGGTAGGGAAAGAAGGGTTGAGGGTGGTATACTCCCTCCCCCAACCCCCCGCCCCCCTCATTACACTTATTATTTCATACGAGTACTAATTTGGGTAATTTATCTAATAACGTACCGGGAACTTTACATATTAACTCAAATTGTGCATTTTTTGCTTCACGAAGAATCACGCCACCTTCTTTGTGTAAGAATACCAAAGAAAATTCGCTAAAAAGTGTTAGTCTGTCGAGTGAGGGTGGGATTTCAGAAACAACAAAGCCAAGTTGAATCTTTATGAAGAATTGTCGGAATATACGATGCAAGAAATGTCAGCAGTACCTACAAAAGTACTACCCAAAGTCAGTACCTACTAGAGAATTATGATTCATTCCTAATAAAGGAACAATGCGAATCATATTATTTATGTAGATCACTACATAAGTAACCTCTTGATTTTGAAATTCAATCTACAAGATAGAGACATTTGGGGATCACAAATTAGAGAGGATCAATAAAAAAGGGCAAATAATAAAGAAAGAAAAAGTTCTGCTTGACTTGATCGATCGTTAATGCGAGATATAAGACTAGCACAAAAAAATGAAGTAAAATTTATTTATTAAAAAAGTGAAATAGTTTCATCTAAAGGTACGTCTTTTCGTTGTTTTTTTTCTTGCTTCACATTATTTCATTAAGACATTCAATGCGGTAACATTCTTATGGATATTCGTGTACCTCATCAGAGGATCACGTTTTATTGGAACACCAGTTTTATGTTTGTAAACTGTTAAAATCAGTGTCCTCGCAAATTTTTAATAAATAAATACATAAGTAGGACATTATAGAGAGATTATTTTGCACATTTTCAGTAAGATAAAAATCAATCCTTAATTCGTGAAATGCATATTTGGGTTCACTTCTTTGATGCAATCGATACTAGTGCACATTCACTATTATTAACATACTGTGTATTATCTAATTAAATGTATAATTCATATTTTTTATGACAATAGGGCGAAGGTACTAGATCATGCACCCTCAATATAATATATAATATGTGTATACAATCAAGCATCGTATAAATAGATAATTTATAACTTAGTTAAGCTTCACATTTACAGCCTAACTTGTGTGTCTACTGCTTGGAAAAAATATTTTGAAACGTAAAAAAATGTTATGGACACTTTTCCAGCCTATTAAGAGAAGACCATCTTGTTATGCTGGACTCATGAATTGCTAATAAAGTTTCTCTCTCCCTGGATTGACGATCTCTCGTGATGAAATATCACCATGAACTATAATATTGTGTTGAAAGACTTTGTTAAATAATTGATTTATAATATTAGCAAAGGCTTTCCAAAGTGTGTTGGTAAAATATTTTGATGTTTTATTAAATATTTTTTTACCTATCACGCCTTCTCCCATAAGCGGTAGACAGAGAGAACGGACCTTCACAGGATAGAAATCGGAATCGATGTGTTCGAACTACGTCATTCTTTGTCGACCACGCTTTCTTACAAGTTTCCTTTCAGACTAAAAGAAAGAAAAATTATCTTTGTCATTCGGTTTGCATTCATTCTTTCCACATGCCCAAAACGTCTTAACTTATTGACTACTACCAATAATTAATTGTCAAAAGCGCATCGTGATAAAACGAAAAATTGACAATAATGTTGGCAAGGGTCTTAAGTATTATTATAATCATGGTCCAATGAATTGTTGGTACTGCAGCGCTAAAATATACATAGGTATGATTAGATAATAGATAAGTAGTAGGTATGCATTATTTCTAGTCATTATGTTATCATCCCTTTCTTAGGAGTTGGCCACCCCCCCCCCCCTCACTCAATATTATTATTATTAGTGTGTCTCACCCCCGACCACCCACACATGACCCGCGCCGTTAATTTCTCACCCCCTCCCTTACTTACTGCTATCGCTGAAACTAAAGAACGCATCAAGGTTGTCACTAACTTTTGCCATAATTCATTTTTGTTTTTTTTTTGGGAATAATCAACCAAAAATCAACCTTAATAAAAAGAGGAAGATATCATTATTCTAAAGATTTCTATGTGTCTATTACTGACCAGTTTGGTTTAAGTGTTTTGTTAACAGCATTATTTCAAGTGGTGAATCATGATTGTTAAAAAATAGATCCAACAGTGAGTGAGTATGTTTTACCGATGTCCGGATAGCATAATTTGCATCACTAATAGATCTAGGAAGCTGTGGAAGTCTTAGGGTATATGTCCAACACTGGACACGAAAGGCCTGATGGATGAAAGAAGGTTGAAATTGACGAAAGATATAGAGATTAAAGTAAAAAAAAAGAATGTTCATTTATATTGAAGAAACCACTATCGTGGGGTTATGCAGTAAGTACCTCAGACATAGTTGGAAAATGTCTTTAAACTACAAGGCAGCAATAAGCTAGTATACCTATCCTTGTAAGTAGATGAAGTTTATTAATTTTTTTTTCAGGATATTTCATGACTTCGATAAATTGATTTTTGCAGAAAAAATACAAATGATACCTACCTAACAAAGTTGACGAATTTTTATTATTATACTTACGGAGATGTTGTGCTACCCTTGTTTGCACAGTCAACCACCCACACCACAGACTAATACTTAAGTTCACCCCCTAAGATTTTTAATCAAATAATGGACTGTAATGCTGATCGCTTTTGTAACCACCGCCTTAGCTCTTCCTCCTCATGTGGTTGCGTATCGTCCACCAAGTGGCCAGCAGCCAGCCTTATCGCTTCCATAAGAAGTAGGTAGGTTCCCAGCCAACATCCACTCACTCATATCCGGTCAAGAAACTAGGAAGACTACTACCGCATTATAATTATTATAGCAACTATCTAGAACAGTGAGACTAATGCAATTAGATATCTGAAAAATCTAAAGACTTTATATTATTTATAAAAAAAATCGTTATACTGCAGAAAATACAGTCCTATTTAAGATAGTCGTATAAAATCTAAATGCTGGCCATTTCGTGAACATTTTTTTCAGAGGCCAGAGTTTTTCTTTGTCCACCAGTAGTGTAAAATTTGAGAAAGTATCCGTACATCGGATTCAGGTGGAAAAGCTGTACCATCACAGTGAACAGATCCGGGGAAGAAACTTTTAGTCGATAGATCGACTCTTGGGTACGATTTCGATTCAATATCCATAAGGACCTTCTCTTTCTCCTAAGGAACACACATACAAATAAAGAACGTAAAGAACATAAGAGATTTTCACCTGATCTTCAATCAAGTGATCTGAAGTTGTTGGTAGACTGGCGGTTACGACGCCGGCTTTCGTACTGTTTCGTGCGGAGATCGTGGGTTCGATCCCAGGTGCCGACCATCTTCCTCTTTCACGACACAAGCTTTAAGTAGCTTTCTGTTAAAGAGTCAAAGAGTGTATTTGTGTTCACTTTGAGTGAGCACAGATTCATTAAAAAAATATGGGAGTCGAAATCGGTGGAGAAGCGAGTAAAAATATTACCTAAAGAAGATACTAACTTAGTACAAAAGTAACCGCACGAATTTGTCAGAAAGGCGGTGTAAGAAAAACCAAGGCAACACCATTTATTACGCTATGAATGTGATGACTCACAAGACAAGTTTTACTGTGAGTGAGCCCAGATTAATTTTGATACAAGTGCAATAAATGATCAAAACAAAAGTGAGTTTTCGTACAGTTTATACCTTTATTTGGTAACACTATTGATTTTGATTATTCATTCACTAATGGAAATCTGTGGTTATCAAATTGCACATCATCTCCTCATCCAAGATTTTCTTTATTTACTCTGATAGCTTCATTTCATGTCTTTACTTTTCCCGTCTTATTAGTGGTCTTGGTCTGAGTGCAAAAAATCTTAGGTATCGATTTTTACATTGACACATCCTTGCACACAATTTCAAAATATTCAAACAATCACCCTCTGAAAAGAAAATTCGTAATGTTTAACTTTCGAAGAATCAATTACAAAAGGGGTATCTTTTCATTGGAGATTTTATTAAAATGATAAGATATCGTTGCCTAGAAAGAGCGGAGCAGAATGTGAGAATCGTTCAGGCAACCTTTCTCCACAAACGTGTTTAATACAATAAAGTTTCATCAACAACAGTAGTTAATATTAATGATGTATTAACTAACAATGGAAAACTAATAGCAACCTTCAGCTACTGACTCACAATAGTATATAATATTGTATGATCGCCTGTTATTTCAGTTAAGATGGGGGAAATAGTAATTATAACTTTCATAATTATGTTTTCCATTCATGTATGTGACGGGGTATCCGATCACTCACGAATTATTAAGTCTATACAGAAACAAGAAAGAAAAGTCAATCATTAACTCAACGGTTTGTTAAAAACTGTAGCACAACCTCTAAAATCACATGATTTGATTTTGATTTTAGACTAGTTTCTATCATAAATTCCTCTTTTTGGTCGGATTTCTAAATCTGATTCCTAACTTGTAAGTCCCTGTCCTAGCCTTGTCCTTGATTGCGATGATCGCATGAACGCGGACCCCCTGTTCAAACATATAACATTGTATGAACGTGTCCTAACTGGGCAGACGGACAGACGTAAATTCGATCGTCCGATCGGTGCCTTGTTTGAAATGATCGTTCGTCGCTAATATTGCTCTGTTGTATCGATAATTAATACGACACATACTTGCCAATAGTTCTTACTAATTAACATTCATATTTATTTGTTTCCGTTGTCAAGAAAAGTGGACGCGCGATCATGCGATGGCAATTAGGACACACAATTTTTCATCGTGCGATCACAAATTTGTTTATGCGATCATCGCAATCGCACGATCGTGCGACCAGCTGGGACAGGCCCTAACGATGTCTTTTCAATACTTATTGTACTAGTCATTGCTGACATCATCAGTTAAGCTGTACGTTGTGCACGTTTGTCCTTGTCCAGGTACGTTGGAGTACTTCCTTTTTCTCATTTCCCTTCAACTTTTGGAGGCTACAACTGTCGTTCCAACAAGAGATAATCTGATCAACGATCTGATGATCTGTCAAACAAAATAATATAACCTTGCTTATTGCAGAAGAATTGGTCCTTTTTACCGCTCATGCCGGATAAAATGTCTCAAAACACTTCTTCTCGAATGCGTACCTACACCAATAATCATGAACCTTCTTATCAATCAATAGGTATAATTTAAGAAACTTAAACACATAAGAAGTTTTGTATTTACCTTATTTTTTTACTTTGTGTAAGTTCCATGACACCCCCATTATTTTGATTGGGGGTAGACTGAGGCGCTGTTCCCGTTTCTCGCGTGACCTACCATTTATCTACTGCACAACATTCAAATTCAAACGTGATTTTTATTCCATGATACTCACTGCCGAATTCGATGCAATTTTTATTAAATCTTTTAAGGCAGTTATACACTTGGGAGCGGATTTTCAAAACACTATTACTACTAAAACTGGAAGCAAGCTATTATGTAGCATGTCTGTCCCATATAGGAATGTCTGTCTGACTTGTCTTTGGTGCATAGTGCTATTGTATAGTAATTGAATGAGGTCTATTGGTGCAAATCGCGATATCGCTTGGAGGTACATTCTAAAACAACCTTTTTTATTTTTCTGCCTTGAATTTTTCTGTTTATTCATAATTTGGAATATTTTATTACGGTAAAGAATATTGCGAACTTATGTAAAAGATATTTGAGCCAGTAGATAAGTACTCAGAATATATGAGGTTTCAAATATCTGGGCCATATTCTTGTACGATAATCAAAAATTAAACGAATTAGGACACAATGACATTCCTTATGCACTGAATATTTGTTATAAAGTTGCGTTCTTCCATGGATATTCTGTAATGATTCCTGAAATTTTTTATGTTCCATCTAACTCTACTTTCTTCTCTTTGGCACTAAAACCACTTTTTACCCGAATAATCAATCAGCTTTCAAGAGTTACAGATTTTGCTTTTGAAAAAATATTTCATATCCATTCTCGTGACAACTTGTCGATTTCTTTAAGTGTTAACACTTGATTGCTTCACAATTGCTTTTTTTGGACTAAAACATGATAAAACAGTTGTAGAAATTGAATTGAAATCTTTTTCCGAAGTCATTAGGGTTTATAGGTGTACAAAATGGACGCATAAATGAAAGTCATTTGAAAAACTAAGGTTGCTGAAATGATCACATTTTTTTCATTTTCATCGCATTACCTATTCACAAAGAATCCCAACATTTAGCTAAGATGAAGGCAAGATAAACATTAATCCTCAATGCTTGCATTCATGCATTCACGAAATATCCTGATACACTTCAGTAGGTACCTACTACGATATTTTTTTTAATCCGGAATTTTCGGCCGAATAAGCGACCATCATCTGACCGACTGACTAGTTCTGAAGATAAACTTTTTCATGAATAACACTGCTGTTTCTTTGAACATACCAAAACTTTCTCACAACAAGACGAATCTTATATACCTACCTACCTAATACCATTCTTTTGAAAAAAAAAACTGATTCCTTTTCATGTTCCATCATGATGTTCCCAAAACTCTATTTAAAAACAATATTTGAATTAAGAACATGTTCTTTCACACTAGAAGCGCAGTTCATTTATTTTTTCAGTCATAATAATTATTATTGAATTAAAAAAAATAAATAAGGCACCCGAATTAGTGCAATACGGCGTTTGCCGGCTTAGCGAAGAAATTACCTACCACCAAACCGTAAACAAACAAAGATACTAGAGTAAGGTGTATAATAATATGCCTCATTACAAGTAAAATACGATCGGTTGAGTAAACAATTAGAAACAAGATTTAATATTTAAGTTATGATCTATTTACGAGATGTTACACATGGAACCAAATTAATTTTTATTTTTTCTCTCTGGTATTTCGTAGCAAATCATAAAACAAGAGTGAGTGTGAAAAGTTGAAGGAGGATATATGACTAGCTCGCTTAATTATTATAATTTATTTTTTTGTATGTTTGTTTATTTATTTATTTATCTCCTCGTCAAAGTGTTTCAGAGAACCGGAGTTTTTTTTAATAATTAATGACCTACCTATCCGTTTCCTTCTTTTTAATATTAGATCGTTTTAAATTTAGGACCACAACATTAGGTAAGTAGGTATCTACGTCAGTTCGATATTGTTGTATCTTGAAACCTTGTGCCAAACTAATTTTTATTGATACTTCTTATTGTACTTAGATTGATTTTCAAACATATAATTCTGTACCTCAGAGCCATCTTGTCTTAAGCCAAATTATCGATTTGACACCCTTTTTGAACCGGATAGAATATGCGACCGGATATGAATTTAAATCATTCCACCCAAAAAATGGAGTTATGACAAATTGGCTCTCGGGTACAGAATATTATTATGGATAAAAAATGCCTGCAACAAGCAAAACGACATCATATTAATTTCTTTTGAGAACAAAGGGGTTCAATTGAATGTTTTGAAAATAGAACCAATTCGAATGTAGCTACTCTTATTAAATTTTTTTCTCAAATTCATACCAACCAACACATTGTGATGATTAATTCGATAAAGCCGGGTTTACATCGGCTGAATAATTAATGGAATGCGTAAGAATTCTAATTCCGAATCAGAGTTATTATTATTTTTATTATGATTATGAATCAGTGGTGCTAAATATTAAAATAATAAACATAATGAACAGCGGCTAAGTGGAATTCTGATTTCGTCTGATACGGCAGGGCTGCTACAATGGACAAACAATAATTCCAGCAAATTCAAACAAAAAAAGTATTCAAACACTTGATTTCAAGTCCAAAAACCACTTTTGCTATAGTTTATTGAAAAAAATCTGGATATTTAATTATGTTTAAAGAGTTTTAATCACTTTTGGTCACTATGGTGTGTAATAAGTGTGTGACGTCCCTAATTAAAAGATACTTATTCAAAAATAGAATCCAATTAGAACCTTGTTTAATTTTGAAATTGGAACAAGAATTCCCTGACAGATGGTGTTTGTGTAAATATACTCACCAACGCAACGCTCCACACTCTTCATCTTGTCAGAATTAATATTCGGATAATAATAATTTGTATGAATATTTCGGAATTAGTAGTTGAAATATAATTCTTCGTAATTCCATCCGCTCAAAACGCAACTGTATGCGCGCGTCTCTGTAATTAGGAGATTTGATTATTTTTAAATTTAGAACTGTTAGAACATTTCAACCTTCTGATGGTTTTTCCATTTTCAAATTTTATGAATCCATAAGTAATATTTTAAAGATCTAATACCAAGCTACATTGCAGCTCGTATTGTACCGTAACTATATAATTCTTGTAAAAAGCTACTGTTTGAGCTTTTTCGCGTCAATAATAGAAATAGGCAAAACTAAACTAGGAGTTACTAATATATTTGAAAGGTACTTTTTTAAATCTTATTTTTAATTAAAATAATAGAAATATTTTTTTAGTTATACCTACAGTAAAACGTTACTGTTTCATAAATATGAAATACTACTTGTGTACCTACATTTTATAGAAAATTTTGTACAGGTACACACGTGTAGGTAAAACTTTCACTACAAGCTTCCTGTATAGCACACTAGACTAGCAAACGTTATGAATTAAAGATGGGCATTATAACGCTAGCTGATAAAAAATATTAGATAAATAAAAATAGCGCCTGTAACGTTTTCATATTAAACGATATTTGAAAATATTAGTTGAACAAAAATCATAGTATCACGCCAATATTAGGTAAGCAATAACAGCCTTTACTCATTTACATGGCAGTAATATTAGGCTCGCAATGACTATGACCTTTTTTTGGAGCAAATTTTGGAAATGACCTTTTTTTGGAAAATTGTAACTTTCCAGATACAAATATTGGGAATAATCTTCATTTAGGTTTGTAAATTAAAAAAGCTTTAAATTTTTATTAATAACGTTATTTACAATCATTAGTGAAACTACTATAACGTGTTTTTGAATTTAAGCCGTTATTATCCATTATCAATTTCTATTTTTTTTTTTAAATGAATCTGTGCTCACTCAAAATGAACACAAATACACTCCTTGACTCTTTCACAGTAAGCTACTTAAAGCTTGTGTCGTGAAAGAGGAAGATGGTCGGCACCTGGGATCGAACCACGACGTCCGCAGTATGAAAGCCCGGCGTTGTAACCGCTGGGTCACCAACCACCTCAAATCTTTGTAGCATTTCTCAAACTTTCTACATAAAACCTCCTATAGTGCTTGCCCTACGACTGTCTTTAACAGTGACGTTTGGTATTCTACAGGCTTAGTTTGACAGTGATCCAAGCCAAGAGATCTAACAAGATTTATACGTAAATAGTCTTCATACTGTCTCCAGTTTGAGAAAAATATCCAACAGAAGAAGTTTACTATTCTAGCGGTTCAGTCACCGACTTTCACAATAAAAGTTGTGGGTTCGATCCCTAGGACCGACCGTCTTCATCTTCCACAACACAGTCTTGTTTTATAGGAAAAATATCAAAAAAATCTAAATGCTCCCATTTTGGATTAATTCAATCAAAGTTCGATGTGTTGTAAAATAATAGAAGGCGCACAATATAAAGTCATTATCTAAGTTGGTACGAAATGAAAAGATAAAAGTTATGGGCGAGTGTGTAGCTGGAGGTACTAGTAGACACTGGCGGATAGACGGGTAAATAACCGTCCAATATTGATTCTGGCGCACCTTTCACTATTTACAAAATCAGAGAGCGCATCACTTTTTACGACCCAATACGTTTATTTTTGTTTTTAATTACTGACGCTCATAAAAAAATCGACGCTTACAAATATTTTAAACAGACGTCGCTCGCTACGACCGACGCGAGAAATGTTTTCGCCTTGCGAAGAATATGGTAACTTTAAAAACAGTGAAAATCTATGGACGTGTGAAATCGATGATTTATAATCATATAATAGGTATGCTGAGAAATTCATTACTTTAGAAATAGTTAAAAACCGATTGAATATAGGTACACTGTACAGTTAGCTTTTAAATTCATTAAAACCTGATTGGATTTTTTAACAATTTTTGCCAAAAGATTATAACAACAAATTAAAATCCTCAAATTTTCATTGTTATATTTCAATTTATATGGGTGTAAGAGAGTTTGGTCAACCAAGAATGGCGAGGTTCGGAGGTTAGGTCAAAAGAAAATAAAATAGAATAGGTTGTATGAGAGTTGTAATGTCGATGGAAGAAGCGAAAGAAACGTGATTTTGGATAGAAAACAGCGAAGGACATTTACCAACTCAAGGACAGAGTGCGATGTATAAAATAATATTCACCGTGAAAATTTTACCGTAAGTACCACCAACGTATTGAAAAGTTTCATATATCATCAAATAGATTTCTTTACGTCTATTACGTCAACTTTTTGTGTTATATTTTTCTTTTGATACCCTTTACAGTACAAAATTAAGCTACCAGCTATTTTTTCGAACGATTTTTAAGTTATAGTTATACGCTCAGATTCGCCGAGTGTATCATATCCAAATCACAGTGGTGTGTTTACGTTTTGGTGTGCGAGTATGGTGTATAATATAGGTACTATGTGGGTAATAGGTAGGTACAACCAGATCGGAACAAGTCGGATCGAAACCCTGAACGATTGCGTGCGAGACGTTAAATTTAATAATGTTCAATTAACAATTTTTATGGATTTATTTTATGGACGACACATGGTTGATGTGTGCTCCTAATGATTTATTATTTTGGTTCTCGGTAGCTGGCGGAACAGGTGATCGCTCATGCCTAGCATCGCCCCTGTGATCACTTTTCAAGTAATTTTTAATCAATAAGGAAATCGCCGTGCTTTAATTTGTTCCGATCTTTCGTGAAAAATCGCTACCTGATTAACAAAACATTATGTGGCAAAAAAACTAAGACGGCCACTATTCGAAAACCCGTAAACATAACTTAAATCAGTGCAAAAATCTAAATACAAACCTATTTTTTTCCATTTACCAAATAGGTACCTTCTCTAATAGTTATATTTGAAAATATGTATTACATATATTTTTTATTATTTATTTATTTAATCATACATAATATTAACAGTGATAACAGATTACAAATGGAAATGCTGCCCAAATAGGCCAAGCCTGTAACTAGGGCAAACATCTTAACAGTTCATAAAAAAGAATATCCAAAGGAACATACAAACACGAACCACAGCACAACCACCAACTCACCTACGTACAGTCCAGAAACAAAGCATAACCCCACAGTCACAATACCCTTCGGCCCAATAAACATTAATCAACAGTATAAAAGAAGAAAGAAAAAAAACCTAAGCTTTAAAATATAGTTCGACGATACCCCCATTTTTTCTTCTTCTTTCTCTTTAAACAGGTCTGGTGACTTGTTTTTACTGTAGAGGGGTTTCTTCGGACATCGAACTCCAACTGTCACGCCATGTCTTGGAGGGTCTTCCCGATTGGCGATTTCCCATTGGAATGTTGTGGCTGCTACCTGAGGGAGTCTACAACCGTCCATTCTATCAGCGTGGTTGCCCCAAAAGCGCCTTCTTGTCCTGTCCCAGTTGACAGCGTTGCAGGACTCACGTATGAGGGTGTTCCGTATTCTGTCGAGTGTTGAGATAACTATAAATGGGATGCAATTGTAATCTATCGATCGCATGTTTAAGTATTCTTATCACAAATTATAGGGTGACTGACTGTTAAAAAAAAGTTTTCTCGTCTCTTCGAACATACTCAAAAAAGGTTACGGCTAGGACATGTGACCTGACCAGTGTCGACCGCCATTTTAGGCTTCGTTTTTCACCTATTTTAAATCAGGGTGATACTCAGCATGGCTCTCTCCATGGATCTTTGGGTAACACTTATTTTTCGATGCTCAATTTGGTCAGAGTCACTATTTTTGTAGTCTATATGTTGCAACCGGTGTACCTACCTATCTGTTTTGAATGAGATCATTACATAATGACTATTAAGTATTCTGAAATGAAAATCAGACGATTGAGTTGCGTCGTATCCAATTTTTATTGAGACTTTTGACATTTCTCTATTCTGAAGATGTTTTATCCAATACATTAGATGCGTAACTACTGGCAAGCGATTAAGTTCTAATAATTTCCAACTTTTATCTCTTTATTTCATTAATTATTTTATCTTCTTGTTGCAGACATGAGATTTTTCGACATGTTGAGAATTCTCATGATTAGGAGTTTCGGAGACTTAAACATTACCACCTAATGGCGAACTTTGTTAACGTAAAGTGATCACACTAAGCCAGTCTTCGAAATAACAGTATAAGACGGTCGTAAGCCCGTAGTGGTTTGTTCCATTTAAAAATCGAACACCAGTAATGAATTCTTAGAGTTTTTAGTTGTTAGATATTGATTAAGTTCTAGCAAAAGCTTCTTGCGTTGAGTTGGAACGTGAATTTGAGAAAACCAGTCAATATATTTGTACTGCATGTCACACACAATTACAATCACTTACGAAACCGTATTTTATAAGCAAATCATTTTCAAAATACGGAAAAACGTAAAACAGATTTGTACATAAAACTGACAATATAATTAGCAAATAAGTCAAATTTTACATGGAATAGAGGGACATAGATAAGAAACTTCAACAATATGTCGATAATCACCTCACAGATATAAATTATAAAAGACATGGGTAAAAATAAAATATATCTTTAGGTACCATTTTATCAAACCCATATTTCATATGAAACTTTATGGGTTACCATAATTAATTTGTAGCATATTTGTGGCCAAAACAACACGTTTTATGGGTATTTTTATTGGTGGTATTACATGTGGCTCATAATGTAAATTTAATATTATTTTATTTATATAAACACTAGGAAACGAGATGCAGCTATCTTTTAATACGGTGAGCTACTTTGCTGCTTAAATACCGAATACAAAATATTATAGTGAACAATATACCGAGAAGAAAATAATATATTAATTGGAATACATTTTACCACACAATGAATCCGTCAAATAACGAACATTAAGAATGAAAACTTCTATTGGAACAGTTTAAGCTTTAAAATATCCTTTTAAATTGCAATAATTATCCCAGTTTCCGGTGTTACAAAGGATCTTCAGAGAAGTTAAGGAAAAAACAACTTATTTTTTATGCTGAGTTTTATAAAAAGGTTCACAGATAATTATCTTTTTGAAATATTTTTTTTATTTAATTTTAGTAAATAACTGCTAACATACGACAAATAAACACTTTCTTTTTATATGATATATAAATTTTCTATACCCTATAGGCCCTAGAGGCAACATAATGTAATTATTAATATAAATATTATATTAATACGGAGGATTCATATAATTTCACAGAACGTAAATAAGCCATATTAATATCGATCATAAAACTGCACACGAGATTGGATAATCCACTTCATAATACAGTACGCACGTAAGAGTATGTTAGGAATTGATATAGAAAGTTATCTTCTGACAGCGCCCACTGCCCTGTTAGGAAGTCTTAATGTCAACAAATCACTCTGGTAGAGTTTTTGGCAAAGAGTTTTCCAAGACTGTCATGGAAATCGGCCCATACTTTACTGGCAGATTCATTTTTGACACTCCGTAAGCATGTAAAGTAGTGGTTAACAGAAGTTACAGATTATCATAGAATTGTCCCGATCGGGATCGCGATGATGTCAGAGCTGCAAGCTACGGAACATCCGTAAAAGTGTTATCTAACAACTAATGACTCTAAAAATTCATTACTGATGTTCGATTTTTGAATGGAACAAACCACCACGGGCTTACGACCGTCTTCTACTGTTGTTTCGAAGGCTGGCTTAGTGTGACCACTTTACGTTAACAACGTTCGCCATTAGATGGTAATGTTTGAGTCTCCAAAACTCCTAATCATGAGAATTCTCGACATGGTCAACATGTCGAAAAATCTCATGAATGCAACAAATAGATATGTAGGTAATAATAATTAATGAAATATAGAGATAAAAGTTGGAAATTATTGAGAACAAGAGAGCAACCAAATTTAAAGACTGCGACTGCTGTCATGTATTTGGCGCCAGGATATGACTCTATCCATTTTTGTTAATGTCTCATATTTATTGCCTATTGGCTCTGTTGGTACACAACATTCTAATTATGTCTAGATTCTTGTGACCATTTTTCAGGACTAGATCTTAAAGAATTATCTAACAACTAATGACAGAAAGTGAATGACTGCAGAAGTTGCAGTCGCAAATATTAGTCTGTATATGGTTGTACTGTAAATCTGTATCACAATGATTTGGTATTGGCAACTGTGAAATAATTGATGTTACCGTTAGTCAAATAGTATCGGTTTAAATAGTTGAATCACAGACAGAATAGAAAGGGTCATTGTTCTATTATTGTGCCTACCTAATGGTAACAAGTACAGTATTATTTTGGTCTATGATTATAATAACAGTTCACCCGGCTATCAACAACATGATCTCGGCTCGTTTCTTATTATTTATGCGTTTTATTTAAGATACTTACTATTATTAGGTATTATCTATAATACCATCCACGGCTACATTACCGTACGGCACAACATAAGCTATGCTGCTTGGAATTAACGTATTGTATCCCACACTAAAAGCGATAATTCTGGCGATGAAAATTGAAGAATTGACCAGAACAACGCTCAATTACCCATTCAAATTAGGCGACCTCTCATGCAGGGTGTGACGCCTTGCTCAGACCAGATTAAACAACGAATATGTAACAACTAATGACTAACAATTCATTACGTATGTTCGATTTTTAAATCGAACAAACCACTACGGGCTTACTTTTGCAAGTCCGAATGCTATACGCTTGAAATAAGTAACTTGATTTTAGCGATCCATTTAAAGTAATTCTAGTCTCGCTCAAACTTTTGTTATTTTTGTTTAGTTATTAACATACTCACTCCTATCGCCATAATCCCTCTGAAATTTACTTATATCTTTTACGTTGTAATTATGGTGCCAATTCTAACAGCCGCTAATGGTTTTAATCACGGTGAAGCTTAGTGCTATTTTAGTTTTAAAAAGAATGGATTAGTTTCCGTTATCAGCTTCTTCTTCTTCTTCTTCTTATTCTAGGCCTGAAGACCTGTTATTAAGAGGTGGGGTTTGCGTCTTGCGAGGTCGACTCCCAGCTGTCTATCCACCTCTTTGGTGGTCTGCCTGGGAGTCGTCTTCCGTGGGGTTGGCCGTGCAATGCCATGTGAGGGAGTCTGGATGAGTCCATTCTCCTCACATGTGCATACCAGTATCTTCTTCTTTGCCTTCCCCATCTCACTATATCTTCAACCTCGCATATTTCCCGTACCCTCGTATTCCTTATTCTATCTCTGAGGGTCTTCCCAGCAATGCATCTTAGAGTCTTCATTTCTGAGACTCTAAGCGCATTTTTTGTTATGGTGGTATCCGCTCTAGACTCTATGCCGTACGTCATAATGGGTCGCACACAAGTTTTATAAATTTTCATCTTGCTGCTGATTTTCATGTCGGGGTTTTTCCATATTGAGTTTCTTAAACAACCCGATATGGCGGCAGCCTTGTTTATCTGACCCACTATTTCAGCTGGCAGATCCGTTTGTCCACATAAGTCAACACCGAGGTATCTAAATTTCGGTACCTGTTCCACGGAGATATACCATCAACAGATATGCTGCAGTTTATCGGTGACCGTGAAAACACCATGCTTTTTGTTTTCGCCACTGATATTATCATATTATATTTTTGGCTTACCCGGTTAAACGCACGCAGAAGTAATTGCAGGTCCGCTTCATTTTCAGCAAAGATGACTGCGTCGTCTGCATAACAGATGATGTCTATGGTCTGCTCTCCCAGCCTATATCCCCTTCTTAGTAGCTTAATCTCGCCTACAATCTCATCCATGATGAGATTGAAGAGAAATGGGCTTAGGCTGTCGCCCTGTCTGATACCGGTACCGACACTAACAGGATTCGAGAGATGCCCATCTACTCTGATTCGGGTATTGGTGTTGCAGTTTAATTGCCCAATTGCGTTCACTATTTCTGGTGGTGCTCCTCTTTCAGTCAGTATAATATGTATTATGTCTCCGAGTCTTGCACGATCGAAAGCTTTAGTGAGATCTATAAAGCATGCAAAGGCCGGCAGGTTAAATTCAATAGCTTTTTCCTTTATTTGCCTCACTATAAATATTGCATCTGTTGTAGAGCGGTTTTTTCGGAATCCTTGCTGTTCCTCAGAGTTATAGATAATTAATTCTAGCTTGGATTTCAGGATTTGCGTAAAATTTGCGTATCAGCTTGTTTATCACAATAAAGAAATAAACAATTGTCATATATATTTAGTGTTTTATGAATCCGGGCTCACTTTTGATGTTTTTCACAGAAAACAAAGCTTGTGTTGGGACAGAAGAAGATGAACCGCTAGACAACCAACCACTGCTAGTTCAAAATTTTCTTATAAAATGTTTCCCTTAAAGATCCTCATAATAAGAGAAGAGAAACTAATCATTGGTCACTTACTGCACAAAATATTTCAAATTATGGAAGAGATCACCACCAGGCACATTTAAAGAATAGTTTTGTTGAAGATATTTAATTCAAAATAATTATTAATACGATCAAGCATTGGCGTACAGAAACTCCCTTAATAGTGAGTAACACGAATTTTAGCATTTAAATTCTCATTATCCATTGTTATATTTGTTTTGATTACTATTTGATAGTATATTATTATAGGTATTTCTCTAGTACGTTACCTATTACATACTACGCGGAGTACAAACACACAAGCACAAGTCAAATTATTATCAAAGTGTATATTTACCCATAATATAAAATAACTTCATAATTCGCGCGTAATTGTATCAAATTACCAAAAAAAAGATTCATTGTTTCAAAATTTTGTATCTGTCACACATTATTGTTTAGAAAAATAATTATTTTGTTCTATAATATAATTATATTATTGCGTTAAATTTAAGACACATAATATTTTTTCCGTGATTCGTGACGGGTCGCCCGTAAATTTTTTATATTTTTAGGATATAATCGTGATTGGTGTCAGATCTATAGAAAAAATACCATAAGTTCTTGTATTACTTATTTTGTTGAAAGTCGGTTAAAACTTTTATGCGATGGATTAACAATGGCGAGGGAGGGTACAATTTTTATAATTAGTTTAGGTACGTACATTGTGTCAAATTAGTCTGCAATTGGGAGCACGAAAAATTTTAATAGTCAATAGTTTGCTTCCATGACAAATTCTATTATTATAATACAAAAAAGGCTAAACGAATATGATTATAAATAGGAATTTTGTAATACAGTACCAAAGTACCTACTTAAGGAAGAGGATTTGTAGTTTGGGTATGATGAAAGATGCAATGCTTACAGCATAAAGTAAATAATTTACACATAAGGCTGAATGGAAAATGATGCCTTAGGATTATTTGATAATTTAAAGAACAAGAAAAATCTCTGCAAGAAATGGTTTTTTTTTTATTTAATGAAGGTAATTCGCACTTAACAGACCTCAACGTAAACTATGCTAGAACTGTAAGTATGAGACATTTAGAATGTGTGGTTAGCCTCTTTGTATTTTTGTCTCATTGACTTAAGGTTACTTACCCAACTTACACAAGGAATTCGAAATTAGGAACCTATTTATTATTGCATGATACTAAAAACATGAAAGTGATTAATGGTTCAAAATGAGGAATGTGAATATGAGATTTGAAAGGTTTTTCGGTTGCAGAAAAAAACAAACCGAAGAAATTTCAAACGTGTACTTAAAATATGAACATAACCAGGCGAATTTGAATATATTTTATACTTAATACAAATGCCTTACATTTTATAGACTATTTGCTAGTACCTAACTAAAAAGGCCGTTTAAAAAGTTCGTTATATTGATTGAAAATTTCCCAGAATAAGTCCCCCGTGTTGTGTGTTGAAATAATTAGAGAGAACTAATTAAGGTTCCCAGAATGACTTTCTGTTTCAGTCTTTTTAGCTTTGACTAGCTGTTCACCCGACTATTTTCTATCCATTACATCTACAATGGGCAGAATTTTTAAAGCTCAGATTCGTTTTTATTAAAAAAAAAGTAGTCACAGGAGACTAAGAACTGTATACAGGAGATTCCTCCTCCTTTCTGCACATAGCCAAATACCAGGCCAAAGCTTTTCATGATATTCAAAAACCAATAATATTGAGAATTACCTATCAAATTAGTAAAATTACTTCATAAATTAACCTTATTTCTCCATGCTACTGAAATCTGAACATGAATCTGAATACTGATCCTGGCACGACGAGACTCTATCTCTAAGATGCTCGCCCGATGGTCTGCCTTCTTACGGAATCTCCACCATTGCTGCTTTGACTATTCTAAGGGTCCATAATCCCTTTTTTGTCCGCTCCTCCTACAATATCCTCCTGCAGCATTCGCGGTTTGCACTGCTGAGGATCCTATTCTAAGTCGTCCGATAATGGATCTCGGAGTTTTCATTTCCATTGAAGATGTTTGGCTCGGACTGTATCTGTATCTCTTTTCCATTAAAGTATGTAAGCATGTCTGATAAATCTTGACTTTGCTATCCACTTCCATGTGTTTAATCCCTCATAGATTGTCTCTCAAATATCTGGAGAAAACCAGTCCTTTATTTGTATGATCTTCATTATACAGATCCCCGCATTCGGCCTTTTCTACACCCTGATATTTTAATTTCTTTGCCTTTAATTAGCCTAATGCGATCAAGAATATACTTTGCTTATGCAACCCGTTTTTTTACTTACCTAACTGTAACCACAGAAACTTTCCTATAGTCCAATTTCCCAACCACTCCTTTACCGTATGACCTAGGTAGGTACCTAATAATTTAAAAATTATTATTTTTTATGAAATTATGAATAAAAATGTTCTTTTCGTTGATGTTTAAAATCATAAAGAATAATATGTTGTTTTTGACTTGTCACAAGACGCGAGTGAGAAAAGTTGCTTAAGAAATTTGTTAATTGAAGATAGGTGAAAGCAGAAGAAATAACAGACCCGGCCTGTCTGGAAGCCATCTGTCACTAGCACATCAGGTAGGTCACACCTATCCATCCTTAGTCCAAACCACTACCTTTGTTGAGGGTCTGCCTGCGTTTACAATGACAAAATCCGCGTTTACACTAAGTAAGTCTGCGATGAACCAAAAATAAATCTCGGACGTACAAAATAATAATTCACGTTTATTAATATGAATGGCGTATATCGGGTTTCAGGCATATGAAAATATTTTCATAAAAAGCTCAAATGGTGAGTTAATTACCGGGTTAAGCGTCGCTTTACAAAGTGCCAGACGCCATGTCAACCTTCACATCGTTAATTACAGGTGATTTCGGTGTATAATTTTATTCCTGCGCCCAATAATTAACCAACGTACCCTTAATGGTACGCATATCTTATCGACCATCACAAATCTTAATTTTGTGCCCTTAGTGCCCACCCGGCTGTTGTGTTATAATTACAATTTATTGATTAGGAAAATGGAATGAATGTTGACTCCTTCACCTTGGTGTACCTAATTTGTAATTAAATAAATATTTATGATGCAGCTTTGTAAGTAATTTGTAGTAACTACAGTTTTGTGTTATAGGTAGGTACCAAATGAGTTAAATCAGGAATTAAATACATTCAATTATTTATAGATCGCTATGTAAATTTGTAGATATTTTCATCAAATCACGATAATGTCACCTTCGTCTTCTTTTGTACCCTCTTAGAAAGGCTCATTTTGTTAATCAGTTTTTCTAAGGTTATTTATTTATTGTTAAAAATGGGTATGGAAGAATGTTTTTTATAATTTTTAATATCCTAACTTATTTTGGAAAAAAATGCATCATTTATGTTCATCGATTCCCTGCGCAAAAGTACTGACATTTTTTTACACGCATGCCTTGTCCTGTAAGGGGTAGGCTGAGAGAACGGACCTCCGCTCTTTGATATCCATGCATAGGTACTTTTATCGCTTCTTCCACCGACAAACCAATTCTCATACAACCTCTCCTATTTCTATTACTTCTGACCTAGCCTTCCTTGAGGACGGAATCGATGTGTTTGATCCACGTCATTCTCGGTCGGCCACGCTTTCCTAGACTTTTCTTTTCACCCGTATAAAATTCCTTTGTCATTAATTATGTTTGATATCATTCTTTTGACATGCCCAAACTATCTCAACTTATTGACCTCCATCTTTGTCACAACATTAACTTCTCAATCCTTTCCATCTTTGCGTAGCGTTTTAGATAGTTAAGAGCTCCCAACAGTTAGGAATGTTTGGTGAAATTCTCAGCCATAAGTAAGTACCTATTAGATCATCTGCATACATAAGCGCACATACTAGAGAAAACACTTTTCATGGTTGTGGAATAAATCACTATGATTCTGTTTATCCCTTTACTTATGCGACAGGAATGGCGTTTTATTGGAACAGAATTTTGAATAAAAATTGCCAACTGTCTTACTAAACTTAAAGTGAGTACCTAATATTATTTTAGAATAGGTCTAAGTAGGTACCTTCTGATCAAAATAATTACAAATGCGGTTTTAGCCATAATAAACTCAGGCGTGCTAGGTTTGACACCAGGAACAACGTTCGTGCGATCGGCGACTTCCTTAGACACAAAATACCGTTCGACACTCTAATAACACTCCGCCTTATCTCACAAAACGTATCAATATTATTAATAAGGAAATTACTAGCTATCAAAAAGATAATAACATAACGAAAAAAGGAAAATACAAACACTAAATGTATGTATACAGGTATACTGCAAAAAAGTGTAATTATTATTATCGATAATGCGGTATAACAAGGCGTTAACATCCTTTTTTGTGAACAAATAAAGCGAAATAATAAAAATAAACGTTGTTGCATCCTTTCTACATTGTTAATCGTCCGCCATCTGTGACTCGCATGCGAGAGTGATTATTTAAGCGATGGTACAATATAATAACGACTTATTAATTTATCGATTGAAATTATTGCCGTGTCTATTATCGACATTATTGTATGTAACAACTAGCTTTCTCGACAGACGTTGTCCTGTGATCTAACTATGAATATTGAATTCAAATTTAAAAGAATGATGAAAATTACTTAAACCAATATCATTCCGTACGATGCATCTGTTAAAAGCCACATATTATTTACCATCCGAATTCTGTTAATCGCACCAACTATCAGACAACTGACAGTTTGTGTCAAACGACAATTTGATTTCAAATTTAGTTTATTCACATTTCGCGTTTTTTTATAAAAAATGCGCTTCAATGTAAACAGATTAGATAAAAGCTTGAAAAATCATCCAAAAAACCATTCCTTGCCAATATTTTAAATGTCAATGGTTTTCAGGTAAATAAAAATTGTGTTTTTATAGAATTTTCACAGATGACATTGTCGTATCCAAATTAGTTCCATACTAACTTTAATATTATATTTTCTATCCATTTTCCATGTTTTATTAATTATTCTGTTATCCGGAGCGGAGAAGAATCCAATAAACCAAAAATGATAAAAATCTGTTCAGCCGATTTCGAGTTATAAGTGTTCGAACTAACCCGACTTTCTTTTATATCTTTAGATATTCCATATGTAGTTATTATTTTGCATCCCCTCTAACGCCTGACTCCAACAGTCCCAACATTTGCCCGCCTGTCTCATTAACAATATTGATTGTGATTTTTTTAACGACAACCGTTAATTTGTTGTTATTCAAACTTCGAACAATGGTTACGTGTTACATACATGACGTATTTTCAATGAAATCTGTATTTTAATAATATGACATTTCACTTTGCGGTCAAATATATAAAAGTAACATTTTTATCAAAATTTTTGTATTAATATGACGTGTTCAGGTAGACTTTTCATCCAGTTTGCAGTTATTATACCTTGTCATTTGCCTCATACAAATCATTTTTATCTTGTGTTTTGCTAAACGGTCTCGTCCAAGACAGGCAAACCTCGCGTGTAGAAATTTAAAATAAAAACATTTTTTAAATGTTGACCCGACTGAGAACCAAACTCAGGAAATCTTGATCAGAATTCCACGTCCACAAGCAGCTTTCCTCCAGCTATAGCTCACAGAGATCTACTAATATTGTTTTGAATATGGCTACCCCTTGATCTACATCAAGTCAAGTCTTCTGTTGAGACTTGCCGTGACACAATAGTGTAATTATTGTATATAATATATTATTTTGGATTAATAAAATAAATTAAATAATAAGTTAATAAAAATATTTTATAGGTACCTATTGTCAGAGTTAAGTTCCTCTACCTAGAACTTGAGTGTTTCCCGTTAAAGCATTCTAAGTGATGTTTATTATTCCTGACTTAAATAAGTTCGCTTTAGATAGATCAACTCTATGTAGTTTCTTGTTTAAATATGATACAGCGAGCGTATTAGTGCATTTTTTTTTTTTTTTATAAAAATGAATCTGTGCTCACTCGAAGTGAACACAAATACACTTTTGACTTCTTTCACAGTAAGCAAATGCTTGTGTCGTGAAAGCGGAAAATGGTCGACACGGCCGGGATTCGAACCCACGACCTCCGCACGAAACAGTGCGAAAGCCGGCGTCGTAACCGCTGGTCTATCAACCACCTCATTATTTTAACCAACATTTATTTTTATAGTTTACTTTCTTTGAAGTTTCTTGGAAGGATTGGAACGATTTCCAGAATAATCAAACTTTAATTTACTGCCTTGAAAACATAATTCAATAGAAAATGATTTCAATAAATAATGCAGTTATGTTTTGACTACATACTAAATACTGATAACTTACATTTTTTACAATATATCTTGTCGGACACCAAATATTTTTGAAGGGTGTAATTGATGTCTCGGAAGATTCTACGGACATTGTAATAAGGATAATACGTTGTTGATTGATATTATAATTAGATGCAAGGTAAATCAAAGCACAGTTGATTATCATGTAGGCAAGAGTAGTGTAATATTGTTATAACAGCTCCTGTGTAAGGAGGCCGTACGCTTTGTGTAATGGGCACCAATAATAATGTAGAATGAGGATTAATAAAAGCCATAGTCAGTGGAATAAAATATTCTCTATCCATTGTGCTCCCCTCGCAGCCGGCTCATTGTTGCTGGAATAAAGGAACCTTTTGTTGCGGCCAGCCGAGAAACAATAGGAGCCCGTTGTGCCACACAACTATTTTCATATGTTTTGTTTTTCCAACATACTTTATTGCGTTATTACAACTAACTTATATTTCGATACATTTTGCCTCCATCGCTACTATTTATAGGTAGGTACAATAAGTGTGTTTCATCGAATTAATGTTATTTTGCCAAACTCGAGGATTATGCAACTATATTACTAAAGTCTCGTAAAATCATGCTTTTTACCTCTTACATCCCCTTATGGAATAGATAATTGTCACTTAATTTAAAATAATGTTACGAATTCCTTACTATTTTTTGCCCACTGAGGTACATAATGTGCTTAAAGTCCGATTGATGTAAGCATAAATCATATTTTTCTTATGTGTGAGATTCGATGGCGTTAGTGAATTAAACGATGATACCGACCAAACAAAGCATTAAAAAGATAAAAGTGTTACCCAAAGATCCATGAACTAGCCATGCTGGGTAAACCTTGAGAGATATATGGCAGAACTCATAAATCACAGATACTTATCGCGTCTGCAAATGGCGGTAGGCAGGTCAGAAAGAAATTTGGTCAAAGAGAGTCGAAACCTGAAGATCCACAACGACTACCAGGAGCGAAGGAGACCATCACAACGATAGAGGGGCGACCACATGAAGTACGCGTTAGTGTCAACTGGGTCCAGAGAGCCTAAGATTGAGCGGCGGGAAAGGATATGGCTGTAGGAGAACTTTGTCTCCAGAAGTGGACGGTAAAGAAGAAGTAGATAGGTTCACATACAATAATTAAAGCGCTTTTAAGAGAAATGGAATCACTGTTACGTATTCGCATCGACAACACCTAGTGACCCTGGCTCATTCTATATTTGACACAAACATCCCCCATACCCATACACAACCCTCTCTACCTATAATTATAATAGTTTCTTTCCACACTAACAATAATGTTCAGCCTAAGTTCAACAACTAAATACCAACCCATGTAATATGTATCACGATAGTAATTCTTCTGCATTAAAAAGCGGGTCGTTATATTAAAATTCAATACATTAAAATGTGATTATACCAAAGTAAACAGGTAAATGAATGTTATTTGTTTTGGTTCAAATTTGTTGAAATAATGTGAAAGGTCATTTTGAACTGAAATGATTATTTGGGTTTTGTATAATCACGCTTTCGAATGACCGTTGATAAAAGGAATGGTTTTATTTTGTAATTAAACATAATTATTCCGATATTAACCCTCGACTGGGCGGTGCGATCATTATAACCCCTACCAAGCTTTACAATATTATAGGCCAATACGTAAGTTCTGACTTACATTGATCAAAGTATTTAGTTTAAGCTATTTTACTTACATTTTACAATTACAAACTTACATTTAGTATTAAGCTATTTTAAATTACAAATTATGTAAAATCGAACTGAGCCTTACCCCCTCTCAGTGAAACTGTGTTTCTTTGGGGTAGCAATAAAGATTTAAAAAAATGCAATATGTACCTAGTAGGTAGATAGTTTGAATTTTATTTTGATCTGTTTCGCTTTTTATGTTTAAAGACTGCATAATATTTTGACGATGGTATATTTTCTTGGCTTCTATTGCGCATTAAAATTTGTCAAAATTTTGATAGGCTTCTTCTCCTCAACATTCTATTGTAGGTTGGTGACTATCTCTGAGTAATATTTTGTGATCCTGGGCCAGTTTTGAGAATGCTGCAGATTCTGGCACACAAGCCTTTTCACTCTTTAATGCCGTATGTAAGGTTTAATTATGAAGGTTTCATCATCATGAACATGGATGAATTTTAGTTAATGGCGTTAAGGGTTAAAACTTCCACCAGAGCTTTAATTATTTTTGGTATAAACTGGAAAAGGTAGTCAGATAGGGTTAAAATTACTTTTTGATCGACATGTTTGATCGTGTCATTAACAGCGGAGTTTTTGCTTAATGGATTTGTGTAATTACGACTCTGCGATCATTATCGATGAAATTATATGAAATCTGAATAACAATAGTTCTGTTCCTTCATTATGTTTGTTGGTTTATTTATTTGTTTCCGTACTGACACTCGAATTAAGCTCGCGTGTACTGGTTTACTTACATACACATACCATAATTCAACTTAGTGTCAAGATTGTACATTTTTATTCAAACTATCAGATTTTTTAATAGGTACAAACAAGTTCGATAAAATCAAACACGGATCGAATACATCGCGAGGTTGTAGGAGATATGTTATTTTGTAAGTAGTGTGCATTGATAGAAAAGAGTGATGAGTCGTTTTTTCTGCCAACCTCTTTAGGCTGCGTGATGGGTACAAAAATACTTTAGCTTGCTGCGAACCTTTAATAATTCACTTAAATTTATCTAGTATCCTATTTGTGGGACATTGAATAAGTTCTGGCCTCTAAAATACCGAAATGTCGGACTGGATCCACGGTGATTCAAGATCGTGTCTCGTCTTGGCTTTATATCTTCTTCTTCCTAGCCTTCCCTCCACTGCTGAAAAAAATTATATATTTAGGTATTAGTAGTCCGGAATTCCTCATATACTTAATTCATATTTTGTTTTCATACTAATGATCATACATATTTGGCTTTTTTTTTTTAATTTTATCAATAAATATCTAAATAAAAAAAAATATCATATTATCATGACAGAAAGATTATCAAAGAAACTTTAATAGGGTGCATTTTACGAACAAAGAATGCTTCACATATTAATGGGTACCAAATACATACTTACTCACACATGCTTATAGATTAAAAATAAAGTCCGAGTGTCCCCATATCCGATAAAAATCACAATTAAATCCGGTCCGGGTGAGCGGTATAAAAGGAGGCCCTCTAGAAAAATCAAAAAAGCGTTCATTCGAAAAATCATCAATGGTTTAATTGTGTGACTGTAGCTATTTGTATTGTGTTCCGAATCGGGGTATGATGTTTCGCATCCAGTCTGCTCCCTAGAACTGTAGGAGGCAACTACTTGAGAGCTATTGAATATTTTAATTATGACTGTGTCTGAATGCGGGACACGGACGACTGTGCCAATGAAAAGATCCGAGTATTTTTGAAGAGTCACTGTTTTAATGCTTGAGTAAATTTCGTCCAACAGATTTTTTCGAAGATGAAACAATGTGAACTAATGATGAATTTGTATCCAGTATTAGTAGGTACTGCACGTAAACCTATGTCTGTACTTTAGGGGTTCCAATTTTTTTATCTTGAAAATTCTATGCCTGGCTGTCTCCCTTTTTTGCACATAGATCAACAGGTATTTTAACCGGAAGTCCGATCTTGATAGTGAACTTATGGCTTTATATTTATTCTATTATTTACTTTTCAGTCACGAATTAAGATTTTATAAATAAAAACATGCTTTTTTGTTATTTTTGCCTTGTATTTGATCTATTGGTTTATTTGATTTGAATATTGGTGTACCTTCCATTTTCCGTGGAATGTCAAAAAAAAAAATTGCATATAAAATAGGTATACAGTGTATGCAAGTTTTGGCTGTCTAAATCGATTCTTAATTTGCCGGTGTATCATTTTTAACGACATTTTACAGGTAACTTCTAGTTATATGTATTTGAGCAAAACAAACAAGTTAGTGTGGAAGTTCCCTTTAATTATTGCCGCCTCATTACCTGGATGAGTGCACGAGGTAATTACTATCTTCCTCATACGAACCACCTTCCCTATCTTACACTGATTGCCCAACACAAACACACCTTCTCTATAATTTAATAAATTTTATTAATAAATACACACACGTGTATCTTGAGCCTGACACAATACTCCCTCATGTGAAACAACGGGTCTTTATATACATTTTCGTAGTTTGTTAACAGTGTTTTTTTTTTTTTAGTTTTTTTTCAACTCATCATAATGACCAAACAACTCATCCTTTACTGTTTTCAGGCTAAATGAAAGGAAACACTTAATTATCAATAATAATTAATTTTTCTCCTTCCATGACCCTCACCCTTCGCCTACATCCCTTTATCCCAGCTGACTCTACATATACGTTGTTTGTCACTACTTACTTCTCATCTACTCGCTATAAATATTGCGTAGGTACTTAGAACCTACTTTACTGGTATTATTTTGTACATACTACCTTTTATGCATAAAATTAAATACTTACTTTTTGTGTCATCACTGTTTGGAGGTTAGTTGCCTACCTATGTATATATGTTAAATTAAATTAAACTAGCCATATATTTTATTGGCTATCATTAAATCAATTTCGATTTAAAGAGGTAAATTTTTATGAAAAATTGAACCACTACACCTCACGGCCGTCTTCTACTGCTGTAGCCTTGGGTTGGCTGGAAGAGATCCTTCGGGATAAGTCCGCCCTTTGAATCTTAAATGTTTTTATAAAAATTGTTTTTTATTACACAATAAAGCTTTATTTATTTATTTAGCCTTAGTATATGTTTTTGATGATCGAATATCGAAACGATCATCGAAAGAGTTTCGAAAAATTTACATACAAAAATGATTGAACGATTCGATCGTTTGATTTTAGAACACTATTTGCACGCTAATAAGCGTTTATTAACGTGCAAATAGCTTTCGATGAAACTCGTACTAGCCCCACTGTTTCGAAAACTGGCTTATTGTGAACAACGTTCGCCATTTGGGTGATCGAATTCGTCGAAATATCTTAATTACAAAATTATGGGAATGTTCAAAATGTTTAGTAAATCCCATGCCCCCTGCGGGAAACGAAACCGCAACCTAGGCGTCCCAAACCAGAGACGCCAGCCATTGGGCCAACCGACCCGACGAAAACACCTTCGTAATACGTGTAAGTATACAAGCATTAGCAATTTTATTTTGTTAATTCAATTCAGAAACATCTTTTGGAAAATGGTGAGGGCATTCAGCTACGAAATGTAATGAGTAGAGGGTGACAGAACATTGACCATGTCCATTTTATCCTATATCTATTTAATGTCAATTTATTTTTAACGAATCTGTGCTCACTCATAGTGTACACAAATACACTCTTTGACTCTTTCACAGTAAGCTACTTAAGCTTGTGTCATGAAAGAGGAAGATATTTGGCACCTGGGATCGAACCCACAACCTCCGAACGATGCAGTACGAAACGCGGTGTCGTAACCGCCAGGCTATCAACCTTTTAAATTACATCTTTCAAAGCACAATCTAGTAAATAAAATGTCTTAAAACTAAGAAGTAATTATGTACCTAGTTTCCAGGTGAAACTAATTTCTACGTAACGTTTCTAATAAATCATACCTCAATCATCATAATTATATTAAACTTCCAATGTATTTTGTAGAAATTAAAGAGAAAAATAAACATTGGCGTTAAAAATGTTGTACTTTTTATATGTTTTAATGTCCGTTTAATTGATCCATTTTCCGCTTCTTGCACAAACAACAAACAGGTCATAATGGATGAGTACAGCATACATTATTGTATAATCATGATGAGAGATCTATAATATTATCTTGATCTACACGCGGACACAACCATCGCCACACCGTAGATCTCTACCCGCTAAATACGATAACGACTTACAGAATACCTACAACATGTACCCATTATTATTATTATAAATCTTTCATTTAACAAGAAAGGTGATTGCTAGTTTAGCGACTCTTAAATTCTTTATAATACTAGTTGATACCTGTCATCAAACCGTCTGAAATACCGACATCCGATCTGGTTAGCGGCTGCTACAAGTATACGGATCGCTCGATTACTAAGACAACTACTGTCAACCGCGTCGTCAGTAAGGAACCAGACTGACACGACAAAAGAACTGTCTGGCACTAAACTACCCAGAAATATATTATTTTATTACAATACTTTTCTTCTTTCTTTCTTTCTTCAGCCCTCTCGCGTCCATTGTTGGACATAGGCCTCCCCCTGTGACTTCCACCGCCCTCTATCTTGCGCCAACCGCATCCACTCACTTCCGGCAATCCGTCTAATGTCGTCAGACCACCTCGCCTGAGGCCTGCCAACACTTCTCCTCCCGGTTCTCGGACGCCACTCAAGAACCTTCTTGGCCATCTGGTGTCGGTTACTCTGGCCACATTACCAGCCCAACTCCACTTTTGTTTAGCGACCTTCTGAACCACACCGGTGACTCCTGTTTTCTGTCTTATCCATGTGTTAGTCTTCCTATCACTCAATGAGATACCTAGCATTCTCCTCTCCATAGCTCGTTGTGTTACTGCTAGTTTATTTAATTACAATACTATAAAATTATATCATTTAAGCAATTTGTGTCATATAATTAATAAAATTGAATAATTTGTGTCTAAAATAAATACAAACCTATTTGCAAGAATCAGCTATAAATAAGTGATGCGATAACATATGAAAATAATAAGGGACATAAGTGAATTATAATGTACCTACCTATAAACGTAAGTAGACGAATCGCTATTTAAAATATTGTTTTGCACATTATTGGTAGTAAGATACACTTAGCCGTTATTTTCTGAAAAAATCAAGGACACTGTCACTGCGACCAAAAAGTAAAAGAATAAATTATCGACTTAAGTCACGATTAGTTTAGCTAGACTTAAGTCTGGCCTATTCGTTTGATTATTAATTAGATTGCATTCATTTTGCTCACATAAGATATGTGAGGCTTTGACAAAATTAAAAAATCTCGTTGTGATAATTGTGTCCCAGAACGATAAGAACAAAAAACTTCCCAATATTTGGGGTATAAACAGTACCTATGTTCCGAATGTTTTTATTTCGTTTATTATGAAGAAAGAAACTGTGAAACGTGGTGCGGAGACGTGATAAACATCAAATCACCGAGGAAGCTGCGAGCGGGGAGGCGGACCGTGTTGTTTGTTATCTCCTGAAAGAAAAATTCTTGTTTACAAGCTCGGGAACAATTAATCAGAATAAACGTACAAATATATTAGGAAGACTTAACTGAAACAACATATCGCACAGTGGCTGGATAAATAAAGTATCGGGTGGGAATGTGGGACAATGAGGAGAAGATAGACGATGTGCCATGGTGTGTGTGTGTATATGGGAGATGCTTGTACGCTCGCGGTGGAAGTTCAACACCCCCATGGTTGAACTAAAACTTACGGCGTTATCTAAATGAGACATCTTTCGTTATATAACCTAACTTAATTAAGAACTCACCAGATGAGATGGGGTTGTGGAGACTATCGGGCTGGTTCGCCAGTGGTGGCGGTGGTGACAGAAGGGGTTGAAAGGGGCTACTCCGGGTGGCGATATAAGTTTCCAAACAGAACTGGATTCAGGAAACCAAACACTTCGTACAAAAATTAAAATCGCTGAATGTCGAACATTACATTATTTCACATAATTTGATGCTACATAATATAACATAATATGCTAGCTACAATACGTAATGTAAAATAACATAAAATAATGTTACATACTATTAGGTACATACAATGAAAGTATGTTACGTAACATTACAGAATGCAACGTAACAATTCATAATTTTACATAGAATTATATTAGGTAGATATATCACATAATATTATATTATAATGTTACATAACATTATATAAAATTAAATAATGTTACATCACATTACAGAATGATGCATAACATTACGGAATACAATATAACGTTTCGTGATGTTACATAATATTAATTAATTTTACATCACATAACATAAAATTACAGAATGTTACATTGCATAGCAGAATGTTACATGAAGTCACATAACAATACATAATGTAACATAACAATGCGGTAAGTAACATAACATAACATATTGTTACATTATGACATTACATAATATTATATTACAATGTTACATCACATTATATAACATTACAGAATGCTACGTAATCTTTCATGATGTTACATAATATTACATAACATTAAATAATGTTACATAATATTACATAACATTAAATAATGTTACAAAAAAAAATCACATTACATTAAATTACAGAATGTTCCATAACATAGCAGAATGTATCATGAAGTTACATAACAATACATAATGTAACATAACAATACGGTAAGTAACATAACATAACTGATTGTTACATTACAACATTACATAATATAGCTAAATAAAAAAACGTTATGATACACAACTTTGCATACCAGTACATTCAAAACCTAATATAACGTGATACAACACTAAAACACACCACATATCTATTAACCTTACATGATATCACATAAGTATTACCTACTATAAGTATAAAACAGAACCCAGACAAATAAAAAAAATCTATATTATCTATCTTCGTAAAAAGAAAGATTCCCACGCAGAGTGTAAATTTAGAGTTAAAGTAGCCACTATTGTATTTTTTAAAAAACTTTTAATTCCTTTGTTTGAGAATATAGAATAATTATTTGTATCTCACACTACTACAACAATTACTGCAAGGATCGGCGATGATAAAAGTCTGCGTTTTACGCGAATTCAATAATATTGTGTATTGGCGCTCCTGGATCCAGACCTGCCTAGAAACGTCGGACTATCTTCTTAATCTCTTGCTTAATTACATTCTGTGGGACACTTTTTTTACTATTTTAGTTCCACATCCACAAGTTAGCGTCCCTCCAATCCTCCCACCACTTCACCCGCCCCCTCCCTGCCCACACAAACACGACATTCTTTGTTGTGCGGTTGCATTATTTTTCACCTCCTTCCTCATACACTATCGTAGATTTTCTATTTTATAGGTACCTATAGTGAATAGAGTATACCTACTCATTTTGTTTACCATAATAAACAATATGGAGAAATTAAGAAAAGGTTAGGTACCTATAACAAACTTTATTTTTCAAAAATAGTATCTGAGGCTGTCACGGCAGGCATTGTAGATTTACAAAAAAAAAATTATTTTTCGTACTTACTCTAGCTTTTTCATTGTATTTTATAAAGTAGGTAAGTACCTACCTACAAATGTGACAGTTATGAAACACAAAAATCCCTTTAATTTATCTCATAACTAGCTTTCCCGACAGACGTTGTCCTGTGTTGGAATAGTTGTCTTGTAATCTAACTATGTGTGAATATTGAATTCGAATTTAAAATAATGATACAAATGACTTTTAACGAATGTTTTTCCGATTGATGCATCTTTTTAAACCACACATTATTTTCCATACAAATTTTGACAATCGCATCAACTATCAAACAACTGACAGATTGTGTCTAAAGACAATTAATTTATAAAAAATGTTGACAAATTACAATAAAGCTTGAAAAAAAAATCCACAAAAAATCTAGTTGCCAATGTTTTTAATGTTGTCAGGTAAATAAAAATTGTTTCTAAAGAATTTGTCTAAGTTTGCGTTGTTGTATCGAAATTTCCATATTAACTTTAATATTATATTTTATTTTATTTTCTATCCATTTTTCGATGTTTTATTGGTTATTCTGTTATCCAGAGCGGAGAAGAATCCAATAAATCAAACATCGGAAGAATCTGTTCAACTGCTCTCGAGTTTTAACTGGTCGAACTAAACCGACTTTTTTTTATATTTGTAGATTTGAGTATTCGAGAGCAATAAACTCTCGACGTCTCTCAAAACCCAATGGAATCCATGGATCGAACCCAAAACCTTCGACAGTCAGCGAATGAAACGTTTGGCTAATGACCACTTTTATTGTAACGTTACACTGTGTTAGGGCTAGACTAAACTTCTTTTATAAGTAAACACTATAGTGTATGTATATGGATATATCCATTCTGTATCTATAACCATAGGTACGTCATAGGAACCTAAGAACTTTCTAAGTTACTTCAGTGGTTGGTATGGTCTAGCGCAGAGGTCGCAAAGTGCGGCTCTTTGAACTCTTGAGTGTGGCTCTGGCACAAATATCCTACGGGCTTGCCCGGCCGCTAATATTATCCAGCCGTGGACGAAAAAGTTATTTTTTATCAATGGATAAAGTCCTTATTAAATATGAAATCAAGTTTTATTCAATCAATGTTTACTACATTTACAAACAGATTTGGCTCTCATTTTTTTAAATCTTTTTAATTTGCTATATCTCTTTGGTTAATAGTAAGTTTGCCGACCGCTGGTCTAGCGATACGACGCACGCCGGCTTTCGTATACTGTTCCGTAGGTGGTGGGTTCGATCCCAGGTGCTGACCATCTTCCTCTTTCACAACACAAGCTTTAAGCAGGTTACCGTGAAAGTTCATTTTGAGTAAGCGCAGACTCATTAAAAAAAAAGACTATACATATTATATTAATCTCAATATTTAATACGTTGGTGAGACAAGTAAATATTTGGTTAGGTAGGTACTTAGGTATTGAGAATAAATGTTGAATAATTCTTGTATTAATTTTATTTTACCTATTTGATTTTCATTATAATAGCTTTTCTATCGACTTAAGTATCTATGTAAATCATACCAACCAAAAATGAAAAAAACACACTCGTGTTGTACAAAGCTATTTGAAAGCAGAGCGCGTGAACGAAATATATTTTCTCATGTCTATACGCACTCACGTAGGTGCCTCACAGTCTAATATTATTTTTCCATCTCAACTTCCAACCACCATAGCCCGTTAGTACACGTCTGCTTTGAGTTCTATTGGGTGTGAAGTCCTAGTAGGTGTATTTTCGCAAATTTTGAGTATAAGTGAGAATAATCACGAAAATGTTCATATTTTTATACAAACTAGTGGTCGAACAATGCTCGTAATTCAACCATAACTAATTTAGATTAAAAGTTTGAACATTATGAAGGTTACTATTATCAAATAATGAACGAACGCTATTTCAAAATTTCTATCAAAAACAATGACATGGATATTGGATACGTCAAATTTGAAATGTTGATTAGATTGATCAAATTCAAATTATGAATCATAATCCAAAAACGTTTGTCATATTGACTATTATTCTGAAATGAAAAACAGACGATTGAGTTGCGTCGTATCCAATTTTTATTGAGACTTTTGACATTTCTCTATTCTGAAAATGTTTTATCCAATACATTAGATGTGTAACTACCGGCAACCGATAAAGTTCTAAGCAAGAGCTTCTTGCGTTGAGTTGGAACGTGAATTTGAGAATACCAGTCATTATCGTATTATTAGCATACTGACTTTTTAATACGAGTAGATTCGTTGTCAAAAAAAAAAAAAAACTTTCGTGTATCTGAACTAAAAACTATTAACGTAACTCTTAAACTGTTAAATTTTAATGGTTTCCTGCAATTGAACTTAAGAAACGATTTTTACTTACGATTTATAAAATAATTGAAGTCGCAACTGTGCTAAACGTACTTGATATTAGTAGGTAATAATCAGCGCTTTTTTCCCATTTACGCGGTGGAACGACATTCCGGCACCTTTTTTTACAGGTTTTTCTTTAATTTCTAAATGAATGAAACACTTTGAATTTTGAATAGAATTTTATTTAGTAAAACGCTTGACATGAAGTGAATTCTGGCACCTTTTTCCTAAAAAAAGCCTTGGTAATAATTCACAATATATTTCTACTTAAATCATATACAAGGATAACTAACACTTTCAATTTCATAAAACTTTAATACCTACTAAAATATAATTCATGTTTAGAAAACCGTATTGTACATATTAAAAAAAAAAATATTCATTACGAAAGTTTCTCAAAGTTTTATTCATTAATATAACACACAGCTAGTGGAATCTAGAAAAATATATAATTAATTAAGTGTGTGTGTGTATGTAGAGAGAGTATGTGGGAGAAAGAAATTAATGAAATAAGTTTGTTTCTCTTACGATGCACTGGAGCATTGACTTGGATATTTTCACCCTTGTCTTAATTAATATTTACCCCCACACACCCCGCCCTACACACTGGCTCGCCGACCACCTACTATAACACTACTGTCTTTACATACTATATTCATAGATGAGGATAATATACACATTTTTTCTTCCATTCGCTATGATATTCATTCGGGTTTTTTCTTCCTTTTTTTTCTAGTAGGTACGATCCAAAGACATGGCTATTTGTCGATTGCAATGCAGATGTACCTACAATATATCAACACATTGTTCGAATGAAAGTGATTAAAAAACTTGGTTTGAAAAATGAATTTGGGCTCAGATGCAGTGAACACAGATACACTTTCGACATCAAAGCTTGTGTTGTGATAGTGAAAATGGTCGGCGCCCACGACCTGTGTGTACATAAGATGAAAGCCGTCAACTGAACCTCTGGGCTACCAAGCTTTTCATTTAAGCAATGGATAAAGTATTAAATTATATTAGATTTACATTTTATGTATAATTAGGTGCTACGTCCTGCCTTCTACTTTACAATCATTTTTTTTAATCTTCAGCACTGCTTGATACATACCTAGTGTCAACGTGAGATTGTGTGTAGGTATATGCATTTGCATAGTTAAATATTTATTTAACTACTCCACTTTTAATTATCCCGTTTCGATGCGAAATATATATGATTTTGAGTTACATAATACGAGTAGGTTTAGCTCTGGTTGTCAAACTCAGACAAAAACTCCACTCATTCGAAGAGAAGAGGCAATAACTCGATTCCAGTACAGATATAAAACTGATTGATTGCTTAATATTAAGTGGCATAGAGAACAGATAATGCAGTTGGTAGTCCATTTATTAAAACCAACCCCTGAGATGGTAGGTACTTACCCTCGTTGTCATAAGAGATAATATTCCAATTTCTATGGTTTCTTCATGATTTTATGACAGTCTTATGAGTATTTTTGTATTTCATACACGCGAAAGAATTAAATTTGTAGAATGAAGGCCATTCTCCCACGAGGAAACTCCTAAGCTACTTGAGTATCCTACGCGTATGATACGCGTCGCTCGTTAGTCGCTTGCATACATATTTGATCGGTTTCGCACACGACAAAACGCGTCTACGACGCGTTTGATACCAGTTGCATGCGACTGGTCATGCTGGTCGCAAGAGACTGCAACGCGACTGCGACGCTACTTTAATCGTAATAAAATAGCGTCAGATCAAGCGGAAAACATTAAATTTGTTCAGGAGGTTGAAAATTATCCATGTTTATATAATTATGGACTGCCGAATTATGTAAGGAATATACGTACGAGATAAGGCGTGGGCTGAGATAGGAAAGAAACTCAACTCGCACACGCGCTCTCTCATTGTTGTATTTTTTTATGAATATGTGTAGCTAATAACTGCATCAAATTAGAAAAAGACTCTTTTGACATTCAATAAAAATGAAGAAACTTATTATCATCATTCTCATGTAGGTATGTATGGGTGCACCCAAAATCTACTTTTTTTTCGATTATTCCATTTATAAATTAAGAGAAGAACATTATCTTCATCGCTAAAATCACTGGACATTTTATGAACGAGCGTGTATTCTCAAGAGTTACAACAAATAAATGATGAATGTAGTCATAGTTTGGGTAGCGTCGTGTGCGGAACCTAGCTTGATAGAGTAGCATACGCGTCGACGACCAACGGATTGCGTCTCAGTCGCGTAGCCCGTGAGTATCCTCGTGGGAGAATGGCCGAAGTAGTTCGAAAGCAATAAATTGTATTAACAAGGTTGCTGCAACCTCCGGGTGCCTTCGAATATTTGGAGGAACCGCGATATGTGAACAAGCAGCATAGTTAAAATCTATAAGACACACCCATAATGACCTATGGGATCGAGTCCAGGGCGGACACTACTGCAACCAAAAATGCGCTGAAAGTTTCAAAAATGAGAAATCTAAAGAGCAAAGCCGGGAACACCCTCAAAAATAGAGTGAGGAATACGATGGTACGGGAAATGTGAGACATAGTGAGATAGGGAAGGGAACGAAGAAGGTTCTGGTATGCACATGTGAGGACAATAGATTCTTCCAGACTCCCTCACATGGCATTGCATGGTCAAACCCATGGAAGGCAGATCACCAAAGAGGTGGAGGGACAGCTGGGAGTCTACCTGGCAGGAGTAAAACACCACCTCTTGAATTACAGGCCACAAAGCCTGAATTAAGAAGAATAAGAAATCTCTTGAATTATTAAATGTAGATATGTGTGTATGTTGGTTTGTTCGTACAGTTTAAGTATTGTTAATCCTTGCAATGGCCATAAGTATATGTGTATAATTTTTTTGTAATAATTACTACAGCACTATTAAAACGGTTGATTGTTATTTAAAAAAAGACACTTTTTTGCTGTGTCAGAAGTACCTATATGTTTTCAATATAAAGTCACCATATACCATTACACTATACGATAGTGTGTCTATAACCATTTTACTAAAATATGCCACCGACAATGCTTATGCGTCGTAACACACATTAATACATAAGTAACATTTTGAAAATTAGAACAACATTCTTCGAAAATCTAATTCAAATTCATATTTTAAAACGTCCAATGAAAATTTGAGGCGTTACAACGATGTAGGTAGAGGATTTTACATTTAAATCTCTTTAATTTCTTTTATATATGTAGGTTTGTTCTTACTTATTTAAAAGATTTTTATACAATTTTAAGATGATCAAATAAAAATAATAGCTAAATAATTCAGAGCAAACGTATTGCTACACTTAAAGAGTATGTATATTCGTACTGATTAGTATTTCTATTAAAAGAATACTATATAATAATTATTATAATATGTATTTATTAGATACGAAGTTGGTTAATTAATGTGTGATGGTGTGTGAGCGTCGAGGTGTTGATCTCATGGGGATGAAACCATATGGGGGATGTCGTTGCTTCAACTATAGCCTCATATAGCTACCCATACTTATAGCCTTACCCATAATATCACAAACTCGTACCAAGTACACTCCACTCTTCTTAATAACAACTAAAATAATATAAAACACGCTCTCAGAAAGTCGGAGTATTCTATGGAATTCAATATTCCTCAGTACAAAGTTTGTTTGCACATAATATGAAATAATTCCTCTTATGTTAAATAATGAAGTCCATTTTGTTTGCATCGAATTTCGTTTACCTATAAAAATATTTTTTGGATCAATTTTTGGTAAATCATGTATGAAAGCGTTGTAGCAGTAGAAAGGTAGTACATGCTTAAGCAAACGTAATATATTGTTCTGTATGAAGTACGGAGGTCTAAAAAAGAATTAAATTATTGTTGTGTTCACGATCCCAGATTCCATTTAGAAAATTATAAAACACACAACCAATTTATAAGAAATAAACCCCAGAAGGAGCACGACGTACTGAATATAAAAAATAATGTCATTAATTAATTTGCCTTCACGTACTTCTAGTAAGAATACTTGTACCACGTAAGGTATGAATATATTATGACGTCACGAGCGTTTTCCAAACATCATTCAAAATGAGATTATTAATATTGGATATTAAGTAAATTTCATAGTAAGTATTTCAAATTTTAGATTTTTGGATGTTGATTTTATACAGATATTCTTTCTTTTATCGTGTTTATATGAAAATATTTTTTTTAGTCCATCGTTGCAAATACGAATATACTGTTTTTTTCGAGGCGAAGCCAAATTTATTTGAACTATAATTTATAAACTAATGATTATGTGCTCGAAAATGTAACAACTAAAATGACTCTAACAATTCATTACTGGATGTTCGATTTTTACCACCACGGGCTTACGACCGTCTCTACTGTTATTTCGAAGGCTGGCTTAGTGTGATCACTTTACGTTAACTACGTTCGCCATTAGTAATTTTTAAGTCTCTGAAACTCCTAATCATGAGAATTCTCGACATGTTCAACATGTCGAAAAATCCCATGTATACAACAAGTAGAAATTTAATAATTATTAATGAAATGTAGAGATAAAAGTTGGGAATTATTGAGAACAAGAGAGCAACCAAATTTAAAGACTGCGACTGCTGTCATGTAACTATTTGGCACCAGGATATGTATGCCAGGATAATGTGCTCGTTAACAGAAAAGAAATGCAATGAGATAGTTTTCATTACGATTATTAATTCTCTAGTATTGAATGAAATAATAGACTGGCAGTAAGCTCGCTGGTAGGTACCAATATGATGTTTCATTGTCGTGAGTAATCTCCGTATGACCCCTCAAACTCGACTAATAGTTTCACATTTCTCAGCCATTGTCCTCCGTCCTCGCCCATTGATGCAACCATTTATAAGACCCTGCTAAGATTCTACTGTGTCTGCCCAAATAATGAAAAGGCAAACTAAATGGTTGGATATTAGTAATCGATATTATTAGTAATTATATCATTATGAGGCATCTTAAGTAAATATTTTATAAAAGTTTTTAGTTATATCCACTTTGGCTGACAGTTTTGATCCACGAAATTTCTGCTTCTACTTTTTTAAATGCCAATCCTCAAATCCGAGTTTGGCGAATATCCCCAAGTAAGCTTCTCGATTTCGAGCAACCACAAGTATCAGATTCCTTACTGAATTCTTTTACACTCTATACTTCACCCTACGTCTATTTTTCCTTACAATCAACTAGTATAGGAGAGTATATTTTTATTGGAAAAGATATGACCACAGTATGCGGCTTTCCTCTTTTCGTCAGTTCAGCAGATCTCTTTGTTTATTATTCATTACTCACAAACTTCGTCAATTGTTAAAAATAAATAACCACTTCTATAAACATAATTGTGGTTAGTACCTAATAATATTAAAAAAAAAATAATAGGTAATAATATAACACTTTTCTATACAAAGGTGTCAGTATAGCCGGAGGAACTTATTGCCTGAGGCAATTTTTTCCAGTCAACCGGTCCCGTCCAATCTGAGACAGGCCAACCCCGGGTAGAATTTTCAAGTGAAAAAACACTTAGAAAAACTCTGACCCGACCGGGAATCGAACCCGGGACCTCGGATCTGAAGTCTACGCTAGTACAACTAGACTACCGAGATCGGGCATAAAAATGTGAAAGCTTATAATAAATTAACACTATATATATATAAGGGTGTCAGTATAGCCGGCCGGCGGAACTTATTGGTTGAGGTAATTTTTTCCAGTCAACCGGTCCCGTCCTCTCTTTATGATAAGGAAACTCCGAGTATAAATTTCAAATGAAAAAACACTTAAAATTTCTACCCCACCCAAACCCCCTTCCGTGAATCGAACCCGGGACCTCGTGTATTAAAGTCAAAGCTTATACCACTAGCCTTACATTTTATATAAAACATTGCACAGTGTACACTTTTGTAAAATATATTATTTATCCAAGAATAAATTTTTATTTCAGTATTTCATTTATCACAGTTATGATACTTCAATACTTAACATATAGTATTTTTGACAGTAAGGCAAGAAAGGTATGCACTTAATAATTTTTGTGCAATAGATTTTTTTGATTCTTGACTGTTGATTAAAATATAAATGAGATACAAAAGCAATCGCTCAAACTTGGAACTTATTCGTATAAACTTATAAACGAAATAAAGAATAATCAAATTTAAATAAAAAACTTTTTAACTATTCCACAAATTTATTGTACCTGACATGTTTCGAAGGGGCACAAGTTTTTTATTTAAATTTGATTATTTAAATTACTTCCACCAAGAAAAATGCATGTTCAACAACTTATAAATTTTATCGAAATAAAGAAATTTAATCATGATTACGAAGCACAAGATATTATTAATATGAGAGTTCACTTTTTCTACAATGATTGCATTCCAATTCTATGTTTATCTATTAAAACTAGTGTCAATACAATTTAATGGAGGAAATAATAAGAAGAGAAGAATAAAATAAAATAAATAATATCTTACTGGAGAAGACACAATAAAATTTCACGGCCATTACCTTTTTTATTGAACTGATTGGACATTTAATACGTCTCCACTGCTAATACAATGCGTCCATTATTATCCTGACCACCCCTCATTTAGCAGCGCCAATAAAAGTACAAAGTGAGTCTCCAGCCGGCCCCGCAAACACCTTATCGTAGATCCTTCCTTCCATTCCTCCCGATTCTGTCCTCACACCTTCGCTTCTATTGTGTCACAATCGGCTATCGCTTCCAAAACAATTCCTTCCTTTATTGATGCAGCAAATGACCCACCGCCCTTGAACAATGGAGCTTTGATTCAGACCGAAGATAAAGATGAAATAGCCGGGCTGAAAAATTGAAATAAAGAGGGGACTTTGACGACGATTAACCAAGTATTTACACAAAGAGTGCTTTTATTTTTTGTAGCTCATTTCTCCAAGCATTGCATTTTAATAAACATTGTATTTTAGAATTTTTTTCTGGAATTAATCTTTTCTACCATTACGATCTCATTTAGAGCCATCTCTACTTCGATCTTTCTCAATAACAATGATTTTCTATCACTTACGCATCCAAAAATTTAACTAAATATTAGAGGTAGGTATACAAGGATCTAATGCGGTGTTCACACGGGGCGATATAAGGCCAGACGATTTCGCTTGCATAAAAAAAATATCGGTCGGTCGCCCATTGATCGTGAGATGTGTTCACATGAGTCCACCGACATACATTCAATCTGTCAGGTGCGCTGATAGTTTTAAAAATGGCGGACGTCGAGGTAGAATTCGCGGAGTAATTGGGGTTAGTTGAAAATATTGTTTTAGACGATATAACGAGACTCCTAATTGAGGAAAAATAAAAAAAACGCAGATATTGGGTGCGGAATTGGATTCTAACGATCAAATAAATTTAGAGCAGTGCTGTCAACAACTGTCAAGAAACAGAACATACGGACGCCGCGCCAATCTGCGCATGCGTGCATCGTTCATCGTTCAACTTGAGGCGATATCGCTTTCAACCATTTTTATCGCTTCAGATTTATCGACAATCTGTTCACACGGTTCAACTGGCTGGCGATATTTTAGTGTCCTGGCGATATTCGCCTCGTCTGAACACCGCATTAGAGACACTTCTGAGGAAACAAGCAACATTCTTCACGAATTTAGTTCTGAACTTCTTCTTTTGTCCATTTCTTATGTCTGCTACATAATCCTGATGAAGACTTCCAATCCTTCATATCGGGGAATGCTTTCTTTAGCTGCTATAATTCCTGTCGCCTCCTTCCTGGACACATTCTCCTTCTTGTAAGTACATGTCTTCCCCATCTGATAATAACTTCAATTTCTCATGGCCTTGAGTTTTCTATAAGTAGGTATTTTAATTTCATTCCGGAAAGCTTTTACCAGCGCTATTTTTTAGTAAGTAGGTAGGTACTTTCATTCTTAACATCACGAATATACAAATGATGTAAAATAATCATCGCTGTAAAATTTAGGTAAATTTTCTTCTAAGATACCTACATAATTGTAATTGAGGACTGGTCATTCAATACATAGGTGCTAAGTTTATTAAAAATGAAGCAGAGAAAATGATGTAGGCGCTAGTGTCTGATGACATCATCAAGGTAAAATGTGATTCATTCACTTTTTGTATAAGGTCTTTTATATTTTATATCTTTTGTAAGCATAAAATATTAAAAAAAAAAATGTTGCGTAGCACATTATTTGTGATATCTAGTCTTCAATTCTTAAAAGAAGACTTTTCACTTTCTGAGATTTTTAGGTTTTTAAAGTACCTAATACAGTTTACAGTTTTAGGTAATACAAAACACTCAATCAATTTATTTTGAGAAAGCGGTAAGAACTAATACTTATATGTAGGATAGGTACCTATCCCTAGCACTCCTATAATGATTCAATCTCCTAGATTTTTTAAGATCCCAAAATAAAACATAGATAACATAAAATATCTCTACGTATCGCGTCCAACTAACAAAACAACCAATAAATGTTCCCATCCAATCTTCCCTGGGATTAATTTCCATTATTATGTTTTGCTCTTAATACAGCGTGTAATTCTGAGTAAACACCGCCGTGGTAGGTACGTACCTATGTCCTCGTCGAGCTCCATCTACTAATTCACTTGTTTACTCAACAAAGATATGGCAGAATGTGGCACGTGCATCATGTACTGATTAAAACATCTTTCCGATAATTAATTTCTACTTTCTTCAATAAATTGTGTTTACTTCGTGATAATGTGATTGTGTTCTGCAACCAAGAAACGTCACGTTTATGTAAATAACCCATAATTGACGTACACTCTCAGAATCTTTCCAGTTTCCATTATGATTTTTTTATATCAACTAGCCAACCAACTTTAGATCTGGAGATATGTATCATTTTGCATCTTGTATTTGCTTTCATGGAAATATTTTTCTGCCCTCATACCCATTGTTAACGCTTTTTCTTCGCAGCCTGACTTCAATATTTTTAAAAATCTCACCAGCTCTCCTTTCAGTGTTGCCATGCACCAGTCCGAGTTTCGCGACGGTTGTCCGGGTGAATCCAGAAATGTCCGGTTTGTTAACGACCTTTTTTTGCGATTTTTCACCTCTCCGATGGATACCAAATTTTCGGAATGACCGTTTTTTATGGCTGTGTCCGGGTCAAAAAATTTACAAACGTGACAACACTGTTAATTCAATATGTACCTACGTTAACTAATGTAATTCATCTCCTTCAATAAAGATCCTACAAATCTTGCGTTGACGCTGATGTTTCTATGAAATCAACTGTCAGATATTTTGTCAGAATTTAAATTGAACTGATGTTTTTGTTATTACCTGTTCTCTCCTATTCTTTAAACAAATTCCTTCCAATTGCTTCTGCAATTTCGTTCTATTCTTACGATGTTTTCCGTTTATCACTTGCTCCAAAACCATGTAGAATTAATCTGAACCGACCATCAGATTACGACCGTCTTCCAATACTGTAGTACTTTTTAAAATCTGGACTCTTATTATAAGTGAGCAAAGATTAACTTTTATGAGTAAAACCACCCAATATTAATTATAGTATAACACTTATGTGGTTAATAGTTGCAATTGTACATGTACAATGTACATGTTGACCAATGAAAGTATTTCAACCCGTCTGTATTCCACTATCGATTCCAAAGGTTGCTATTGTATGGGCATTATAATGGTATTATCCGTGTACGTTAAGTGTTAAAACACCAAGTTTAATCTAAAGAGAAACCTCTCATTTTCTTAGTTCCCTCTAAGTGTCTCCCTCCCCCGTGATCTCTCAACGTTTGTCTGCCACCCCTCTTCTCTCCACTAACCACTAACACCCCCCTCTCCAGCCGCATTATCCACCCCAACAACACCAGAGTTTACTAATAGCTCCAGCAACATCAGGTGGCCACCAATTAACTCGGTGTGTCTCTTAAGAACATCCACACTGCCCAATATATTGCTTTAATTAAAAAATATCGTCGCTTTCTATTTTGATACTTTTCTACGCGTTGTTGTTGTCTGCTGGACTTTTACTGTGGGGTATTTTTCACATCTAAGAAGCAATTATATTACCGCATAGATTTTGTTTTACTATACTTTCTATCTCCATGACGGAGTCTTGTCATTCGCTTCTTTCAGTTCAAATGATAAGGAAAAAAATAAAAAGATTAAAAATATTACAAAAAGTTTAAATTGCAGTTACTAAGAACAATAAAATACAAGGTATTGGTGCAATATTATTGTTATGAGAGATTTTCAAGCTATAGAGAAAGGAACTTTTCTAGCATAGGTACCTACTTTACGAATACCTACGTGCATTATAATTGCTTTAGAAATGGCATATCTGAGTCCTCTTACACCCCCTCTGTCCTGTTTACCAAGATTTTCCCATAGATATTTGGGGAAATCGAATTTCTATGAACCACGGTATTTCTAAGGACAATATATTAAAAAATATGACTTTAATTAAAATATATAGTTATAATATCGGTATCTTACGGTAAGTATATTAAAAATAGGAAAATAAATATATATTCTATTAATCTCTACGATGTGCTGTACACACATAGTTAGTGTACAACGAGACATAATATAATAAATACTTCATGCTGTTAAAATTTTAATAGTTGATCAATCGCGTAAGTGGCATGATTTGCTATTGTCAGAACAAAGCAATTATCGGTATTTTACAGCAAAGCTTTTTTGGTTAAAACTTTTAAATCGTTTCGAATAATTATTTAGGGCTAAAAAATAGGGTTGGTTCGGTTAATGTACGTACCTCTCGTATTTGTGAATTCAAAATTTCATTTAATAGAGACGAAAAGACTTATTTTTGTTGGTACCTAAGTGAATAAATAAATGTTTGTTTTGAACTAACAAAATATAATCTTCATCTTTACTTCTTATAAAAAGTTGGAAAATTAATCATTGGGTATGTACGTATATACGTTGATATTTATTTGGAATAATTTGTGTTTTTGTTTATTTACTTTTTCAAATGAGTCTGTAGGCTCACCGAAAGCAAAAACAAATCCACTTTCGACATCTTTCACCAAAAGTTTGTGTTGTGAAAAAGGAAATGGTCGGCACCGGGATTCGAACCTACGACCTGTACGTATGAAAGCCGTCGACTAATACCGCCGGAAGTTTCAAAACATAATTATTGATCTTTATCACTGAATTAATTATAGAGAACCTATCTTTGTCATAAAACAAAAAAGAACTATCAATAGTTTTTTTTTTCTCAAAAGGTCTTTCCTTTTTTGTTTCGCACAACCCTTGATTGAAATCTAAATGACGTGCGAAAACACAGTAGGTCGTGCCTACCAAATTCATTCATTATTTTACGAACTTCACAAAACACGAACATATTTTATAGTTGCTGGTTAGTGATATTCAAGTATATAGTGATACAATTAATTCCATTTGTCCGCTCTATGAGAATAGGTACCTACAGTCATGTTAGTGCATTTATACAATATGATTTTACGAAATCGTCAATTCACCCAAAATATGACTCATGTAAAATTTTTAACCCAAAATGTTTCACATGCAATTTTGTTCAAATCTGCACATAAGTCCTTTTTCGTGGACTTTATTACACGCTTGCATCATGTTTTGTGTGCCCTATAGTATAATATTAGTGAAGTAGTGGTAATCACTCCTTCCCAATCAGCCCCATTCAGTAATGACTGAAGGCAATCAATTTTTTATTGCGTGAAATTCGTTAAAGGGTTAACAATATATCGTATTATGTAGTTGGGAGATTTTTTTTTGTATTATTATTTTATATTGGCAATAACGCAACTGTTTCACATCGCTACACTCAAAAGCGATTTTTTTTTTTCAATTTACACACTTTTTTCTCTATTATGATGTAAATTACGTTTGTTACAATCGTCGATTGATCGACTCAAACCTTTCGTTATAATTTACAAGCTTGTAACAACTACAAAAATAACGCAGGTACTTACCTATACCATTACAACGCCATTAGATTGAACTTATTCCGATTGCTTCGCAACCCAACCATTGGGTGATGAGTATTGCTTAAAATTTGAAATCAGTTGGGAGCCTCGTTTAAGTCCACCAGCCTTTTAAAATTCCTTATAGGAGGAAAAGCGCATTGCTGAAAAACCCTACCTGTAGCTGAGCACTCTTGATTTGGGCGTCCCCAGGAGTTTCTCCCCTCAATCACTTCCCGCATGATGCTACTTTACTTCTCACCATATGCATTAAATTTTATATTAAGGTCTTCTTTCTATTTTCTTAAGTCTTTTCGATTTCTCTGCATTCTTGTGGACTTCGAAATCATCTTATAAATATGGATAGGCAATCTGGAGGTATAAAGAATTGAAAATTAACATCTCTGATTTATTTTTTCCATGATTTGAAAATCACCTATGTCTCAAATGCTTCAAAATACTTTTTGCTTGCAATGAGTCATCTTACCACAAAGTAATTTTAATGAAATAATTTCTTATTTCTCAGTTTATTTGTCACCTTTGACCACGCAGGATCCTCCTTACCTACGAAACAAGTCAGGGTAATATATAATTTTTAGAATAACAAAATTTATTGCATTAATTTAGTGATTAATTCCACACAGAACGCACATTTGATTCAATAATTTTCTCATCTAAATAGTGTAACGCATATCAGATAAACATCAATAGAAAGGCTTGTCTTTTTACAAAATTCATCCAAATAGAAGACTTCTGGAGAATCTAAGCGTTATAAAAAATACTTGTGCAATTCGTGGATCATGCATTAAAATGTGATTTTTTTTTTAAATTATTCACTTAATTTAATAAATCGGATTGGTGAGTAGCAAACCCTTGAATTTCAAGAAGCGCCATATTCGTGTGCCGCAATCGCATGTGAAATTAAAATGGTACGTACTAATGAATTTTTGTGCTATTTGTTCTGATTGAATATAAAACTGTTCGTATATCACGCAATGTTGCAAAGTTTAAATTCATGCAGTTTTTTTACCTCTATTGTTCAATAGAACACGGTTGGATTCGAAAACTGATTGGTTCAAATGTAATGGATTGACTATTAACGAATATATAGGTACCTTTCAACAAAAATATAGAATGTCGGTTTTAGAAAACTCTTTTAAGAGACAACCTATGCTGCCAGCTCCTGACTGACTCGATTGCGGACCAAACTGCTGCCGGGGATTTTCTTTTCCTCTCGGTTTTGTGAGTAGGTATAGGTACTCATACCATTCTTACCCAATAGAAAGAATCTGATTTAATGCCATAACCATACCACCTTAGTCTGGTATACTCCTCACTGTGTCTCCTTGAACAATCCTCTACCTGCCCATTGCAAAGTTTTCTATTCATTGTGTGTTAAGTTGCCATGTTGCACATGTTTTTGGTTGCCGTCAAGCATTCTGCTCTGATGCATAAAATTGCAAAAAAAAATGTTTTCTATATTTTGTCTTAGTTCTTAAAGGCGTTTTTCATCACAGAGCACACCAGATATAAAGACCTCCACTTCAACCATGCAGTATCTACCTTGTGGTTGACATCGTCTTCAACATGAGCATCGATCGCCAAGGCATTTGTTTTGTGATACTCATAAGTAGTGCCTCTAAATAATGAATCTTTAAGCAATAACCTGATGTTTTTCATAAAATTCGTGTCCCTATCTTCCAAGATTATCTTAAATTTAGAGACCTTGACTTGTTAATCTATCAACTCTGATTTTTATTTATTTATCTTTCTTTATAATGAGACATACCAACATGATAATACGAATTAGACCTATTCGAGAGAGATATGTACCTACATAGTTAAGTGAGTTTCTCTGCATAGATCCACAATGACATACGGCTTGATTAATGACTGCGCACACGCTCCGAGTTGATTGTATCGAGACCTCGCCTCGGAATTGTTAATAACAATGTTTAACTATGATTTTATAGATCCCTCACACACCTAGATCCTACATCTACTATTTATTTACATAATACACTTCTTATTTGGAAGAAGATATAAAATCAATCAGTCGATATTAAGTACACACATATGTAAGCCCCGAGGCATTAGAGGTGTTTGATCAATCTTCATTTTGTATTTTGAAATAAGGTTTGTTCATAAAATAATTTTAAGCTTATGTTTTCAAGTAAGTATATCTTTATTTTATTCCTTGGTGTAATTAACTGCTATCTTTGTAGTTGAGTGTTCTAAAGGAGAAACCTCCTTTAACTAGATTGAAGGCGCCTTGATCTCGCCTTTCGTCCTCTAGTTACTCTTTGCGGTTTGATTTTTTTTTTGTTGTTGTAGTAGTCAGTACAATAGCTGATGTTTTGTTCTATGGCGTAGAATCAAAAATATCCACAGCTCACTGAAGTCTCATTGGACCTTCGAACCCCCATATGAGACAGAGGTAATTAACTGGATTTAGTGGGTGTTTTCCGTGTGGCGCTGAAGAGAGAGACCCGAGTGATGTAGTGATCAGGACAATCCGATACGACACGAGGAGAAGAATATTGTTTATCGTTTTATTTTTAAGCTTTTTGGCAGATTCTAAGTGCAAATTTTCTTTTTTTTTTACAGGAAAAAACGCTAGAATTTTCAGCAGCGTCTTCAACTTAATGTCGGATTTTGCAGGTGAGTTTATCCTACTTTAACTTTATAATTATGTGTTTATTTATCTTAAATGATTTTGACTGTGTATGTATTGTTTTTCATGTGCCATATTTGTTTGTAATAAAGTTTATTATTATTTAATTATTATATCTTCACTCATAAGGATTGTTGAAGGACTTAGTTATATTAAAAGTCCAGAATATTGCAGGTCTCAGAAATCGATACTAGTTTGATTGCTTTATCTTGAACAAACTATTATTTAAAATTGGAGAGTATCTTAGAATCCTTGATCCTTAATCTTTAATCACCCTCAAACTTCTTTATACATTTCCATGTCATCTCCAACATGGAATAGGATACCTATGTATAATAGCGCCAGATGGCTATTTAGAGAGATCAGAAGAGTTAATGCATGGTTGTTCCCAGAAATTTTAAGTCATATTGTCAATTTTTAACAGATTTTAGGAAGACATTATGTTCAAAATAAAAACCTTAATGTGGTTGTATATCAGAAAGGATTCCCAAAAGAAATATTTGAAAGACTGAGTTGGTCTGGAATTTTTAAGCATTTTCAAAATCAGATGTGAAATTTGCACGTGTCATGTGCTCAGATAAGAAAATTCCATCTGATCATTTGAGACATAATCAAGATAGCCATTCTTACAATACAATATGTATTCGCCGGAGACAAGATTCTCGGTTCCCCAATCTACAACACTGCGCCGGAATGAGAACATTGAATCACTTCTCACGAGTGGTTGGCAACGTCAGAGAGACTGGCCGGATTTCAACACACCTGTATGAACACACCTCATTGAGTGATTAAATTCCAATCCATATTGAACAAGGCACGTGGGAAATGATATTTTGATGGTCGAGATGGGTCCGATGCTCTGGACATGCTCCATTCTGACCATTGTTGCTCTGCGCTCGCGAGACACTCCATTAATCACCGCTCCTCTCCTTCCAGATGGCACATCGCAATAATTATTACCACGAATTATAATAATGTAAGTGAGTATCTACCTCTATTTTTCACGTAAAACATCAGGTTTGCGAATCTTTGTATCTGCCTTATTTCTGTCAACATCAGTCTTTGTATATACAGATCCACGGATGCAACACTAGAAGTAGCATGGAAAATTCCTGTGGACCTGCTATCCGATGAGGAACGCGGACGAGTCTTCCGACAAGATCCTTTGATACGGAGGGGTGTACCTAATCGTCGTGAGAGAGAAGAAACCAAGTAGGTATATAAAGATGGCATTGAGAGATTTCTGGAAATTATTGTGAAGAAAAAGGAAGTAGACCATCTATGACAGATTCTGCTTCCCTGGTAGACAAAAGGAACCTACCGGAGAAAAAAAACAAGGTGTCTTAGGCGATAAGAGTTCGGCACTCCCGTTTAGATGAAGGTAGGTACCTACTCAAAAAATACCTTCTAAATGTTAAGACATTGTAGGTATATTATACAGTTTCAATATTGTAGTGTGCATCATCGGTGTTTTTATTTCATTTTTTATTCTAATTTTAAAATGTATTAACGATATTATCTTATAAGTAAAGCCTTTTTTGTTTCAAAATAAGTTCTTTGGGAAACCACGGCGCAATACATTCCCAATATAATGAGTCACCGGTAATCTAGAAAAAAAAGAAGTTCTTTGGGATTTCTAAGCTCGCGGAGAAACACTGAAGGTACCTATATCTTCTTACGTATTATAGGGTGAGATATTTTACTGTCAACAAACCAATGAAAAACATCCCAACAAGAATGATCATTATGCAGAAATTAATAGGTTGAAGATCCATCCCAGACCCAGAGAGATAAAGATAGGTTCTTCTTTTCCTTAAGGTTATTAAATTAAATGCAAATTCGGACAAAGGAACGGCAAATCACTGATGGATCAAACGTAATTAAAAGTAATTCTGAGAAAAACACCTAAATAATAGGATTCATTGAGGATATGGATTTATGCATCTCCCTTGGTTGTTATGGAATAATTTATCATTGCTGACCGGACAAATAAAAATAATAATAAGAATAATATTCATTTCCGGTTCTCTCTGTTGTCATCCCCACCACCCGGTGTAAACTGGTCCAGACCACGCCTCCATGCACCTCTCTGCCTCCTCATCTCCGTGCCCTGCAGCAATGTCACCTCCGAGCACCACCCTGCAGTATGCAAATCTCCACAAGTAAGTACATCGTCCAACCTGCCGGTGCCAAGTAAGCGAGTACCTACAGGTATACCAGGAGTTTGTGTGAGCGTTTGCACATAGGATCACCCAATGAATAGACCAGGGCTCATCTTATATGCAACTATACTTTTACATATCTCTATTCTGAAAGCAGAAACGTTATTTTGCTATGCAATTATACACATTCATTTAATGATATGCATGGTTAATAGATTCATAATCCTATACGGAAGCTTTGCCAATGAAAGAGACGCATATACTCTTACAAGAACCGTTGAATAAGCTAAAGATTCTTGACATACGATTGATAGGGAGATGTCGTTTAGCAAGACCGAAACTTGGGTGGATGGGTAGTGTAGACGACGATTTCAGGACAATGTGGATGAATAATTGGAGGATTTGGACGATGGACTGGGGTCAATAGCAGAACTTTCTGGATGAGGTCAAAGCTCACTAGCGGCTGTACTCTGTAAATGAGGATGAAGATGAAGTAATCCATGCAACTAAAAATAATCACATAGGTACAGTATAAGACAAGCAACCTAAAGCTTAACTAGAGAATATGGAAAGGTATCTTGGTGTTCCATAATTTAACATAGCTTGCTTTGAAGAATCAAAAGGTCATTTGAAATAACTAGAAGAAACGGAAAATGTAAAAGTTAAACATTTTTGATAAACGCTACTCCGAATTCCGCGAAAAGTTTTGAAACAACTGTGGAGGAAATTGTTTCCAAAATATAATGTAAACCATGGGTTGTTGAATGCACACTTTCAAGATGACTTCGAAAGTCGTATAACTTTTCAATGTTTTGTAATGTTTTCATTCGAAACAAGTCATCCATTCTGCTTATTTTAATTGTTGGTTTTCGTAGAAGACATCATTGACTAGCACAGCTCACAAGAATTTATAAAAATGTATCTTTAAAGGGGAAAGTGTAGGTAGGTACCTGACAACTTATGTATTAACAAACTGCATAACATATAAACCAATGACAAACTGCATCACAATCACAAAAAATAACCCAGTACCTAAGTACAGTAGGTACGTACCTAGGTACATGGCTACGTAGTGACGTCCTAAGGCGGTGTATGTGTGAATATCTCACATTCCTTGCACTCTATCTTATTGTTGGTGCAGGACTACCCTGCGTTGACATCCCGCAATCTACAGTAGGTACTCATCCTTTCTGTGTGTGACGTCTTCTATAACATGTTAGCTGGTTACATTTTGCATATTTTCAATACGCTTTTCTCCAGGATAAAAGAATGCCCCATCTATGTTTGCCTGAGTATAGTCGCATAGCCGGTAGTTTAATGCGGCCTACACCTCCGGTCTCATATTCGCTGATGTTTCTGGTATCATTGCTCAACCCTTACCACGCGTAAACGAGTTATTATATAATTTTACTTTCATCGGAACTGGCACCAAAAAACATAAGTACCTATACTAACGTACTTTTGAGTTATATAGATCCTGAATTATGTCACTGTCAGGACTAGATCATAACATGTGACAAATTGCCAACTTAATGACGCTTAACTTTCTTTAATTAAGCTATAAATTTATTGGTAAATTATTCTTCAACTGTCGTTTTGAAGGCTGGATAAGTGTGAACACTTTAAGTTTACAACATTCTCAATTAGCGGGTCAAACCTCAAGTTCCAAACCCATCAAAAGTCTTGTCATGAATCAACGTTGTTATTAAAAAATGTGTGCCCTCGGTTGCATTCGAATCTACTATATAGCACGCCTAGGCGGCAACCTTTAGTCCACCGGCTAGGTACCTTCCTTATTTAGCATAAAAGTAGTGGTACAGTATAGTTTTTTTAATTATAAACATCTTTTAACTTCATGAGAATGTTCATGTAACCAAAATTTTGATCATCACCACTGAAGCTAAGTGGCGCCCGTATGATGGTACTAAGTAGGTACATCCATTTTTTGCGGTCTCATTTTCTTGACTCTATGGCTTGATGAAACACAAAATACTATTTGCTAGAGATTCTTGCGTCCTTGCCACAAATGACAAGTTACAATATAAATATTAGAGACATCGCTCACAATTTTCAACACTGCATGCATTTAGGAAGTTCATGTGGCAACCGCCCCTGTTACGGAGCAGTGTACCTACCTACCGCTACCACTATACAACATATAGCGGCACAAGATATAAACAATACCTACAGTACCTACAGTCCTACATACTATCATCATCCAGTTTCCATAAATGCACGAGTGGGTGTTGTCTCTAGTAGGTACCTACTGTCAGTGACGTGTTTACATACCTACCATACACCACACTACACTGGATATGTAGGTAAGTTGGTCCTTTTAAAATATTATAATATACGAGGGCGTTACTGGAGAATAATATAAAAAAAAGAGCGAAGATTCGATATGTAAATGTGCGATCTATATCGCTGTCCTTTATATTACAACTAGCTGACCCGTCGAACTTCGTATCGAAATAAATAATTTGGGTACTCTAGGTTTTATGCAACAGAGCTCAAATTCGTTTTTTTAGTTATTTAACACGAATGACTATTTACTGGCATTAGAAAAACCTGCATAACACGCTGCATTTATTGGGTCTGAGTTTATTTTTACATCAAAAACTTATATCCTATGTTAATATGATGTGGGAAGAGGTCATCATTGCGCAAGATCGAGTGCAATGGAGAGCTCTTATTGCCTCACTTTGCTCTTGAGTGGAGTTCAAAGGGAGTTTTAATTTTGATTGATTTGATGTTAATACCTATTTAAAAAAAGAATTTAGGTATGTCATTATATTCGATATTTTAATAGTTATTTTGCTCAGTTAAAATAATATTGGTTGATTAATCAAAGTACGATAAGGAACATCTTCGTACCGATTCAAAATACGCATTGAGGTGTCAATACTTTTTTTGCCCATCACGATGATTCCCGAAGGGGGTAGGCAGAGAGTATGGACTTCCATTCTTTCCAATCCAAACTCATTCGCTTCCTCCAAACACATAACATTCCGCATACATTCTCTTATATTCCTTTTGCTCCTGACTTGGCCCTCCCGTAAGACGGCACCGATATGGCCGGTCTATGTAATTCCAGGCCGGCCTCGTCTGCGTGCACCTATTCTTTCAGATTTATATATCCTTTTAGTCATTCTCTCTTCGTTCATTTCCTTTACATGCCCAAACCTTCTTTCTTTATTCACTTTCATTCTAGTCACTATACACTAACATCCACTCCACATTCCTTTCTTATATTATCATTCCTCACCTTATCAATAAGTCTCTTTCCGGCGCATATCCTGCGCAGTGATCTCATTTCCACAGCATTTATTCCAACATCCAATTTTTTTGTCCATGTTTCACCATAAATCATAGATGGTATCAGGATTGCATTGTGCATCAACTGTCGATTTCAGAGATATCTTCTTAGAGGTTTAAGTGCACCGCCAACCCTTCTCCCAGCCAATTTCCTTCTTTCAATCTCTTTTTCACACCTTGCATCTCTTCTAAATAAATTACCTAAATAGACATACTTCCAAGTTCTCGACATTCAGTTTCACACAACATTGCGTTCTTAAATCTTCTCTTTCAAAATAGTGGAAATAATAAAAAAGCTCATTTAATGCAGTATCTGTGATTTTTATTCTAACTTCTATTACAACATGGTGGAAGTGTAGCAATTTTTATTTTCAATAAAGAAACAAATGCTAGGTCATTATCAAATAATATCCAGCTTTTTTTACATATTAACGATGCATATTATATTTACGTTATATGTATGTACTCATCCTTTGTAAAAATCAGCTCATAAACGAAGAATTGATTTTCAAACATACAACAAAAATATTTTACTTTTTCTTCAATATAATAATGTATTCCTTGTGTTAAAACTTATCAAAACTCCTTATAAAATGAACTTCAATTATATATAACTCCTTAGGAGCAATGTTATATATACGATTCTGTTTGCTGGCGGTTTTAAAAATCTCTGTAAATAAAGAAAGTTTTCAAAACTCCTTACACTTCATTACTATAATTTATTCCTTGTATTAAAACTTACCAAAACTCCTTATAAAAATTAACTGCAATGAATATTATAATATGACTTATCCAATCAATCTATTTCATACGATATATTTTACATTCGCATTCTGTCAATTGCAACAACAATCAATCCACTGACAGTTCTTTCAAAATGTCAATTAATAAAAATTCAAAAGTAGAACAAAATTATATTGTATAAAGTACTAAAAAGATTACCTACTTTCTGTGTTTTCTTTAATTTTCTAATTTTCCATGCATTTTTCTTATTTTTCTCTTCTAAATCAACCTTCTCCTGATAAGAGCCTATACGCCAAAAAAAAATTAGCGAAATCGGTCCAGCCGTTTAGGCGCGATGCGATGACATCGGGAAATAGTTCTCCATTTTTATAGCTTTCTTAAATTTTATAATTTTCCGTGCATTTTTCTTAATTTTTTTCTTCTAAATCAACCTTTTCCCGATAAAAGCCTACACGACAAAAAAAAAATTAGCGAAATCGGTCCAGCCGTTTAGGCGTGATGCGATGATATCGGGAAATAAATCTCCATTTTTATAGTTTTCTTAAATTTTCTAATTTCCCATGCATTTTTCTTAATTTTTTTGTTCTAAAAGGACACTCTCCTGATAAAAGCCTTCACGACAAAAAAAGAATTAGCGAAATCCGTCCGGCCGTTTAGGCGCCATCCGATGACAACGCGAAATAGCTCTCCATTTTTATATATAAGATAACTGGGCACCTATTCCGGGTATAATGATTCGAACACCTGGAAGTCCTCATTGTACATATATATTTTCGAATTCAATCTAACTTACTGTAGAGCCATAACATGTGGAATATTTAATTAAACCCAAAATGTTATCTAAAAATAAGTTGACTGCAATTATTTCTACGGATTTTTATTCAACCCCCTAATTCGCGAAAAAGTTATGTTCGAACTAAACTTATTTATTTACCTACCTACTCTTTAAAAAATATTTTTTTAGGTGAATGAAACAAATTCCAATCATTATTGAGATTTATATTCACATTTATACGAACTAAACTAGTTTTACTACTTAAAAAGTTCATTCTACAATAAAACGTAAATTTAAGTAATAAATTAAGTATCATCGGGGAGGGGTGGAGATGGGGTGATGGCAAAAAAACACCTTGCTCACCCAAATGTCATCCTCACCTGCTCGTGGTTACCCCTGCTAAACAACTGATGAGGTTCTGGCGACCGAGAATCGGTGGGATAACCGGGTAATATCTACTTGGGACTAGATCCCCAAAGTACTCAAGTAACGATATCCAGGAAATCTCCCATACCAACCCGCCTGGACAGCGTGGTATGGAACTATTTCTAAAATAGCTGTCCAAACAACCCCCCAGTATGAACGACACAAGAAAGGAAGTATAATCAATACATTCAATAATAATGGACAAATTAAAATCTCTTACCTAGATAACTAATTAAATACTACAAAAAGTGCCTGATGGCATACTAGAAATCATGCAATTTAGAATTATTAATAAAAAAAAAATTGTAAAATTAATATTAAAAGCTGCATTTTTGTAAATCGTACTTAAGTAGGTACTTATATAATTGAACTCTATAATATTATCGGCAAAATAAACAAGGTATAAATAAATAAATATTATACTTCTCGAACGAACTACAAATAAAAATATAATTAACTTGATGAATGGTTTGAGCAGACGAATAAATACTTCATTTGAAAACAAAACCATTATAGGATATAATAATTATTATTATTGGGAATAAAGAAAACATCGCGTACAAAAGTGGGAGGTGGATTGTTTTGTATGGAAGAATAAAAACAAAGGAGTCCATCAAATGGCATGGGCCATTATTCGTTTGGTGATTTGATTGACATCGGGTGCTCTCGAAGCACAATATATCGCCCGCCTCTACTTCCATTCAACCTTTCCAACCATCAATGTACCCACGAGTCTAATTATTATATTCTTAGTTCTGTTTTACCATAACTTGCTGAGCCGATGGTCAATCTTTCTGAGAACAAAAGAGCTTACACGTATAGGTATACATACACCCTTCCTATAGTTGACTATATTATGTGCCTACTATAAGAAGGACCAGGGGCAAATATGTACCTAACGGACTAGATCACCCGTTTTTTACAGTTGCACGATGATAGTTAGCAATAACATATACAACAGAACTGAATGATCCTAGGTATACATATGTGAGTATATCCGCCCGTTTCAAACAACATAACTCACGCACACTATTCATTTACCCTAGGTATTTCAAATTTTGGTTGAAAATCATCGCTACAATGAAAGAGATGGTGTATAGGAAGATATGTAACGTAAGTTCAACTGAAAAAAGTAGGTTTGTGTACCTTATGCTTAGTTATACAACGTCGGCTTTCGTACTGGAGGTCGTGGGTTCGATCTCAGGTGCCGACCATCTTCCTCTTTCGAGACACAATATCTAAGCAGATTCCTGCAAAAGAGTCAAAGAGTGTATTTCTGTTCATATTGAGTGAGCACAGATTCATTTTTATATTAAAAAAAAAAATTATCGTTTATGTCCCAACTTAATTATCTAAAGACTTTTAATTGACGACTATTTGATTATACTTAATACGTATCGGTTCGCATAAAAAATGACGAGTTACTGGGCCATGGAAACAAGGAATCTCCTAAACCACCATGAAGAGGTTGGCAAATGACAGGAAGGAGTGAGTAACAAAGTAATGTACCTAAGATATCATCGAACAGAGCAGTCAACGAATAAGAAGTCACATCATTTGATGGGGATTGAGTTAGGTAATCAACTCTGTTATAATTACATATTTGAATTCTACTGCACATTTTTTGGAGTAAATTTTTTTAGATGAAAGCAGTTAAGTTGTTTTGTACCTACTATTCAGGTCAATGTCTTTGTGATTGTTGATTGTATAAAAAAAAAACAAATGAATTTATGTGTTCACAAGACGACATGCACCAATAAAATGGTTTTCGAGTATCAAATATCACACTTTAACATATATTTTGTAAATGTGTCATTAAATCGCAATAAAAACATATTTATGGTATTTGAAGGACACAAAAGGGAATGCGGGAAATAAGCGTCTCCGCTAATAAACTACGCCCACTACAGTATCTTTTTTTATTATTTTTGCAACAAAAAGAAGTGAATTCATAAAATTTGTTAATCTTTTCAACTGAGGAACATTTTTGGTTGTAATTTAACAAAAATCTACGTTAGTACTATGGATGAAAATGATATCTTGTTGATGGCAACAAAAATTACTCTATATCAATCAATCCTCCCTTTTACACCCCAATCGGGGGCATAGGGAGGCAACAAGAGCTCTCCATTGCGCTCGATCTTGCGCAATGTTTATGATATTTTTATTAATTTGAAAAAAAAAATATGTGACTATTCGATCATGTTGTTTCAAAACCATTCTTTTCAACCATTACGAGTACATATAACGAAATTCGTAGAAGCCTGTTTATTTTAATACGATTTAATAACTATTATTTTCTACCACCCATAAAAACATACCGATGGCAGATTTCAACGATAATATTTTTTAATAAGGACCTGTACCACTAGTATAAGTTTTCGATTATCGAATATCGAAACGATCATCGAAGGGTTTCGAAAAATGATCGTATGATTCGATCGTTTGATTTTTGAACACTATTTGCACGCTAATAAGCGCTTATTAACGTGCACTTAGCTTTCGATCAAACTCGTACTAGCCCCACTGCCTACCTGATATTTTACTCAATTGTTATTGAAATATCAATTCCCAATAAAGGAACACCTAACGACAGAAATCGTACGAGACGGTTCACTAGAAACTCTCCGAAAACTTCAAAATATGTATACAATAATATCGTCATTCTTCTCACACATCTTTCAATTCACCCCATCAGAAAGATTAAATTGTGTAGAAGCTCTTTGAATGTGAGTTAATTCAGAAATCTTTGAGATTATCAAGAAGGTGAGTTAATTCAGAAATCTTTGAGATTATCAAGATTGTTCAATCTGCAGTAGGTATAAAGTCCTTTTAAAGAAGTAGCCTGGACAAAATATTAAAAAACTATCAATTTGTATGCAATGAGAAAATCTCTGGGTGCTTTGGTCTTACCTTCTGTTCATTTTTGATGACTAGGTTTGATTTCGTCAACATCGCCAACGCCAATCAGACTTTTTCCGTCCTTTCTTGGACGGACCTCGACTCCATCTCTTTCCACGCTGCTCTATCTTGAACTCTCTTGACCCAATTGACACCGATATTCTATACAACATCGTCTCTCCATTGTAGTGCAATGATCTTCCTATGCCTACTCTTGTTAGTTGTATTAGGTTTCCGCCTGAATCTATGCCCATAAAATCATCTCAATAATCGATAAAAACCTGCAATTATTTTATTGAAAAAAGCACTAAGAATGTACGAGTATGTATGCAAAATAACGAAAACAGTAATCAAAGAAGATATCGTAAGTGCTGTTAAGATGTAAATATATCTACACACATAGAACCGCTAGACAACTGCTAATAATGGTAGGTAAGTATGCATACACAATACACCCTCAGAAGGACTACACACAGCTAATGGATATTTCTGCTTTCTTTTATGTTTTCACATTATTATTGCTTGCTTTTAATGTAATAAGCCGGAGCTGTATTCATACGGCTGAGAGTCATCTTTAGATCTAGTTATACACCGGGCAATACTTGCTCGATTGTTCCACGCTTGGGTGGCCGCACTTCTCTCGCTTAACAAATCCACTCTCCGAGCTTACGATGTCTCGAAAGAGTTCTTATTTATTTATATACCCGCGCACTTCTACCAGGTAGGACCTTTGAACCGAATATTACCTACATAATGTAATTAGAAAACACCTGCATAACGTTCAGTGCAATCTGGAATATTTCGCTGTTAATAAAAAAGTCATTCGACAATACCCACACTTAGCTGTGAAATTATGAGCTATTCTATATAAATACCAATAATTTCGATATTATACATACTCTATTATTTTAAATCATTTAGTTAAAAGACTTAATACCTTTGTTACATATCTTCGATCCTTTGTCTATTTGGTTTAACGAATATGTATTTGGTTTAATTATTCCACTCAATTTTGATTGAATTACATATTGACGGCTATTCTGAAATGAAAAACAGATGATTGAGTTGCATCGTATCCAATTTTTATTGAGACTTTTGACATTTCTGTATTCTGAAAATGTTTTATCCAATACATTAGTTACGTAACTACTGGCAACCGATTACGTTCTAAGCAAGAGCTTCTTGAGTTGAGTTGGAACGTGAATATGTAACAACTAATGACTCTTATAATTCATTACTGATGTTCGATTTTTAAATGGAACAAACCACTGCGGGCTCACGACCATCTTCTACTGTTATTTCGAAGTCTGGCTTAGTGTGATCACTTTACATTAGGGGTTAATGTTTAAGATTCCTAATCATGAGAATTCTCGACATGTTCAACATGTCGAAAAATCCCATGTATTCAACAAGTAAATACTTATTAATTAATGAAATATAGAGATAAAAGTTGGAAATTATTGAGAACATGAGAGCAACCAAATTTAAAGACTGCGACTGCTGTCATGTATTTTATTAACTTATTTTAAGTACCTACGAGAACACAGGTGACGCCAACCCTTGGTCGTTGGCTGAAAATTTATGTGGTTTAAGTGATAGTAAATCATTTTGACAATCGAATGAGAGCATCACTGTATAGTATGTTTATGCGGGAGAAAGGATTTTCTCACGATTCCATTTCATAATATTGAAACAACAAAAGGAAAATATCTGGACTCTGGACATAGTTTTCTGCACGGAAGTATATACATACATACCTACCACATACTTAATGTTATTATTCTCGTAGGGGCAGCCTCATATGAAGAAATTATAACTTGGCTACTTTGTATAGAACAGAGTGGATGATGATAATATTATAACTATTGTTATAACCGCGTATGTTATGTACATATAGATCCACCACACTTAATCCTAATGAAATATGTTTAATCTACGTTAAAAATAACAATAGAATTATAATACAATAAAATGAAATATCCTAAGAAAGCTGATATAGTTGGCAGATAGGGAGTGCAATTAATTGTCTTGCAAAATAACGTCGATTACTAGATTACTGTCATCGTAAATTTTCAAGTAAAAAATTTGAGTTCTTGGATTTTTAAACAGCCTTCATCGTGCATTCATTTATTGGCTCACTAAGGCTTGTGGTTTGTAGCTTTGTATGCCTGAACCCATCATTGTATAAATTCTATTTCATTCATTATATTAAAATGGAGTGCTATTTCCTGATGTCATCGCATCACGCCTAAACGGCTGGACCGATAACTAAATTTAGAACTTTTTACAATATATTTTTATTCCAAATTTGAAAAATAGAAATTAAAGTAAAGGTTAACAGGAACAACTGTCAGTTATTGTTTGATAGTTGGTGTGATTGACAGAATGTCGATTAAAAATATATGGTTTGAAGCAGATGCATCGATTTTAATTACATTGGTTAAAATGTAAGCTTATCATTATTCAAATTCGAATTCAACATTCATAGTGAGGAATTCAGGACAACGTATGTCGGGAAGCTAGTAGTGTAATAAAATTCCTTTATGAATGATGTTTATCACAAATATATTTTTGAAAATACTATAACCCAGAATCTCTGAGTCTCTGGGGCAGACATGGGAATAAGGATCGATGTGGCTTTCTACAGGACGAATCCGGTGCGTGCGATTGCGGTGAGGCGCAGATAATGCCAAACAATAATGGAATGACCATTGACCATTGTGCCCTGTTACATGCACATTTGCAAATGTTGAGCTTTTTAAACAGTAGGTATTAAAGATAAGTTTTATTGGTTTTGTGGGTTTTTGACCAGATCTCTCTTCTCTCTTCTTGGCAATTATTATTCCCACGTGATGGTAGGGTCTGCCTTTTGTATTTTACGCCGCCACTATCCTCTGTTTTTAGGATCCTCGGGGGTATCTCCACAACTCACTCATCACTCCTTACTAGATAAAAAATAATAAAAATACTATAATTAATAATTATAATACCTATAGTAAATTTTCATTTTCTTAATGTCGTCTCTAAAAACTTCACAAATATAAGACGTATCTTTGAAATTTTAAAATAAATCGATGATTCTATGGCGAAGAGATGCATCACTATCAGTGGCGCATTTAGAATCGGAGAAAACGAAGATAGGAGTGATTGTGGTCGATGTAGGTGGTGTATGAAGATTAGGGGGATGGGGAAGAGAGGCGGGGGTTGAGGGATGGATGTGGGGATATTATTCGAGATGTATGTAATGGCGATAATTAAATTAGAACACAATACGTAATATCACAAGATGTAGTCGGTACAATGTGTGGCGTGGCTCGGGGTAATGTGGCCAGGGATGTGGCCACCGATATATACCTACCTACCTACCACCCTCGGCACAGGCGCTACACTCCTATCACGTGAGGCAACAAACGCAACCACTCATTGCTTTTCCATTGTTTATTCTTATTGCACATAATTTTACTTCATTTTCGACATTAGGCAGGTACCTACTCAATGCATTTAATAAGTCTGAATGGATAGTGGACCTACCTATATATTGACTTGGCACCTTAGATGTGTACCTACAGATTTGTCAAAGCTGAGGTTTATAGAAGAATCTGGTTCGATCTCGTACCTACTTTTTACAAACATTTATTTTTTGGGAAAGAGACTCAATAGCGAAAACTTCTTATTATGTAAACGAATGATGTGTAAGTCAATTTATATTTTTTTTATTTATTTTTTTAAATAAACACCCATCAAAAAATGAAATGTCTTTTTTATAAATAAATTTTACCAAACGAAGGTAGGACGGTACTCTTTGTATGTCGCTGCGAGAAAATAACAGATACAAAAGATACCTACCATGTAACTGACGAACTAACCAAATTATAATGAAATCCTTATCATAATTTACGTTAAATTAAGTTTGTTGAGATAAACAATAAGATTCATTCTGAATTTCTAATAAAGGCACCTACACTTCCGATTTTTTTTAAATTAGGTAATTTGTACACATCAAATAGTAATTCGTACCTAGGTACCTATATGTTTGTATTTCGTATTTATGCCCTTTCCAGAAACGAATTAAATGATGTGATTAGCAAATAGAAATGGACAATTGGACAAGCGTCAAGCCTGCGAATTTTAAATAGAATAGCTCCAGTCACGGAAGATGACAATATCCTTGACAATGTGACCAATAATAATAATGACTGCCCACCCCCTCTTTGCTTTATTAGAAATATATTGTATGAAGTTATTAGTGGGCAGAGAAGGACTCAAAATTATTATCCCATCATATAAAGAAAGTTGTGTAAAACAAATATTTTCGCTTTCAATTTTGTTCTCTTTTTACACATAATTGTTATAAGATATATAAACAGATTTTTATATACATTTTTAAAATTAATAAATAAAATAAATACCTACTTAGATCTTAAACTACATAGGTATACATGCAAACCATGCAGTCAGTATAAGCGGTAATATCTCAAATCCGTTTGTATTGTTGTGTTTTAATAAGTACATACAGCGTAAAGTATTTATAAAAAAACTAGTGCTCGACCAGTGCTCGAAATAGGACCCAAAACTTATTTAAATTATACGCTTGAACATTATTAAGGTTCCATTGTCAAAGACTGGGCGAGCGCTATTTCAAAATACTCTTTTAAAAACAATGACATGGATAAGTCATATTTGAAATGTTGATATGTTGATATGTAGGTACAAAGGTGTTTCTATTAACACAAACAAAATTAATCTATTCTCAATTTGACCACAGATAGACAAAATAATATACCTATGCGTCTGTGTCAATATCAAATACATCGAAGTGTGTGTGTAAGTAGGTATCCTTTGAGAGTCCCGTAGATATAAAAGTTTTTATAAAATAAGAAACCTTTTTTCATGTTTTTATCGTGACTAGAAAGGTAATATAATGCGAAGATTGTTTTTGACCACTATGCATATACCTATACAGAAAATACAAAAAATGTCCAATACCAACTTTGACACCATCCAACCCACGTACCGGTTTTATTTGAAAGTTGGTAATGCGAAAATGGTTTTGACCAACTTAAACCTATTTTACCCGTACTTGTTCAAGACTTTTAATACAAAACACTGATATGTCATTCTCATCAAAAAGTTATATCATTTGGGATTATTGTGTCGATTATGTCAAACACAGCCGGGTATTCGCTTGTAGAGAATAATTTTTGGACTGGAGAACATTAATTAAATCTTCAAAATGCTCATTTTAGAAATGTCGTGTCTTTTTATGACAAAGCTTAAAGAAAATCTACAAAAAAATTTCCGCAAACTCTATCTGGGTAAAAAATTTAAGTTATTTTCTATTGACGAATTTTATACAACAGTTTTTTCAGTAATTTTCATTTCATAGAGTAAAACATTTCATGGTAAATTCTTAATCTAGCTCTGTCACCAACATAATATTCTTCTATGTTGGAGAGTATGGGGGGGCGACTTGGAGCTGTATCTAAGCATAAACAACTTTCGTAGTTGTTAGTTAGTATCTACCTAGTTGTTAGTTAGTTCTTTATATTAGTGTATGTGTATTAAGTATTAATTTAATTAGTGGTCCGCCTGTATCATCGAATTAACAGCGTGATGGAAGAGCTGGACCGTGGGTAGGTAATGGTGGCTAATTACACTGGGATGCTGTTGAGACAGACAATTAATATCCATGGACCAAATACAAGAAGACACCCTTTGTCATAAAACCCTATAAACAGAAAAATAAGAAGAATTATCATGGTATTCTCAGTTTTATCTCGTTAATCCTCAAAAAGTTTCCTTTTACTGTTTTCAAATTTATCACCCATTTTCATACTTCTGAAATCTTTTTCAAAATGTGAGCTTGTGCCGTGAAATTTGAAATAATCAGACCCGAAGTTTGAGTCCACGACCTTTAGCAAGTCAATAAAAATAGCTCTCTTCATAATATTGTCATATTATGGTCTAGAATAGAATGCAAAGAAAAATAATGGTTGTCGAGAAAGCAATGGACAATCAGACTCAGAATTCAATTTATTCACACACGAAACTCTCGTGACAGACCTAAAAGATAACGAAGAACTCAATAAGAGGCTAATAAATAAAAAAAAAATGATTTAATTACATTTTCATTCATAGAAAGTAAAATATTTTCTTTTAGAAGTAGGTACTTTAAGAAGCAAATTAACAACCGATAACCTTCGACATTTCTGCTTGTCCGGATCGGCTTAAAATGATAAGAATCACGAATCGGATCGAGCAGGATGACGGAATCGAATAAGATTAACGATTCCAATACAAAAGTTCAAAGTTTAAGTTCGAAGCTCCAGCTTATCTATGACGGCTGTGTGCGTGTGTCGACCCCCAGGATACGTCTAATGTAGATAATTACTTAACATTAATCGGCAGTCGTAAAAATGTACCGAAACTACATACAAGAAACTAAGCAATAATGCACATTTCTCATTCTAGGACTGCATCAATAAACTCGCTTATAGTAGAGTAGACCGGTAGATATATCGGTACGGAATTCTCAAATAAGTGCATTTATTACACATGAAAAAGTCCCTTATATTGCATTATTTCCAATAAGACAAATTTTCACGATCAGCAATGCGTCCGTTCGCATGTAGGAAAAAACTTAATGTATCCATTCGACAATTTCTCATTCGTGTGGAATGTTCCCTTTTTCTTTAGTTTCCTCGTTTTTACACCCACAATTTCTCCCGTGTGCGTGTGTTTGAGCTCATTTAGACAACCCCTTACGTCCGCGTGGTCAGTATTATTCGCGACTTCACTAGAATTGGTCGATTTTCCGGAAAAAAATAACTTAATAATATGAATATACTTCGTTAAGCGTATCTAATAATTATAATTCTACTTAAAAACCACTAAATAATATCATTATGATTCCTTATTGTTTATAAGACATTATCTATAACATTTCATATTGTTTGTTTTTTTCTACCGGTCAAATTTGACAGTTCGGATGAAACGTCACGAATGTACCACGTGACTCACAACTGTCAAACTCATAAACGAAAATTTATAATAATATTTTTTTTTTTAAATAAATAATGATTTTTATTAATATGAATATTAAATAAATAGTGTGCTTTGCTTATTTTCGAATATAAAAAATCTTGAAATTCCTAGAATAAAGGTATTGTTATAATAGGTACCTAATTCAAAGATTTTGACATTGTTTACATAACAAGTTTCTCAATAAATTAGGGTGACGCTTTGTGGAAACTCTGTTTGGTGTTTTTTTTTTTTTTTTTGAAGTGAACTTTAAAAAATCTCAGTGCTGATATAGGTTTGACACTTTCGAGATCATTCACAGAAGCGCCGATCTTCGTAGAACAAGGAACAGTCTGCTATTCACACCTACCTACTTACCAAAACTGTTATAGGAAGCCGGCCTTATCGTCTGTTGAGGTAGGTCGTGGTCATATTTATTTTTTTATCCAGATATTTTATTTTCTCTTTTATGTAGGTAAGTATTTCTTTTTATAAATCTGTAGGTATCCGTGTGCCAATTATTTATTAATTATTGTCTTAACTCCATTTTTGGGTGAAATGACTTAAATGCATATCCGAAATATATGCTACATAATCTATCCGGGAAAAAAAGACACGAAATATTGGTGTTGAGACAGGTAGGATTTTAGGCACAGAAATATTTTATACATTATTGTTTTTAACAATGTCTACTATTTCAAAAGTTATCTAGGTACTAAAGTCATTCTAGGTTGAAAATATTATCTTTTTCAAACAGAATGATTAAAATAGGAATTTTTAAATTATGCTAATCAAAGGAAGATCGTTGCAATAAAAAGTCTTATCATTTTTGTCATTCCCTCCAGCAACAGAGAGGCTAGCCGCTTGCCGCTAGATGATATTTTCAAGAAATCGTGTATAATAATAATTTATACTCAACGTTTCTGGAAGCTCTAGGTATTGCTACGTGCACCTACCTAGTATTTTTTATTTCATTTTATTTCTAAGCTACAAATTTTCCATTTATCACGTTACACATAATCATGCTGGATGAATAGTGTTTAAATTAGTTCGGGATGTGCCATACAGAACTGTTGCAGGTCCGCTTAAATCGTTCAGATTTATGAAACATAATAAGCTTGACATCTATCTAGCCCAGCCATTACCACAAAAAAACATAAGAGCTTACACGCTGCAGGTACCTTAGTATATCCCAGAAGTTGCATATTTGCACAATTTCTTGTGGATCCTCTTCTAGGTACTAGCTGGGGTATTCTTACAGCGTGCAAGATCGTACCTATGTGAAATATGTATGTCAGACCTATGTACATTACATTTCATATGTTATAAAAGGTAAACTTAAGATCACATGGTTAATCTCTCAACTCCGGCATTCCAGTATTTCTTACTAAAGAAAATTAACAAGTGTCTTATTATTATTTGTTCTACAAAACTTATTATTTGTCCTTCAAACTCCCTTTAGGGAGTAACAACAACGCTCTCCTCGGCCAACTGTCATTTCGGCATCCTTAACACATATCCCAGCCAAGTCCATCTCCTCTACATAATGGTAGAAGTGAAGGGCTCACGCTGGGTGCGCCAGCGTATAACGTCGTGATGCAATGGTTACCATCTTACGCCCAGAATTCTCCTTAGGCACTTTATTTCAAAGGCTGAGACTTTTTGTGCCTGGGACTTGGTCAGGTGCCAGGACTCACACCCATATAAGAGAATGGGCAACACACATGCATCAAACAGTTTACATTTCGTCTCGACACTAAACGCCGACGGTTTCCAAATCTTGGTCATGTTGTTAAAGGCGCCACTTGCCATACCGATACGTATCGGGAGGTCAGCCCCGTGGTCACCAGTGGTGGTAATGGTTGCTCCCAGGAGCCTTATTCCCGTAATCAATCGCATTTAAAAATCACTTAACGATAAGATTAAGACATGATCGCAATCAGGTCGCCCTTGAATTTGACGTTTGTAAGATAGTTACGAGAATCCCGATTACATAGAATTTCATACTAATATTTCAAACATAACGAATTTTTAAGATATCTGCTAGATATCTTGTTTTGTGAATACCAATCCGCCATTTTAATATTGTCAATCAAGATAGGAGCGTATTAAGACCGCTACGAGAATAACCCTACAGGTACTTAAATTTATCCACCCGTGTGACCGTCGATGGTTTTTGGTAGTTGTTTATCGGGACAGGCATTATTCGCCATGAGCTCTGTCTTACCGGCATTGACTCAGGCCAAGACGTGCACAATATGGTGCTACAATATCGTACCTACCTAATCATTTTCTTCTTCTTAATTAAGTCTTGTAGCCAAGAGTTAGCCTCCTGCGAAATCGACTCCAGTTGCCCTTCCATGGGATTGGACGTGCAATGCCATATGAGGGAGTCTGGAAGAATCCATTCTCCTCACATGTCCATACCAGAACTTCCTTCATTGCCTTCCCCATCTCACTACGTCTTCGACCTCGCATATTTCCTTTAACCTTTTATTCCTAACTCTATCTGTGAGAGTCTCCCCGGCTATGCTCCTGAGAGTTTTCATTTATGAAACTCTCAGCTTATTTTAATAATCATACTTTTCGTCATACCCAGGTTTGCTATAGACGGATCCAATCTAAGCTTAAAGTGTGATGAACTCTCTGTGCACTTCTGAGAGAGAAACTGTAGCCCCAGATCTTCACAATAAGATAGACTATGAAATCTATAAATATTCCAAAGAGAGAGTGAGTATTATAGAGTATGCTTAAATATCAAATAGATGCAGCGAATACAATGGCCAGTCCAGTGGCCATACAGAAGACTAGAAAAGTTTCAATAAATACATGTAATTAGGTAGGTAGGTACATACCTAAATTATTGTATAAAATAATTTTAAAGTCAACGTACAATCGACGTTCTTTATGTTGATCAAAATATTGTTAGAGCCAAAATATCAAAATATGTTAATGAAGTCATAAAATTAAGACTAAAAATCTGATATTTGAATATATTTTTTTAATACTTAGGTTATTTTTATATTATTTTACGGAAAACATAGACTCTCAATTGAAGGATGCGGTCCACGACAAAAAAATATTTACATGTACCTACTATAATAATATATTATGTCGTTGCGCACAAAAATAACGCACATGGAAAGTTTCGTGCATGTAAATTTTTTTGTGTATCATTTTCTATAATAGTCTTAGATATTTTTTTAAAGTTAATGTTCCCCTAAAATTACACATAAATCAATTTTAGTGGGCACTGAACATTAACCAAATCTTTTCTAGGTATTTACTTTCTTTTTTTCGTATTTTTGTTAATAATTATTTGTTACAAATTTGTTTCTCGTTAAGAATATTAATTTGTTGATCATTCATGCGTTTGAATAGATAATTAAGTACTAGGTACCTATTATAATATAAAATACTTTTCACCTTTATTACTTAAATATTATAAAAAATATGCGACACTTTAGTTTGAAATCCCTTCTTCATATTAACGTGTGCACGACACCTATTCGATTATTCTCTAACTACAATGTCCATTTTCCTTATACAATTCTAAGTTCGTTCGTTTGTATGTTTGTATGTTACCATTTGATAGTAAATTTGATTTAAAAATCAACAGTTTCATCAGCAGCATCATACTTACTTACCTACCCCACTTCCTACACATACGCTAGTTTTGTAGTTTTTCCAACCCCTAAATGTAGTTTTTAACACAATTTACCGATCTTTCTTTCTTTCCGATGGCTCTACAACCCATGTTGAGTCTTGGCATCCAGTAAACTTTGCCTCCAGCCGCTTCTGTCTTCTGCTGCAGTCTTCCAACTGGGGATATTCAATATGTGTGCAGCATCTCTACCGACGTTATCCTCCCACCGCAGTCTAGGCCTGCCAACTCTTCTTCTCCCACCTGGTTGTCTTTCCAGTGTTCTCTTTGGTGTGCGTATTGATGGCATTCTCTGCAATGGTCCCGCCCATCTAATCCTGTTCAATATTACATGCGCAGAGAGTGTTGGGGCCTTGTAAATATAGTTCTTCATTATACCATATTCTCCATTCATCCCCATCGCACACAGGTCTAGGGATTCTTAACAGAACTTTTCTCTCAAATACATCCAGCAATTCTGCAGATTTCGCAGTGAGTGTCCATACTTTTTTTTTTTGTGGACACTTAGATTTGAGTACTGCTAGTAGGGAGAAGATGTTTTATTTCCGAGACAAATTCTTCTTTTAATTATATGGTTCTTATTTTATTTATAAATAGGGAAACGAAATATTAGATATTGATACTTTCTTTTTGTTGAATTTTTGTTATGAATTTGTCGATCATTCATCCGTTTTTTTTTTGTAGGAAATCAGAGAGGGGAAATCGTCCACCATTTCGAAATTGTACGTATACGTATCTTGGGTAGATCTAAGAAGCTCTTCTTCTGTCCGATATAGTAAACCTTCAATTTTTTAGGTGATCGTCCTGGAATTCAACAACAAAACTGGTTAATGCAGTATTTAGCTGCCCTTACAGCTCTCATGCCATCGATCCTATATACACGCTAGTTTCAAAACCTTCCTCTCTCTCGTCCCCATCTACATATAAACGTGTTTAACTAAAGGATTAACTTTAACAAAAATATACCCCAAGGATTTCTATAGGTCTAGTGAACTCTGTCTCAAAAGATTTAACCAGTAATATTTCCGATTATTTTCATTTCACTAAAGCGTTAGAAACTTTGTTTTTTGGCGGTATAAGCTCACCTAATAAAATATAAAAAATAATATTTTCTAAACCCTAAGACAAATTAATGATCTATTTAGTTAAGAGCCGGACACTCAAATCACCGAACTGAGTTTTGTCCCCGCTTCCCCGCGCATACCTCGTCATATTGTGCATGAGACAGGTTGAACTTTCTTCTCGCTGTCTCTGTCACATAACTACCTTTCTGACACAATGATATTTTGTTCATTTCTTTATTCTTAGTTAAAATGCAATGGGAGTCAGGGTTGGCAGCCAAACCGTAAATATCAGGTGTATTAATAAATTTAAAATTTGGTGTCATGTCAAATACTTAATGGATATTTTTCAAATTAAATATAATGAAGTTCTATAAGTACTATTTGAGTTCTTAGCGCGTATTTTGACGAAGTTGAGTGACATTAATAAAACCAACTTTTTAATAGCTTATTGAATAAACGCACACAAGTTTTGTTTTACTAAAGTACACTCTTCTCGGTAGGTATAGCCGGCGGAAGGTAATGCTTGAAGCGTTTTCTACCAATCAATCGGTCCCGTCCAATCTAAGACAAGATTCAAACCCCGAATAGAGGTTGGCTTCGTTTTAGTTAATTTTGTTTTTATTTTTTGTGTAACATAAAAACTTTTTTGTTCATATAATATTGTAGGTACGTAGGTATATATTATAGTTATGAACCAATAACTATATTATCAAGTACTATTTTCGTTATTTTGTTTATGATAGGTTCTTTGACTTAGGTACCGATTAAAATCAAGAATTATGTGAAAAAAACGATTATACCTAATTAAGATATTACGTTAAAAAAAATTACGTCAAAACGTAATTCTTAATATCATTTTATGAAAAAAAGGAGTATGTATTTAAAAATATTTGTAAAGCAAAAAATATAAAAGGGAAAAAAACATGTAAAAAAATAAAGTATATAAAATTTTTGACATCCATGGATTCTCACAAATATTGCATTTAGCCCCAAATGACCAACATTAGAAAGTGGAAGGTTTCTGCAGAAAAAAACTACAGAGCAAAGAGCGACACGTCCGCCCGCCACAAAGTTCTCTCACGAATGAGAAATATTCGATTTGTATGGAGCCTATACAGTTTTTATTTCTAAAGGAAAAGGTCCTAAGCGCCCAATCACTTTTTACCGATTAATTAATAAACTATGTTAAATAGAAATAAAAAAAGACAATGGATTTAAAGAAAATTAAAAGATACACATTTTGGTATATTTTAAAGCGTTGTTTATTGAGTAGATTGCCTACACCATTATGATTTATAAAAATATAGAGCAAACTTTGAAAATTTTTTCTACCGAGCTAAATTTGTAAAATACAAATTTTAAACTAAGACTTGATAGCCAAAGCTCTAACTTAAAGCACACTTACTTTTTTGTTGTGCTACGATACCTATTAAGGGAACAACGTTTATATAAAAACAGCCATTTTCGAGTGTCCGGCTCTTAAATCTGATTTTTATATGAAAATTCTACTGAGAGTTAGCCTCTCTCAAATTAGACGGGATTGGTTGAGTGAAAAAAATTTCTTCATAGAATATATTATTATTCTATACTATATGGACATCTTTGTATTATAGTAAATTGAAAATTTATTTTTAAATTATTAGACATTCATGCGAACACAGGACAGAAGTCGTGGGTTCGAATCCCATCTGTGCCAAACATTTCCACTCTCACGAGTCACGACACAACCCTTTGCTTAATGTGCAAAATGTCAAAAGTGAATTTGTGTTTCACTTGAGTTAGTCCAGATTCATTTTAATAAAAAAAATATAATAACAGTGTGAGGTGTCCACGGGGCTGTGTCGCTAGTGTCGCGATATAAATTAGTGACTAATCTCCGGTATCACGTGGGCTTGATTTATTCGTCTTATTCAGATACAGTTTTTATTAATCGTGACATTAGACAGCGCTTTAATGTTGTGACATTTGGAGCCTCGATGCCTGTTTGATATTTTTATTACTGACAGTTGGTGCGCGTCTCACACGCACTTCTCTGCCTCCAAATTTTTACTAATAATTCAATGCTGTTATTATGATAATAAGTAATAACGTTTCGTACTACGCAAATGAATTCAATTTACATCATCCGTAGCCCTGAATCAAAATAAATTTGCGCTTATATATTATAGCCTAAAGCAATGTCAAAGTCAAGTCTTATTCATATATTTTTTTTTAAATATTTAGCTAAGTTAACACTATATTATTACACATTTACATAGTATGAAAACATTTTTTTTTCTGAGAACGGATTTTTTAATCAATTTTTAATAAAAAATCCAATGGTCCTTCGAACCGGATTCTCAACGGCGACCAAATTTAAAATTTGTGTAGCTTCTCATTGTTTTTAATTATTGATGAGTTCGTTTATTTATGGGAATTTATAATCATCTTCTGTTTTGATTTTTTTTTTATTTTGTTTTATTTTTGTTAAATGAATTATTTAAATATATATTTTTGCCGTGGGGTTGCCGGCTAAGAATAGCACCTCTGCCCTTTTTGCTGGTTTTTCGAGCATCCTGTAAGAGGCAGGAAATCAAAAAATCAGATCGGGACCGTGAGGTTGACCACCTCACGTCCTTAAACCCCAACCGGTCAGAAAAGGCACCATAGGCCTCAGAAGCCTTCGAGCGCAATAGATAGCTCTTGGTGCCTCCCTATGCCCCTGAGTGGGGTTTAGGCACCCGTATTGCGAGTTGGTTTGGGGGGGGATCTGCGGCGGGCTTGATTTGTGTGGAGCCGGCTTTTGGCCGGTTTCGTGCGGGTCTGGTTTGTTGCGGATTTGTCTCCTCCAGGCTGGCTTGCGGTGTGCGGGGAGAATGTATGTGTGAAGAATAATGTCATTCAGTTTTAGATGAGGTGATTCTTTAAAAGAAACGTATTAAAGTGGTGTTAGATATTTTTGTGAAATGATTTGTCAACCTTTTTGCTCTTCAGTTATACCTAAACACAAAAGAATCGTCTTCTTGGTATTTATTTATTTATTAGAGACACCAACAGAACTACTGAACAACAAAAACAAAACAAATCATGAAACAAAATATTTTTTCTTTCGCGCACAGTATGCTACGAACCCTATCAGACTCTGTAGTACTTTGTTGAGTAAAATCGAAGAATGTCATTAAGATGACTACTTGGAACCATTTCTATCAAATTGGCCATTTGTTGACGTCAACATTGGACAGTTACTGCATCAACTAAAGATCCTTCCAAGAGCATACATCGTGTATTCTTGCTCTTATGTAAAAATCGCTCTCCTACAAACCCATTTTTTCCTCTCAGGGGATGTTTTGCGCTCCGACCTGTAGTGGTCTATTGTGCTTCCCCTACTTGCTCATGGTGTTTACATACCCACTTATCCTGATGCCAATTTCACTGGAGCGTCTACCTTTGCATTCTTATGTATCTGTGGCTCTTTGCAAAAGTCAAACATGAGTATGCAAATCATATGTTATCGTTGCTTTTGTTCATTAGTTATTCATTAGAAATGCCAATTGGTTTTTTTTATTATTGTCTGCTTATACAGTGATTGACTAAGCCACCAACACATGTATCACAACAATACAGTTGCACACGCACACATACATGGACATGTTTGATTAATAAGTGTACGCGACTCGTTTAGCAATATGTGTCCAGTAATTTCTCATTTGTGGTGGCGTCGACGGTAATTTGGCGGCGACGTAGCTAATCCTCAAGGGAGGGAGACTCACCCACTCGCCGTTCAATCCTTCTTGTCACTGTTTACTATCCCAACAATACCTCCTTCCGCCAGCCTTTAAGATTGAGCATTAGGAACCAAGAAAACTAGGAATCAAATCATACAATTTTTGACCTACATAGTATCGAAATTTTAACATTAAATTCAACCAAACTGAGATCTTAAAGAACATTAAGACTTTGTATCACTCACAAAACGAGTGTTTTAACTGTTCAAGTGCTGTGAGAAACTTTAATCAGATTACTATATAATGCACTTATCTTATAAGTAAGAATTGAGTACGATGTGACATGGTTTTTACATAGATTTTTTCTATGAAAAGTAAAAATAACACTTCTTTGTACCGACAAAGGTTTTTATTATAGCTGGCGTAACTTTTGGCGGAAATAATTTCTAGTCAAACAGACCCATCCCATAAACTGGGAAAATTCGCAAGTGCCATGATAGTTTGAGTATGTCTCAATAGGTATCAAGACTTCACCACTTTCACAAATACACACCAACCCCACACCAACAGAAACACACCGATGTCTACACTAAGGCAACCCATTGATACCTCCTCCATGCGGTATGTACCTACACAAAGATAATAATATAAAATCTTTCAGTAAGACTCAATGTACTATGTATGACAATATACCTATCCACTTACGAACCAATAGAGAAATGCGCCACTTGTCTTTAATTGGTGTGTTTTAGAAAAATTTTCTCACCCTAACAGTATACGTACATCATTTGGAAAACTATTAAGTAATTCGCCTATCTTCTTCTTGCAATGTCATGTCAGGTCCCCTTGACGTTGATGACTATCACCTGAGTGGAGAACTCTTTATCTTGGGAAGTCTTTAAAAGCTGCTCCATTTGACTTGTCTAATATGCCCTTTAGTTGCGGAATGCGAATTTGAGCCCCAACTTTTGTTCCACGTTTTGAGAAGTGTGTCTAGGTGGGCGAATCTAGTGATGTTATTTTATGTGTCTTTTTTATTGAAAAATATAACCTGAGCTCATCCAAAGTGAAAGCTATACAAAGGTGTCAGTATAGCCGGCGGAACTTATTGTCTGAGGCAATTTTTTCCAGACAACCGGTCCCCTCCAATCTGAGACAGGCCAATCCCGGGTAGAAATTTCAAGTGAATAAACACTAAGAAAAACTCTGACCCGACCGGGAATCGAACCCGGGACCTCGGATCTGAAGTCCATCCCAGTACAACTAGGCTACCGAGGTCGGTACAAATACAAATGAAACATTTTTCCAGAAAGCAATCCTTGCGTTGTGAAAGAGGAAGATGTTCGACACCGGGGATAAAAATCACGACTTTCTGAACGAAGTAGGCGAAACAATTGATAGACTACCAACCACTACAAGACCATAATATCAATATCTCCTTCGTTTTCTTATATTACAATCTCTACAACTATATTCTTAGCTTATTAAGATACCTATTTATTTCTTAAGACAGTTATCCTCAATAGTCCCTGGCCTATTTTTCTTTTTTTTTCAAAACTGCTTCCGCCTCTTGGGACCTCGAAGACCATCTGTCGCTTTAGTGTTGATGTGATCTTTCTCTTATATGCTGAACTTAGAAATTTCTTTGGAGACAGTTTTAGGAATTCTGTCGACTTCTATTCTCTCCACAAAATCCCTCCAAAAGCGTCGATAATAATTATTAAGGTCTAGAAAATAATTTTACCCTAGAGTTTTAAAACACAAGAAGTGTCTAGATTGCATCGGAATATTAAAAAAAGGAGTAAAGATTTCAACTGACACCAAAAATAAAAGCATTTGGAGAACTATTCGAAGCCAGTTTTTCAAATTGACTCAATACTACTTATTGCGTAAAACAAAGAATCATACTTATAGGTAGGTACTCATAAAGAATTTTAAAAGAATAAACTTGAAAATAGTAATTGCTGAAGTAGTTAATTCATTTATTGGCATATTGTCAACATCAGAGCCGTGCTTTTATAAAACCTAGACAGCATTGTGTGCTTGGAGGTGTGTTCCTGTGTAGAAAAGAGCTCTTTCAACTGGGAGCAATCAGCTCTTAATGTCATTTTAATGTCTTGCGCTTACTTCAGCAATACATTCAAATGTTTTCCAGATAACACACTCGTTATTACAGGCTGTAGGTACCTACCTACATATATGTGTGCCAGGCCCTGGACACAAAATCACAACCACTCTATATTTACATTTATTTTGTTAGAAATTTTTCTACGTTTATACACGTATTTGGCCATTCCCAAACGAAATCCAAGCTCCCTATAGGCCTAACTTATGGGCATAGAGAGGCAACAAGAGCTCTCCATTGCACTCGATCTTGCGCAATATTTATGACCTCCCACATGTCCAGATTCCTCAGCTCTGCGTCGAAGGAGTGGAACACAGTATGAGAGGGTCTTTTTGTGCTTGGGCTTTAGTCAGGTGCCAGGACTCACACCCATACAGGAAAATGGGCAACACACATGCATCAAAAAGTTTACATTTCGTCTTGACACTAAACGCCGACGCTTTCCATATTTTTGGTATCTTTAATTTAAAACAGCAACATGTGTCTTGGTGGAAGGATGATGACAGAATGAGACGAAGTTGGACCACGTTTTTAACAATGACAACCAAGTGACGCGACGACTGTTGAACCACGTCCACTCGAGTTTCCCTATTGACGTTCTGTTTGGTTGGAGTGATGGAAAATGACTTGATGCGATTGAATTGTGGACGGATGGATATCCGATTCAACTTGTCATTCCTCATTATCCATTTGGTTTTCCCCACTCACGGTAATTTTTTGGAGTGACATCGCTTTGGAGAGATATTGGGTAGAGTGAACGTGAATGGTGGGCCTAATAGTTTGTTGTAACTCTCGATTTTGTAATACACACTATGTTTCAGCAATATTCTTTGTATTTTTATAAACCATACATCGCATCGCATCATTTCTCCCGACGAAACATGCATGGAACAAAATTTGCAGACTATTTATTTTTATATCTTTAATTTATTATTGTTCACTTATGTTATATAACTATTGAAATATTTCAGTTTACGTAGGTACCTACTAATCAGCGGCGTCTCAATCAATCAACCAATACTTCCTTTTAATCCCTTTTAATCAGCGGCGTCTACAGAAAAATAATCAAAAGTGGCGTAACTCATTGCCTGATGCAATTTTCCAGTCAACCGGTCACATCTAGTCTGAAACAGACCAACACCGGATAAAACATTGAAAAATTCTGAACCGTCTCCACTCTTATGCACATATTATTGAATCTAGAGCAATTTTTCAGTAAAGTAGTGGAAAACCGCAATAGAAAACATTTGTGCATCAAATCTCTTATTATCATTTAAAAAAGAGGCATATGATTAATTTTATTCTTTTTAATTAACAAAATACATCGCGTTAAATACATTTACGAATTTTGTGAAACAAATTCATGGTTAAATAAGAAAGTTATTAAAATAAAATGAAATTATTAGGCGGGTTTAATATTTGGATGGGGTACTGTAATACAAGCATTCCTAATATAATAATATTGAGATATACGTGTAAATAGTCATGTGTTGTGATTTTGTCACATTCCTCTGCACAAACACAGCCATCAGCGTTCCTCCTTCAACTCCTCGTCATCATCATTTAGCCCATTAGCACTTCTATTCGCTCCCAGTCCCATTTAAATACCACGAGACCAAAAGGACTTCAATATCTGATTGCCTATTAAAGACATACATAAAATCCTTCTTAAGTAGGGTATAATATTGTAAAGAGTTGTGTTGCATTTAAATCAACACAAGAAAAATGCAAAGTTGGCATTCGCTACGTAGGTATTACAGATACTTACTTACTTTCCGTATCTGGACATCATCAAATGCATGACCCCCAAAATTACTGGTGTGCTTAGACCTTAAAGCTCTCGACCTGATTCAAATTTTAGACAATATTCGATTTTTCAAATCTTAGACTAGTCTGACACTATTACCTAAATTTTAACCAAATATTTTGGACAATCACTTCTGGCTATCACTAAACCTGGCATAAAATTATAGCGGTACAACATAGAATGACACATTGTTTTTTTTTATTTTAACATTAATATATAGACAGTGAAATTGATAACAAAAATAAGACAGTACATAAAATTTACGAAACATACATCAGTGAACCATATTTTGTTGCCTATTGCTGCCTAATTTTGTCTGATTCATTAAATCCAAACATTAAAATTATAAACATCAGATATCTTTCATGATCGGTTTTCCTTAAGTTCGTGTGAATATCAAATCTACTATTAATAATGTGAGGTTATATAAGCATAACCACAATGATAACCATAGTGGTTATATAATAACCATATTATTACAAAAGAAAATAACTTGAGCATAAAGAAAACATAAGATTCACCATAAAGACTTGCAGATGAGCCCCACTTCAATACTTGCATAAATCTCACTATAAAGTGCATAAAATGTAAAATTTATAAAAGCAAGTTTCCGATAAAATATTTAGGATAAAAAAGGTTAGAAGGTAGGTACCTAATCCAATTACTCAAAAAAATGCTGAGCTTCAAATGACTTGCCAATCTTGTAAAGTTCATAATAACTCATATAATATATATTATGTAGAATGTTGGTATGTCTTCTTCAAACACATCATTCGTATTTCGAATTATTATATCCCAAGAAAATATTTTCCTAAATTCATAAAAATAATTAATATGCACTTCTTAAAGCGATCAATATGAAGGGGGGGCAGACCAACTCTCTGGAAAAACTCATCAAGTAAAATCATATGTGAGCGGGGGGTGGCTGGCAACCAGCAACTTTGTGAGGATAGGGGGGCAACCCCCTACTCTCTTCACAACATTCTCACCCTTAATTCATACACACGGAGAGGTGGTGATCCATAGCCACCACATTCGCTGCTAACCATCCCAAGGCATTTTCTTAATTTCTTTGCCCCATCCACCTCCGACGTCTCCCTTATCCAGAATCTTATCCAAAACTTCCACCACTCCGCTATTACTTGGTACCGACCCTGTTTAACTGTTCTGTGCTAACGGCGATACTTAAACAAATGAATCTTAGCGAGTTTGCTTTCTCATTTATGTAATTTGGAGAGTAGAGTAAGTATATAGGGACCTACTCCAGAAAGAAATCTTTCACTGCGGAAGGGTACAATTTAATTAGAAAGAATATTTAAGCTGGACCCTAATATGTGAAATGAACTTTAGCCTTTTCTATATTATAGCTACTTATTTTCAAAGTATCTTAAAAAGCTTTATTATAATATTTTATAATAAAGCTTTTTAAGATACTTTGAAAATTGAGGATGTAAAATCTGCGAACAAGTTTAAAAAGATGAAAGGACGTGAAAATGGTATATTTTTTCACCCTCTAATATTTTCTTGACATATTATGAACCTATATTATATATTATGAACCTACCTTCAAAATTATTGTTATTATAATCTTTCCTGGTTTTTTGCTTTCAACTGTTATAAGCTATATCTCTTTGAGCCAGTCACCCTATATAATGTTTAGTAAATTCGTCCGTAAGTAAATCGATATTTTCGTTTAAACACTAACCCCTTGCAAAATATTTTTCATACATTTAATAAAATCAACCCAACTACGGAAAATATTTCATACATACTTCGTTTGTAAGTTGAAAGTTGCTATGACAATAAACGACAACCTTTATAATAGTTGGTAGGTACTTAACCTTTCTATAGAATGCAATTCCATCCATCAAGGAATGTTTCACTGACACAAGCAAATGCATACAATATAAGTAGGTAGGTACTTATTACGTATTCTTTGAGCTCAATGCCATGATCTCATCATAGCTTGGCGTCAATTTCTAATTTCCATTGCAAACAATATAAGTTGAGACTTCGTGTTTTTTTTCTCTGTCACATTCATTTGCTGGTCGATGTTTCCTTCTCGCTTCTTTACAATAAGAGTAATAAGATTTTTACCACAACACCACCCCCTTGAAGCTGCATCGAAGACATCTCGTCTAATGTGGAATATGCCCCCTTTTAAGACACTAGAATAGAAATTGATAAAAATAAAAACCACTAAAACTGATATCGTTTGTAGAAAAGTGCACCAGAGATTCAGTTTGAAAATTTTGCTTTCATAGTTTTCTTTCGGACTTTTCCGCATGGAACCTCGCTGCTAAAATCAATGATAAAATGCATTAACACATACATTGTTAGTTAATTTTTCTTCAATATGCACTAATGAAAATATACGATCCAACTCACTCAGGACCACTACAGGAAAACTTGCACGGGCACCGTGTCAACAGAGCTCTTGTATTTCTTAGCTAAACATTTGCTCATCGATCCAACGGGTCATTCCTTTTTGTTCTAGAGAAACTATTGAGGAAGGTTAGTTCGGTCGAATGAAAACCATAATGTTTTCGTGGGTTTTATTTCTTCAGCTTAATACAATTACACACACACACACACACTTCCATACAAACCACATACTACCTTCAGGTTAGTGTATTGTGAATCTTATACGTAAAATCTAAATTTTTATGGTTATAATATTTCATAGTTCCTTGTTTATTTTGTGAAACGAGAAATGGTATTTAGGTGAAATCGATTCATGATGGGCACTTGGGATTTTTATGCAGAACATATTAAAGATTTCCACCATAAAGTTTCACCATTGAACTGCGAACGTTGTTTTCGTTAAAATGCTCTATACAAGCTATTTTTCAAAACACCAGCAGAAGACGGTCGAAAGCCCATAGGGGGTCAATTAATGTCTAAACTGACTACTACGAATAATCGAACGTAATCTGTTAAATATTAGCTGATATCCGTTTTGCTTTACGTTATAGAATTCGAAAAGTTTCGATTAGATGCAACATTTACTTCAGCGATTGTACTCGTATTTTTTTAAAGAATCTATTTTATTGATATTTTACTATGAAGATCCCACAACTTTCATAATTTTTCGATGGTAATATTAGAACAATTAAGTATATCGAAAGTGAATTCTGCGTTTTATGGATTATAACGTATATATAGATTTGCTTCTAATTGTTTGTTGTTATATAACTATCTAGTTTGGAGAAAAAAAGTATAACCAATTGTTAGTAGGTATTCAAAATTTTCTTATCGACGATCTGAAATTGCAAAGGTATTGAGAATTTTTGTACTCTTTTAAGGCTAAGAGGTTTTTGCCCTAAATTGTTCCCCTTCACACACAAAAAAACTTTTGCTTAAGTAGACTGATACATAAAAAAAGTAATTATACGTAATATTTTCAGTGCACTTAAAAGTAATACGTTAAAATGGTCTTTCAAGAGAATATAATAATAGATGAGGGAGTCGGGTTAATGTCTGCGCAAGATCCAGAGAGAGGTTGGTGGAACTCATTTAGCCAGCATCTCCTAGAGAGAGAGATAAGGATGGTAGATCTTAATTAATGAATGCAGAGAGAGGTTTATCATGCGGCAGGGTTGGCTGGTAGGTGGAGCCAAGATAATTTTATTTGATTAAAAAATTTTTGAAGAAAAGCTAAGAGATTAAATAGATTGCCTTTGAGAGATGAAAGGAGGGTGAGGAAAAGAGGAATGAGGGGAGAAGATGTCTTTTGAATATATTATTATTATGAGAGAGAAGAATACCAAAAGCAGGAGAATAAAAAGAAAAGTCCTTTATGTTTACTCGAGAGACTCTCCTCAACTTGAAAGTGTCTTTTTTATGAATTTTCTTAATTTGTTTTGCCTGTCTCGTGTTTAAAATATTATTTCAGTAATGAGATTTTTCTCAAAACGAGTTTTTCATCTAATTTTTTCATTATACTTTGATCTGAACCTTCACATCTAGAATAAATACACTTTATTTTTTTCATCTTTGTCAAAATATATTTAAAATTACAAAACTTTCAGGTTTTAATTATATTTTTGCTTTCAGCTTTCGTTAATTTTTTACTTACTTACTTGATTTTCTATTCAAACATTCCTCTGAAAGCACTTTTAAACTTTGGCTTATAAACCATGTGCAATTCGACTAGCTTGGAAGAATTGTTTTGTAATTTGTTCCAATTATAAAAACGACATAAGTAGGTAATATAAAAGCCTGATACTTTCTCTTGCACGAACTAAGTGTTTTTAGAGCCTGCCTTTGATTATTGCTCTTATAGAATACTTCCCTTAACTGTACCCAGATGTCATCTAAGCTATACCTAATCATTGATGTCTAGATACATTTAGGTAGGTAGATACAAACGTATGAGCGTCTTGCAACAATAATATAGAGAAATTACTCATCTCATGCGTCCACAGTAGTAACAATGTCTAAGCATAAAATACGAAGCGTTTGTCTCTATCCCGCTTGGAACAAATAGAAGCTATTTATACGGCGGTACGTAGGAAGCTTCAAATTTATCTCCGTCCCTTTCACCTATTATAATTGTAATTTGCATACACCGCTATTTCGTCCTTTTCGCGCGGCTCGCCGGTCCCGCCGACGCTTTTAAATTGTAATTTCGCTGCCGCGGGGAAGAGAAAAAAGCTGTACGGGGAGCGCTTCCTCGCAGCAAGAAGAAGTATCGCCGTTTTGTTTGAGATTGTCGCGCTGTGAGAGGAACTCTCTCTTGGTGGTGTGCACGCTGCTGCTTGTATTGCGGCGTCCCTTTCCTTCCGGCACGCGGGGGTGAGTTTGACGTCTCTTTTCGACATCGTTCGGGGCGTCTCGACGCTTTTTAGAAGTATATGTGTGAGGTGGCAGTACGGGGGTGGGCGGTATGCAAATGCGCGGATACCTAACGTGAAGGAATATTCCCATGTAGCGCTGACACGCGAGAGGCTCCTGCCTGGACGAATAGAAGAGGGAAGCTCGCCTCCCGAAACGGTCGTTTATTCTTCAATTATCTTAACGAGTTTTCGATATTTTTAATCACATCCACACACCGACACTTCTCCACTTCCTCTCCCTACCTCCTCTTTCCCTATCTTCTCCCTACCCTCTCAATAAAGTAAACAATTTCAAAGTGACATTTAACAATAATAAAATATCAATCACCCAATTTAATTACATAAATTTACATCAACAATTATTATGCAGTGATATCTTCATAAAATATTATTATGCCTAACGTTCCATTTTTAAATAAATTTAAATAAAGCAGTTGCTTCCATAGAAAAAAATGTGCTTCATCTGACAGATCGCTTAGTAATAAAAACAAAGCAGTTAAGTAAGAGTTTATTGAACCGACGTATCAAAATATTGTTCTTTTTTCAATTCAAATTAAGTTCCACTACTGTCAAATCGTTGTGAAATTATCATTCTACAGACTCTTGTTGGACCGTCAAAATAATAAAGTCTTACGTGTATAGACCAGAGGCTGTGTAACACTGTTGGATTTTTCTTCTCAAAGTTTCAATAAACAGGTTTGCTACTCATAAAAATCTTCATTCAAAACAAACAACTGGTTTCTTTATACCTAAGTATTTTTTTTTTAATTCATCATCACATGTTATATAAAATAAAATGTGTAAAGTTTAGAAACAGGTGATTGGGATGACCGAAGGTATAAATTCTCCGTGTGTGGTTCCATTATTTCTTCATTTCGTGTTTAACTGGTGTTTTAAGCCTAAAACCGTCACATAATAGCGTATTGATACCTCGACACGACCCTGTAGTTTTGACACTTTTCGACGATTTTTTTTACGGAGGTGTCTAATAAAATTTCCTCTTTTTTATGTAAATACATTTTGTTTGAAATCGTTAGTGTTATAAATCTCAACATTTTCACGTCTGTTCGTTACGTTCCTAAGCATACGAAAAATATAAATTTTGATTTGCTTTACTATAAATATTATAAAAATTTTACATTCCTTGTACTACATCGATAAGGGCACTGAAAGCAAATTTAATAAAAATTAAACTGTTTAAGTTATGTATTATTAGAAGAAAAGCCTTTATTTCCGTAAGTGCTACAAAATATGTTAATAGATAGCTACTCATTGCTTGGATACGCCATAGATAATAGAGTATCAATTCCTCCATAAAACTATCAAAATGTTTTACAAAAATAATTAATGACAAGGATATTATTAAAGATGGAATTACTATAAAATAATTGGTCAAGCATTTGTGACATAGTTTCTTTTTTGCGAGCCACAAGAGGCGACATCATTTAAATGTGTGTAAATAAATATAATTTACATCGTTTGAAAGAAACGATTCCTAGACAAAATTAATTTTGATTAGGTACAGCCAATTAGTAAGAATCTACTCAAAAAGTTAAATGCATATAATTTGGACTCAAAAAATAGCTCGTAGCCATCAAAATAATTGAGAGATTCGGCTAGAAGATCAAGATCTTAGGCGTTCTAAAGTTTTTTGGCTTCGAAAACTGTGCTCTTCACGGCTCTCGTATGTGACGAACAAATGAGTATCGAGGCGAATATTAGAAAATCATTACTATGACATCTTTATATCGCGTTTTATCGATTCAATTATACAAACTTTAGTCATTTGTCGTAAAATAATTATTGCTATAAACTCGACATTGTATGTTTTTATATCCGTGCCCACATCAGATGATAAAGATTTGAGTAATGGGCTAGTGTTATGAAAACACCTGGGGCCTTACATCGCGATACCGATCTAATTTCAATCCTAATAACGATCTCATTATAACATTTAGAGCTTAGCATTAAAAAACTTTCTCTTGGGTACATTTTGAATCCTGTATTGCTTTACGAAAAAATAAGTATTTATACAAGCACTTTTAGTATAAAAAGTATGAATATTCAGCTTTGAAATCGGGATTAAAAATGTCAAGTGTAGCTCATCTGGACGCCACTGCAGGTTGATTTTAATTTTATGTACCTCAATCAATCAATCAATTCTCCCTTTTTCACCCCACTCAGGGGCACAGGGAGGCAACAAGAGCTCTCCATTGCGCTCGATCTTGCGCAATGTTTATGACCTCCTCCCACACCATGTCCATGTATCTAATCTTAGGTAATTTTTAAAATTCATTATATTTGACATTAAAATTATTTTTACCTACTTTCTAAACTCACATTTTTTATGTTAGTACCTACCTATCTACAATAAAAAAAATTGGTGAACATGAATTTTCTTCTTGTTGGAAATAATAAAATAAAACACTATTTGATGATTCTCACTAGCAATTTTTTCTACCGCGTTTGATAGGAAAACCTTAGAGGCCTTTTGGCTAAACATTTTTGGGTCGTGAAAGAGGAAGGTGATAGGCACCCGGGGGTTGAAAACACGACCCGGACGAAAGTCGGCTAGTGAACTCCTAGGCCACTTTAGGCTCATGCCAATCAAAATTTCCTATAATTTATAATTTTATAGTAGGTACTATCTACCTAAAACTTGTTTATTTTTTCATAAATTTTAATTGGGCTTTCCACTCAAAATAGATTTCAGTTTGACTACATACCTACATATTATGTTCATTCTATGAATGCACTATAGATATTGGTACAATAAAAAATAAAATGACATATTGCCAATACCTAGGCCTTGGTGGTATCTTATTTCTATAGTGCCTAATCATTGACCAACAAAAAGAGAGGCAATCAGTAAAAAAAAAACCTACTCAAATAAAGAACATTTTTTAAATTTTCGCTTCTCTATCAACCAAAACAAATATATTATAAAAGATAATAAATTCAATGTGTGCATAATATATTACTCATGGCATCTTCGATTGTAAGAATATATTATTATTAACATAGTTAATATATGGCTTAGCGTAGGTAGGTAGGTATATGTATAATGTTTGTTTTCAAAACAACTATAATGTCAGCTAAACGATATATAAATTTTATTCAAAACTCATATTGTTTATACGTCCAAATTACTTATGTTTTTTTTTTAAGTTTTAAAATGTTTTTAAAATTATAAATAAAAAAATAACGTATTGAAACGCACAAGGTAAAAAGATGTCGTTCAAATTATTTTAAGATACGATAAATAACATAAAATTACGAGATTCGATTCCTAACACTCTGAATTTAGGCAGATAATGGAGTCGCACCGATTGTCTGTCTCCCTCTAAACGAGATGGACATAGGACACTTTTCAAAATGTCGCACAATGATCGTGATCATAATATTATTATAATATAATAATGTGATCTTAATTTATCGATAGTTAGACAGAGCCACACAAGAAAATGATGGTATTAACACATAAAAACCTTCGTCCGGTCCCCCGCGTCGCTCAAACAAATTATAACTATTATTATTATTTTCTTTTTCTTTACGGAACACTCGAAAAACAGGGATTTCGATTTTTTTCATATTTAAAACTTCTTGTCAACTTGTCGCATTTTAAACTGCAAAATACAATATGTTGCAGAGTAACGGAGTCTATATTGCTAAGTATCTACATAAAAAATATAGATAACATAATTATAGTCCTTTGGGTTTAATTGTTAGGTAATTCATAATGGGTCATAATATAAGGATTAATTGAAAGTTTCAGAAAAAAATTAAGCAACATTTAGTCGACTTCTTGCGCTTATAGCTAAATATTTGTCGCTTCCTTGAGAGATCGCACGTTAAATTACCTATATTGTCAAAAAAAATGTCATTTAGATCAAAATATTTGTTGTTTGGATAAGCTTAGAGAGATTGACCGTTAAATTCGAATGTCAAAAAAATGACGTTTTGTTTGATCTAAATATTTGAGAGATCGCACGCTTGATTCTAATGTCAAAAATGTGTTTGATTATAATAAATCTGAATAAAATAGTTAGGTATAAATAAGGGGTAGGTATTACTAAATAATTTGTAATTAGGTATTAATAATTTTTAGTTTAATAACAAAACTAAGTAAGTATTCATTAATCTTTTTTTTTTCGTTTCGTATAAAAGTTTTCTTATTTATCGAGTTTATATCACCTGACCGAATTGAAAATATTATTTTGATTAAAGTTGAATATGGAAATAATATAATTTAATAATAATAAAAATATTATTATGAATGGCACGGCGGTAGTAATAGCTTCCAAGTCGTAATGACATTGTGTTAGACCCCCGCACGGTGGGCAGGTAGCCCGCGCTAGTTAGTAGATATTACAGCCCATGCCACCTCTCGTTATTCACTCATCTCTGGATCGTCTTACACCTACATCTTGTTAATATTGTATCAAAAATATTATTTAAAAACATCTAAAATATCACACCGTACATTATGACCCTTACTTACATACTAATAACTCCGCTGTCAAATTCATATTTTTATCGAATAGCTGTTTTTATTTCTCGAGTTTTCGGTGAAATATCAATTAGGTAGGTATCACTTATTTTGATATGAATCTACAGTCACAAAACTTAACAGAAAACCTAACAATTAAGACAGGTTTCTTTAGATGCCAAAAGAAGCCTAAAATCTATATATTAATACGTGAAGGATAAACTTTGTGACGAGTGTGGGAAGACAGCCGATGAGGTGGAGCGACGACATCGTGCGTGCCGTTGGACAGAGTGGATGGGGTTGACCGGGACTGAGAGGAGTGGCGTGAGCGTGAGGAGGCCTATGTCCTGCAGTGGATAGTTACGGGCTAATATGAAACTTTGTGACTATTTTCACGAAAATTGCTCGGACGGAGGAGTATGAAAATTCGCTCACTTATAGTTTTTATAGAGAAAGGGTGACGAATGTTACCTTTTTTTTAATTATGCGTAAAAATAGATTAAATCAATAAAAAACACTACGCACACTACCAACTGTAATGTTATGTATTTCATACTCACATACACTTCAATGTATTCGACACAGATCTTTTGTTTATCTGTGGTCAAATTGAGAATAGATTAATAGTTTTTTTTTTGTATTAAATAACTATAGAAAAAACTTTGAAAATATCAACATTTCAAATTTGACGTATCCATGTCATTATTTTTGAAAGAAAATTGTGAAATAGCGCTCGCTCAGTCTCTGACAATGGAACCTTTACCTAATATTCAAACTTATAATATAAATAAGTTATGGTCGAATTTCGAGCACAGGCCGACCACTAGTTTAAATAAATATCCATAATAATATCACACCCTAAAAAAATAAACGGTCAACTAGCTTAGATTGACAAGGTAGACAGATTCTCGCTACTTGAATAGGAACTAACCTACCCTAACAGCTCATACATAAACCAAAGTTTAATCGAAATTACGATATACAAGAACGCATTGTTAACAAAACGGATAAAAACATCAATGAAAGTGCAATTAAATATTGGTATTTCGAAAATTCGATAAATACATCCCTACCATGAATAAAAATCTTGTAGGTATTTCTCGAGTCGGCGATATGTTGCCCAACAGTGAGTTAGTCATTTTAACGTTCGAGAAAATGTCGTACAATTTAAATGAGGATTAAATTAATGAAGATTAAAATAATTTATGATTAATAAAATTAAGTACGCTCTTATTATATTTTATTTATAAGTAGGTATATATATTTTTATTTATTTATATTTGTATTTATTTATTGTGAATGGAAAGAGCGGATACATATTTTAATATATTATTTACCACATTTTAAAGAAAATGTGAAGGTATTCATTATCATTCTAATTTATGCATTAGTAACAAAAGAAGTTTTATGAAATAAAAAAAAATCTCTTGTGATTTTCGTGAATGGGCTGTCCTTTCATAGTATACAATGTTCAACCTCCACTAGGTCCAAAATTCTAAATCTGGGCGATATAAATAACACAATGAAATATTTTGACAACATTAATTATATTTTTAATGCCCTATTAGATTCCAGTCTAACATTGTGTCTTTTATGTTTGATGTGTGAGTGTGGCCCATATTTTTGTATATGTATTTTCAAAGCATTTGAATAGTATCAGTTCCTATTTGATTTGGGCATGAAAAAGACACCAATAATTTCGTGAAAAGGTCAATATGTCTGATATTGGTTCGCCCAGGAGAACTCTTTTAATTTCCCCATCTGAGTTTCGAATGTCTAACAAAAACTTTAAAGTAACCCGTTCCTTTGAGGCAGAGCTAAATTGAACGAAAGTGATATGGGAGAAGGTCATATTTTTGGAGGGCTCTTTTTAAAGATAGTAAGTTATGTATTTTATATGGGATGGGATACCTTAATTATTGCTTTGCATGTTAAAAATCGTACTTTAAAAACTTAGAAAGCTATATTTCTCTATTGTAAATGTCAACTTAAAGATTGCAATACTTTTTTTATTTGTCACTTACATTTTTGTTTATTCGCTGAAAGACCGTTTAGGAAGTTACAAAATTTTCTGCGTTTCGATAGTCAATTTTAATTCAAATTCAAAAGAAACTTTATTTACAGAAAAATGTTACACAATTATTACAAATAAAGTAATTAAACCCTAGATTTTTTTTATATAACCTCTCCAATAGAAAAAAAATCAAGGGAAAATAATTGCTTCCATATAATATTTAAAACAATAGTCGAAAGGCAGTCATTTTTGACTGACGAGATATATCTCGTCAGTGAAAAATGACTTTATATGTAGTTAGACTAAATTTTTTGAACCATTGCGTAGCGATCTGTCACTTTCCAGTACAAAAAGGGGTCGTTACTTTGTTTATAACAAAAAAAAACAATGTAACTAAAATATGGTAAACATTGTAACCGCAAAATCGAACCGAACGTTTTACGAATTTTAAAAATATGATTTAGTACCTACTTCACAGCGGACTGTCTGAGTCGAGAAAAAAAATGCAAAGCAGTCAATAATGGGCTAAGAAATTCTTTACTTAACACCTCAAATAATTATACATTTTTACGACGGCAGTTAAAAAATTATGAATCTCATCTCCTTTCCGTTGTTGTATTTTTTTTATGTTTGGAGTTGACCTTCGGTGTACCTCTTGGGCTCCGAAGTGTTGGCTGGGTATTATGACAGTGAGTGTGTTATGTTTTTTATAGTTTCTCCGACGGAACTTGTGTTTTATTCGTGGCATAACAATGGAAGGTGCAGAAGAAACGATCTCGTAAATGTCATTCAAAGCAGCAATTAAATTCGAAGCCTATCTGCTAACACACTCCCTTCACGACAGATGTCGCTAAGCTAGGAGCTTGAAATGTCTTTTATTTAATTTGAATATTTAGAAATTCGAAGTCTATCGTATTGCTGTATTTTTTGAGACAAGTAGGTATTAAGCATTATTTATAGGTTTATCTCGTTCACTGCCTGCAATAAAATAATTAATGCGCGAAAGAGACAGTGTAAAGCTTGATGATTGGCGTCATTAAGCGTAGCTTGGATACCACAATAAACAAGACACCCTGAGCCAAGTAAAGAGGTTTAATTCAAAAACTTTTGCAATATTACTTAGTAATATTGAAAATTAGATTTTTCTTTGTAAGTATATCGGTCGTCCGATTGGGATTCAGCTTTTCTAGAAAATCATTCCTAATATTTATTTATTTATTTATTTATTTATTCATACATAATAATACAATGATAATGTATAACAAATTTAACTGCTGCCCAAATAGGCCAAGCCTGTACTAGGGCAAACATTATATACAGATCATAAAAAAAAAGAATATTAAACGGAACATACAAACACGAACAACAGCACAACCACCAACTCAAATACGTACAGTCCACAAACAAAGCCTAACCCAACAGTTACAACACTCTTTGGTCCAACAAACATCAATCAACAGTACAAAGAAGAGAGAAAAAAAAAAAAAAAACAAAAACTAAACAAAATACTTTACGGGACAAAACCCAAGATACCCTGCAAAACCTCCAACTGAATAGATGAGACCCAACCAGAGCAGGCACGTTTATATTTAGAGAAGCACAAGATCTCTGCAGGCATTTTATTAAAAAGTTTAGGCGCAGTGTAAACGAACTGTCGCTGGCCAAATATTGTGTTCTTAAAAGGAACATCATAATTCAAAGATAACATTTGTCTAGTGACTCTACCCTGTTGCGACCTCCTCCAATCCCGCTTAATCTTATAGAATTGTAGCAACACCCTCCTTATGTACAAATGTCTCACAGACAAAAATTTCAAATCATTGAACAGTTGAGAGGTCGGAAAACGTCCATGCAACCTGAACATTATCTTTATAACCCATTTATGTGAGATGTGTAATATAGCAAACTATTTTAACTTATCATGGTAGGTATACCTATAGGTCATGGCTGAAACCCTCTCCCTCAAGATTCTATTCTGGCTCCATGATCTTCACACAAATCTCTTACTTTGAAACAGTAGACAAATAATTATGTACCCGTCCACATTAGTTATAACTTTATCAAACATTATATTATAATAATACTCATCTATGATTGCCAATATTAAAAAAAGTCACTTAAGCCAGCAATTATCCATGTTTTGAGACAGTCCCCTGATAATTTGGAGTTGCCAAGCGTTCCTACGTGCAAGAACGTATAAAATATTTGCCTTATTTATGTTTTTTGATATTTGAAAGGTCTTGGACATTTTTTGTGTATATATTAGGGTCGTTTCTTCCGAAGGTTGGCTATCACTGTACCACCAAAAACACCCGAGGCAAGATTACATATTTTTATTGAATTCTGCGTATTACATATCTACTTACTATTATTTAAAACTCTGTTTATTGTTTGTTGGTGTCCTCTGGAAAGATATAATAATAATAATAAGGCATTCAAAAATATAAAATGTATAAAAGAAGAAAACCTCAAATATTCGCGTACTAAAATTGTATCATTATGGGAGAAGGAATTGTATACTTTTTTGTTCCCTACATTGTAGTCCAAGGCACTAATTCTGAGCTGTGAGTCTTAACTAACAGAAATCATTTAAATTTAATCCATTTATGTCAAATTATGAAGATTAAAAGGATCAGATTTGTGTTTATTAATAAAATGTGAAACTATTCGAAATAGGTACTCTTCTAATCTGCCCTCCTTGCATCTCTTTGCTCTCCTTGTATTCGCGTTACAATGGCCCGGTCGGCCCTTATCCTGAATTATGTCTTCTGGACAGCCTTCTCTTATTATATTTTATCATGATTATAATATTGTTATATATGATTATTATCGTTGGAATATTCTTCTGTAAATAATATAAGTCAACTTATGCTTCATATTGTTAGGCAGAGTCGAACGATCTGCTTCTTTTACAATAAACGATCTGCTTTTTATATTTTTTGTTGCTTCTATTGGAGGTTAGCGGCTATCTATTGCAACTCGTGCTTTGACCGGGACTAATCAGGGGAATCCAAATACAGCAACCTTAATTAATCATTTTCTATGTTTCATCTGTTTTTCTTCTACAAAATGTTACAAAGTACTTATTCATTTTTTCTACATAGAACGAAATGTTTGCAATGCTCTTACCGCCCATAGGTATATTCGTCTTCTATTTGATCAATTTTACAATTCTGGTCTTGATTGGATGTCGATAATCATTCTATTTTTACTTTTTTTGCCGTACTACAATGGTAGTTAAATATCTTAATGATGGTACAAACATGCTCGGAATATCTGCATCAAAAAGTAATACGCATAAATTGCGTGTGCAATTACCTGCAGTCGCGCACAAGGTAAACGCACCATCAGATAATGTCACGAGGCTGGTCCTGTCTTTGGGACCTAATTGGAGGACTGATATCCAGGGCCGGTCACAATTATTATGCTGCTATTGTTGCACCCACTCGGAGCGATGCAGCATCCAGACACCACGTACCAATCGGGGCTTGTTTTGAAACCAATAAAATGGAAATCGCTTCCTTCCATTATGATATAAACACATATACCTACTGCACATACTGTTATTGTCCGTTCTGTATTAGGTACCTATTATACGTTCTTCGCGAATTGATTTAACGATTCAGCCAGTAGGATTTCTTTTGATACGGACAAACCTCAAATCAAAAACCCGTTTGCTGGCTCAGATTAGAAGACCGAGATTCTGAATCAGATGAATAATGATACAATATCAATGAGTTTATCAATCTGAGGGCTTTTAGACCACGGAAAATACATCCATGGAATTGTAACGGACCAAAGGTTAATCCCTGTGGAAGTCCGAATTATTATTCTCATTCATTATATCCACCGCCACTTAGGTATTGAGACGTCAGGATGATAAGAGAGTATTGCACGCGTTACAAGATATGTAGGTACTTCGAATGTCTTTACTTTATTGTATTTTAAATACATTATTTTATTCTGTAGTGTGTAAAAAATAAACAAGTCCAATGATAAACCAGCGCAGATATTGTCTCATTTTATTGTCTTCACGACAATTATCTACCCAATACAACATATCGGTTAATTTATATCGTGGCACAAGCAATCTGTTAGCGAGATGTCTTTCATATACATTTGCAGGTTGGCGGATTAGTCGACCGATACATGCCTGTTGATTTATTGGCTCTGTAGAGTATTAACTTCTAAACATTACAATAAACATGCAACACTCTATAAGAAGATATTCACTGCAAAAATATAACACTTTATCAAATAATATTTTGATATACCTAGTATATTTTTATGAAGCAAAATTGTTCAAATTTTATCCTTCCTTCATTGATCCTTTCCTATACCGTATACATTTTTTAGTCATTTCTAATATTCATCTTTAATAATATTTACATATTTTTTTAATCACAGGTTGGAAAATAAAAGTGCTATAGAAAGTGGTAAAATTTTAATTCATAATCCATGAACAATTTTCGAGTTGTTTGTTATTTTATAAATGGTGACCTTTTGATGACCTATAAAACATTTTCGGAGAGTTAAAAAAGTGTGTGATCCCAGCAGAGTAGAGAAAAATATAAGTGTTTTAAATGTACAGAGTATGCGAAATGTTTGGAGTATTACAGGTAAGTAAACACTAGCATTTTTTATTATTTCTAAGCTATCAATAATGATTAAAAACCTTATAATTTAAAACATTATTACAACAACAACAAAATGTTTTATACAATTTGCGCCAATAATGTTGCGGGTAATGTGTGGTAACTGTCAACCGCATAGGTAGGTACTTTGATCGTTTCTCATTAAGGTCGGAAAAAGTTTGAGCGGAAAAATGTAATTATCATCGGGTCCCAAAGAGCGAATAAAAGTTGCGACAAACTGTTCGTGGGACAGGGTGAGGCGGTTATTTGGTAGCACACTAACAACAAAAATTACACGTGTCCTGTCGCCATGGCAACATCGACCAGTACGAATATTAGACTAATTAGCTCGACTAACACGCGTTGAGACATTTAAACGGCACCAGAGGCGATTAGGCATGCCCGCTTTCTAATAATACGATACTACCCCTTAGGAATTAATGACACAAGCAACCCCACACGTCTCCTTGAGTTTCATTGAAATTTTAGACACATTAATGGCACAGCGCGGTAATTAGCCGCTGATTTAATCAAGATAAGCCCGAACAGCTTGTTGTAAGCTTTTTCGTTTTAAATACATCAAACTTTAATATTTTGAATGAAAACAATCACTCATTTTATGTAGAGTGACTGAGGGACTTTTAATCAACAAAACGTATGACTAAGGAGTACATGTGTAGATTATTTCCGCAAAATATATCAATTTTTGGCTTTGAATGCGTATTAACAAACCCTTCATTTGTTAATTCAAACATAAAAGCTGCTAACATACTGTAGAGAATTACCTAGCTAGATTAGACACTCTACCTGACTACTCTAGAATTATGTATACACTACAGAGTTCTACACCAGCTACCTATTACCTATCTAGCTAGTGTTTGAATAAATTGAACAATCGTACAAAACACGAGAATGGAAATGTCGAATAGAGCGCATGAGCGGTTTCTGCCTCTATACTTGAAATAGTCAGCTCTATCTAGATTAACTCTCTATCCAAACATCTAAATTAGGTATATTAAACAAGTTTCTGGCTTTAAACAAGTTTCGACTTTAAAAAACATAGCCTTTAAACAAGTTTCTGCTTAATTTTAATACTATGTCTTTTATGCATGGTCCCATTAAGTGCAGTCGGATTTAGGATTGGACGCGACCGCAGAATTCACCGCCACGCCACGCCGCGCTGCTCCGCGCCGATCAATCGATCATGTTTGCTCTTCTGCCAAAGAACAATACAGTCGGTGAGTCCTCGTACCTAACCTCACCCAATACACATTAATAACATTATTATGATGAATTCGTTAGGGATGGTTTCCCCTAAATGTGATATTGCCATAATTCGATACAAAATCCTCGGTTGCTAAGCAACGCTCAGATATTTTACACTTATCATTGGATCTATTAAATTTATAAACTGACGCACATCCATATTTGATTTATCATCAATTTATATTGTCTACATGCGCTCCGTTTGTTTGTGGGTAGCCAACGAGAGCTGAAAAACATGTGTAAAATCATGCTCATTTTTTTTTTTCATAGCAATCTTTCACCTTCTTATGTAATATGATTTTTTTAGTGTTTTTGTATTTGTAATAATTCTTCTTCATATATATATGAAGCGTCTCAGCGTTGTATCAGCATTTTTTATAGTTTAGGTGTGATGCTCGATAATTGATGTACGCAGTAAGCTTTATTTGAATCTGATAATTTTAAAATTTGTCTTAGTTCACTCAAAGTTTCGCTTTAATTCGGATATCTGTCGTGCTAGAAATTCGATTTTCTGGCTTAGATTGACGTAACAAGTCGACTGGGTTACCTTTGTACCACTATTGTGTTTATTTGATTGCTTCAATAGTAGGTATTTTTCTTAGTAAGCAAACTTGTTTATTAAAAGAGGAGAAGCTTAACAGCATGTCAATAATACTAAACAGAAATAAGCGTTTAACAAATGGAAAGATAATAATGTAGTGTCTGTCATTATAAATCTCATCGATTACCGGACTTCTGAATCAATCTGGTAAAGAGATCGAAATAATGTGTGAAAAAACTGCCAAATTATATCGAAGAAAAGTCACCTTATTATGGTGATATTCTTTACTTTAATTTAGATCACCGTATTTGAAGACTAATTTACCGAGCTCATAGTAAACCGACTTAGCCTCGCGTGCGCGTATTCGGTCATGGAGCGCAGGTGGCCAATTTTAAATTCAATTTAGGTATATCACAAATTATTTTTTACAAAATTGTATTAGTGACGATGGATTACTATGTAGAAGGAATAGTAGTTCATGTTGCCACCCATCACACGCTGTAGTCTAGTTCACCCCCCTGTGTATAGACAATACTACCCTCAGATACAACAATAGATTTGTTTAATTACTATACATATTGGGGTGACAATCATCCCCTACCGATAGATATGCGCCACTAAGATACATACGCTGTATTTTGAACTTAACATCGCATAATATATCGATTAGCAATACATTTGGATTATTGATTTTGTGTACTTATTTTTATTCCCCAAACATCCCTAACTAAGTCTTTGGTGCTCATTTTTGTACCGGCTTTCTTTTTTTTTAATGTATTTGCTGGTAGAGAATGCGTCAAGCATTAAGTTACACCATCCATATTGACACCTATGTAGATAACAATGTTATTTATTTATTTATTTAATACTTTTGGCACAAACCACCAGTGAGTAAAGAAGAAAAAGATAAATATTGCACAAAAAAGGTACAAAAGGTAAGCGATTTTTCGCTGCCTACCCCTTTAGAAACACGGCGTTATGGTTAGAAAATGAGAAATATATTATTTTTATCTCAATGTATTATTACTACACGATTCGTTGGTAATGCGAATAGACGTTGATGATACCTGTTATTGGAGAAGCGGAGATTCTTTTATTCTGTTTCATATTTTTTTTGTTTTTGTTGTTCAGTGTTCTGTTGGTGTCTCTAATGAATATATATAGATCATAGAATGTATGTATTGTAAGTAGTCGAATTTAATATCTTAGACGTAAAAAATAAGATTAGGGTAATATATGTGGTTCGACAGTCTTGAAGGAGTAAACATCGCCCCGTATACCTTCCCCGCCTCATTAGTGCGTAAGGGTTGATGAAGAGAGCCTCCACCCGCACTGGTTAGGGGAGAAGGGGGTTGCAGCTCCATTCACCATTGATGACTCACATTTTTTTCTCCGGTGTATTGATGGGGTACATTCGGTCTCACCCCCCCCGATTTCAAATTCGTCCGTGCACTCGTATTAGCGAGAACCTTGACTCAACTCTATCTGCTTATTGGAAATTATGTGGAGAGATGGTATCGACTGTTTTGTCTAGACTCTAGGACAGCACACACGCTGGTCTCGGTAATAGAGTCAGTCTGAGAGAATTCTCACAAGGTGATTCGTGATATCCATTAGAATTAATCGGTTATAATCGGCTAAGAAATCAAATCCTTACTGGATTTATAATTCAAATCAAAGGATTTTAACATACCACTGTTTAAACTGATTCCAAATGGTTTCATGTAGAATTTTCAAACTAAATAGACTATAACGAGATTAAGGTTTCATTATTTACTAGCTTAAGTACCCGTGCGTTGCCCAGGAATAGTGCATTATGACCATGATACTTCAATTTATACCTGTGAAGTTATGTTTGATTAGGGCAACCAAATGCAAAAACGGCGAAGAACTCACAGATGAGCTCCTAGATGGCCAGGGTCTCAAGCAAGGTGACTGACTGGACCTCACATACATACCACAACAGTACAAATCCTAATACTTATTTCCAAAGTAGCCAAATCATCAGATATGCTTATGACCTCAACATAGTAGGACGATTCCTGATAGCCATAAGAGAAGTCTTTGACTCCTTGGAAATAACAGCAAAGGAATTGGGACATATTATAGAAATCAAGCGAAGGATAGCAACAGAAAACAAAGCATTCTTCTCTACTCTACTGCCTGTACTCTAGTCAAGAAGTGTCCATAGAAAAACAAAGATCACTCTATGCAAAACTATTATAAGAACAGTTATAACATATGTATAGGAAGCATGAGAAATGACTGCAAAATCCATGGAAATGCTGGACACATTTGAGAGAAGAATGCTTCGTAAGATTTTGGAGCCCACGAACGATAGAGAATCCTAGAGAGTATGGTTTTACCATGAGCATTACAATGTTTACAAAGCTCCCAGGATCTATGAATATGCTAAATTGGGCAAGGCATATTGTTGCTTGTTTTTATTTGGTTGGTTGGTTTTTAAATGAAACTCTTAATTTCACTAAAATTTAATTTTTTGTGTCGCCATATTATACCTACTGATGTCAAATAAAATATAATTGCTATTATTAGGTGAGAACAAAAACAAATTTGAAGGATTCATTAATCACGTAAAGGAAATAATATGTTCGGCAAACACTTTCAAACTCACCAATGCCAAGGACAAACTGAAGAAATTTTATTGCCAATTGATTTTAAAACTTTTAAACAAAAAAGTTCGCTATACTGAGATCGACTTCGTTACAACAAATTTTGGTTCAGCACATCTTATATGGAAGTTTTTCAGGGACAAATTGACGATTCGTTATACTGGAAATTTCATTAGGTACTTCGGTATTCGCAATAAAAAAATTTGACCTGTATTTGAATTTTTCATACTTCAATAGTGACTATGCATAAAATACAAAAAAATATATGTAGTAAGTTGAAGTAATAATATTCCAAATCATTAGAAAGAGTGCACTTATTTAGTCCTATTTCTTAGCTAAAAATCAAAGACACAAACAAAATACAATAAGATAACAGGCGTCTAAAGAAAATTGAACATATAATATTTAAGGATACATTGTGGTCCTAGTTACATAACCTCATCATCGCAATATTAAACTAAACTAAATTATGAAGTCTCAGGTTTGTATCCATAAAAGTAATGAAAAAAAAGGTTCCTATAAGTTGAATAGATGTAAGGTGTGATAGACTATATTATTATATCTATAAAAATAAAGCATTGTTCTTTGAACATATTTACAATGTAACATATAGGATTGTGAAATACTATAGCTAATTATATGCAATTACACATATTGAAAAGATTTAACGAATAAAATATTTAGCGTACAGTGTGTGCTGTTTATAGTCTATCTAATTATTATATTGTCTATCCTATTGAAAGAAGAGCTGCTGGCCTGTCTTCTGTTTGTGTCGTATCGAGTCTCACGACATTGGCAACCACTACTTCAACACCCCCGCTGTTCAGGGTCCAGTCCAATCTCTCATGTTGGGCATCTAAGATATTTGTCTTCGAACGGGACCACTTTGACCATCCAACATTTTCATCGGCAACAGTTGAAGGACTCATATTGATCCCGATGCACTGTAAAAAAATATTATTCAATTAAAATAAACACAGAATCCATGAGCAACACATATTTTTTGTTGGGTTTTGAAGACTGGTAAATATTTAACGAAATAGTGGAATTATAAAGAAGACAGTGACAGAATTCTCACTTTTTAAATTAATATTTGTTAAATTTTGTGTATGAAAACAAAAAATTGTAATTATTATTAAGTTTGCGGGCTTCTTTTGATATTTGACAAAAAACCTCCTAAATGAATATGTTTTAACCTAACAAAGTGTCCAGAGGAGGTGTCCAGAAACCTCCCTAAAAACTATGTTCCAATCTTAAATTAACCTATTGAAATTGTAGTATTATTATTCGAAGATGTTATCAAATCCTTTAATTTATCCAAATAGAATAACCAAATGACAATGGCCAGCAATATCTTCATTTTTTAAACAAAAACACCAAATTCAGAATCAAGAGATTGTATAAGAAAATATGCAACGTTTATATTTGATTTTTATTTAAAAAATTGGTTGATAAAATGCTTCAAGTATTATCAAATCACTCCATAACATGCTTGTATAAAATAAAATTACCTTTAAATCTTTAGGATAGGTATTTTCCATTCATAATTTGCAGTGCAAAATATCCTTGATTTTTCATAATTGGTAAACACTCACGATTCTGTAAACGATGATAATAAAACATTAGTTTTGAAAACACAATTTATATAATAATTTATTATCCCATGTAATTTTACTTACCAGTTCGTGTGGATTTTTCTTTTAAACATTATAATCCATTATTTATTCTTATGATTGTAATAACTCGTACTGTATATTTTATTTGACATGTGTGATGATGTGCTATTAGGCGCGTAGACGTCAGTAGCTTCTTCTTTTTCTTCTTTTTGGCATATCACCCTGCCATAAACTCAAATGTTCAATTAATAAATAATGTTTTTTCAAAACTTTTTGATATATTTGGAATATATTAAAATAATCCGAAAGATCATTAAAAAATTAGGTGTTTGTTTATTTGTATTACATTCTGTACACGAAATGTAAAAATAGGATTAAAAAACAGGATCATTACGTTTGCGTTTTTTTTTTGCTGTCCTCTCTCATTGTTGTTCTATTGTCTGTGGTTGCCATCGCCAAACGTCAAACTTTTTATAGACGTCAAAATCTGTCAAAATACATTTCCACAATTCCTTTTTCAAAATTCAATTAATGCATTCTGTTTCCTTTTATTTTTATTAGGTAGGTACTTAACTAATTGCACAACTTTCTTTTTGCTTAAATGTACTTATATTTTGTAACAAAGACTTATTTTATAACAATATACTTATTGCAAACATTATACAGTATACCTTCAGGAAAAATGTTTAATATGAGGTTAAATACTTATAATAATAATTATTATAGTAATTTAAATGAATCATTCATTTCACTTACACATGTGTATATTAACTGTGGTCTTTAATGAAATGATAAATTTCCATTAAAGTAAATAATATTCCCCCCTTAAACATGCATACATAATCATTATAAAAATTGTATTCTGATGTTATTTATTTATTTTAGGTTGAATTATGAAGACCACAAAATGCCACCTAAAAGAATATTCTCCAAGCCATTATCGTCCAAACTTTGACATTTTCATTCTGGTTTCAACGGAGCCCACAGAGATCATTCTACCATTAAAGCGTTGATCTTCTGAGAATTATTCTACTTATCAACAGAATGATAAAGCTATTCCTGCTTAGGAAGAATTGATTTATTACTTATATATTATCTTCTAATTATTATAAGTATGAAATGTTGTTGTTATTTTCATGCGTTACTACATCACGCTGAAACTACTCAATCATACTCTTTGTAGTTAACTACTTCAATGCATTTCAATATTAATACCTACCTAGTACCTACATATTCATGCAGACCTTATTATTACATTCCACAGGTTTTTTTTAAAACGGCAACCCTAAATTTTCACAATATGGAGGTATATGATGACATTTCATAAGTAAAATAAGCTAAATTGTTTTACTTTGTTTCAATGTTTTTACTTCTATAGTGGAAATTTTTTTGAAATAAATAGAAAGTTTAAGCATTGTAGATTAAAACAAAACCATACATGAGTAGCGACGGTGCAACTAAATGAGATTTAAATACAGTTTCAAGATACCTGATTCTGACAAAATGGCAGGATGAAAATCTTAATTTGTATGGGAGATTTATGAAAAAATCTAATATTTTTATCGATAAATAACATTTTCCAAATATTCATAGCCTTAAACGTCCACTGGTATTATGACTCGCTATAGAGGGTATTACTTTACTTCTGGTATCCCTAGTTTAGCCGTCTATAAAGGACGTTACATATATACGAACGGACTCTTTTATTTATATTGATTAGATTCTAGTGACAAAAAAAACGTGAAATTTCTTAACCGACCGGGAAACGAAACTGGCACCTCCTATGCTACTAGGTTACCGAGGTCGGCAATTATCAAGCAGATAGAGTTCACCAAACAGGGTTAGAGGTGGTATAGAGGGTGGAAAATGGGGTGGGATGGGGGAAAATGTGGGAGAAAAAAGGCTTTAACTACTTAGTTTATTTTTAAGGAATTTTGATTATCAGCTAGTTTTGCCAATAATTCCACAATCTCACAACCTCTTTCTCATTCCTTTCTTTTTCCTTACTTTAGTCTAATTTAAAGCTTTGTCATAATAATCCCAATAAAAAAGGAGTGTTCGATCTTTATCTCGAAGCAACAAATTACACCAAACCTACCTACATTTTTTTATTTCATAACTATTTGTTAACATACTTACCTAATTATCTGTTATCCACATCCTGTCCTGAGGAAAAATACAGTAAGCCATGCAATATGTATCATTATAATAACTATTTAAGTTATGATTTATGTTGTTTTATAATTGCCCAATTGGCTTTGAGGCAAATTTGAAAACTGCAAATTTATTTATCACCTATTTAACTTGCCTAATATTTTTGTCGTTAGATTCTTCTCAGAATAAGAAACAGAATATGTTACATTTTTGTAAGAATTTTTAATCGACCACCTATTAAATTTTGTATCCAACGTGAATCTAGTAGGATTTATTATACACCCGTATTGAATGAGTTTTTCATTGTTGAATGATGTATTGATTAAGGTGGTTTTAAAGTGAAATATGGTCTTTTGACACCTGTGGCCTTTCTCTGCATTTACATCACGATTCCAATCAAATTACAATCTCAATAACGATGTCATTATGACAGATTTTGGTTGCTGTTTCACGTAGGTTTATTTTGAATACGGTATTGCTTTATAAAAATGATATAAATAAGGACCTTATTTTAGAATTAAAAGTATAGACGACGTCATTGCCAGCCCCTCTGAACTGTCCGGGCTGGATTCCCGATTGGATTTGGCACCCTATTCAAATTGGTTGAAACTGGTGAGCAAAAAGAAATATATCAGCCTATTACACCAAAGTATAATTTCAATTAAGTGTTTTAGTATGACGGCACCCTTTTTTTTATTTCAATCAATAATTATTAATTATTTATTGTTTCTTTTTTTTCTGAAAATATGAAGTCTTTAGTTCCACCAGCTGCTAATAACTATACCACGTATAGACGAACAAACCTACCCATCGCTTTTATGATTTATGAAACACGAAAACAAATTAACCGCCTATTAGAATTCGCGTGCATACAGAACTTACATAGTGCCCGGTTTTCGTAGCGAGTGATAATAGTATGCAAGAGTGGGGATTCGGTGTTTAAAAAAGCTAACTGCGGACGTAGCTTTTTGCATATTTTCCTATATTAAATTGGTAAGTACTTGGGTGTGAATCCTGGCACCTGACGAAGGCTGAGCAGGAGAAAATCCATGGTGTTGAGAATAGATTTCTGCGACAGGTTTTGGGAACTATAGGTAGAACCACTATGTCTCAAATAAGACCTTACGCGCAAGAACAACACAACCAGCTAATCACTTCACTAATCCATAACTGCAGGTTGAGCTGGCTTGGCCATGTTCTCCTCATATTTCCCGAGTGCCATGAATACGCAAGCCTTTTTTACAATACGGATGGGACAAGAAGACGAGGCAGACCAGATTAATAATCAAACGGGAACTTACCGCGATTTTACCAGACGATAGAATAAGCTGGGATGAAACTGTGCAACAGGCACAATATAGAGAAGCTTGGAATGGCTTTCACATGCTCCACACTGGGAGCGAACGTGGATTTAATGAGCAAGATAAACGAAAGATCGCAAACTTTTTACAATTGGAACCTTATAATAATTTGACATGGACAAAAACAGAGAAATAAATAATTATTTAAATGCAGTAGAGAGCTCTACGAAGAATCTGTGGAAAGATTTGTGGGACATGGAAAGGAATGAGAATATTAGATGGAAATGTGGTATGAAAGAAAGTGTTGTTATAATCAGTTTAGATGGTTTGGGCACGTGGAAAGAATGGATGCAAATAAATAAAATAATAAATAAATAATGCTTTATTGTTACAAAAAATGCAGTCCTGATACAGTCCATTCACGAGAGTCAAAGGGCGGACTTATCCCGCAGGATCTCCTCCAGCCAACCCAAATAGAAAGACAAACAAAAAAAATTATACCTAAGGCTGAAAAAACGTGTAAGAAGGCTTGGTATAGACAACGTGAAAGAACACATCGATTTCGTGCTCAAGTTTTTTTTACGAAAACATACGAATGTCATAAAAATACCACTAGAAAACTCATCGATCGACATTCGATGAGTTTTCTAATAGAATTCTATTAGAAAATCCATTGATCCTATCAGAAATCATAAAAAATTGTATTAGAAAACTCATCGATCGACAATTCCCTACCAACCCCTTAAAAAAAATTGCCTGAAAAATGTGGCTCAGTGTAAAGCGCATTTCCCTAAGAACGTAACTGATTTTTTTGTCGGCAACTGGGATCGAACCGACGACCTCCATTACGAAACAGTGCGAAAGTTGACGGAACCGCTCCACAACACTATTATTGAAGCATTCATGCAAAATATCATTGATATCCTATAAGTAAAACCATACAACGCTTTTGTTGGTATGGAAGAAATATTCGTCGCACTTTACACAGTCGTATTTTTTTTTCTTTGCTCCGAACATATTTTCATTAATTTGCATATTATTTAGTTAGTTCGCTATTTTGATTGCCTCCAAAACAAAACGGATGCATTACCATTTCATTACATGCAATTTGTTGAATTCCGTGTCGAAAGATTCCATCCCTTTCTTTCATTACTACAGTAAGAATGTCTCTATCTCTATCTAACTACGAACTTTCATTACGATGACAAATAATAGTCTAACTCGAAAAATTTAATTCAAGGAAAAAAACCTCCGATTCACATTTCTCCCCTATTATTTCCAATTAGTTCCCCATCAGAAATAGAAATTCCATTTTTGTATCCAGTATAATAATTAGTTACTGAATACATTTTCTTTTCTATATTTTCATCAGGTATCCCGTAGTTTTCTATATTTTCATCAGGTATCCCGTATTTTCTTGTTTGTTTGTACCGTGAAAATCTTGCAATTCATTTTTAACTGACCTTTTGACGATCTGAATCTTTCAAGACGCTAGCACAATGCATTGTTTTAATACTTCATATCCATCATATGCAAGCAGAAGAGTTATTTCTTTAAATTAAAGTTAGTTAAATTCTACAAAAAAGGAAATTTCATAGATAGCCAAGTGACTATTGGCCTTATAAAACCACTAGTCTCCCAATAAATGTAAAAGATCCTCTGATTCTAACTATTTTACGTTCTTTCGAAGCAAGGCTGGGAGAGTTCGATATGATATGGGAGCTCTTACTGCCCTCGTAGGCTGCGAAATAAGTAAGTATTATTAAATCATCTTCTGGGCCCTATTTTCGAATGTCGATCGGTAGGTTTTCTAATAGAATTTTTATAACTTTCGTATCTTTTCTCAAAGAATTCATTCGAAAGTCATAAAAATTCTATTAGAAAACCCATCAATCGATATTCGAGAATAGGGTCCCTGATACCCAATGTATTTAAGTCGTCGCCAGTACCCAGTAGTCGCCTTCTGATATTATGGAGGTGTCTATTGTAATAATTTTCCTCCAACATTCGCTACGGCCGAGTTAAAAATTCTTAGAATTTCCTTCCTGAAACAATTTCCTCTTATAGGCGAGCGCCCGCCACACTATAATGTCTGCTCATTTAGCCGTGTACTCAATTTTTTATTATTTGGAATTACTTCATTACCGGGGAACAACCAACATAATATGTAGGTATACAACTACCTACCTACATGCCTTCGTAATGGACCTTACACTATTTTACATGCACTGTATTACCTAGTAGGTAGGTAAGTGTTCCTCCTTTCAAATTACATACATGGCGTTAACATTTTCTGTCTTCAGCCTAACGTTTGTTTTACCCTATAACTCTAACCATTTTATTTACTGCATTGAGCATGTTTGTACCCACAGACTAGGCGCCTTTTATAATTAATTATTGAACATAATATGAGTATTGGCTGGGAACAGATTTTTCGTTCTCAGTGAGCTCGTGTTTGACAAATGCTTGTTGAAGCTTTATTCAGACGTTCATTTAAACCATCGTGTCTAAGGTTTTTCTGCTTTGTTTAAGCATGATCTCTATTGCATATTTGAAGGATGGAATGCATACACTCTTCATTGTCAAAGATAGGCAACTACGAATGATCTTATCAAAATAAGATTTTTTTTTTTTTAAATGAATCTGTGCTCCTTCAAAGTGAACACAAATACACTCCTTGACTCTTTCACAGTAAGCTACTGAAAGCTTGTGTCGTGAAAGAGGAAGATGGTCGGCACCTGGGATCGAACCACGACGTCCGCAGTACGAAAGCCGGCGTTGTAACCGCTGGGCCACCAACCACTTATATTGGATATGTATCTCAATTTATGGTGCTACAATTGAATAAAGTAGGGGATGTGATTACTCTGCTAACTTGTAGATGGTTATAGTTATGTCATCATAAAATAAATATCGTCTTTAGATAAGCTTCTTCTTGCAGAAAGACTGAAAAAGTATGCATTAAAATAGACTTTTGACCTACAAAGTCGTACTTTTTTTTCTTTGCATTTATAGACCGATCAGACTTAGAATTCGAGTCCGAGTCCCGGACATCGAGATAAAGGGTTCTGGCATCCATTGGAAGATTGATGATTAAGTACTTCAATAAACAACAGTAGTTTTTGGCATATTCGACAATATTCGTTGGAAATTTGAACAAAGCGGTGTATAAAATTTGCATTGAAATTTCGTTTGAATGCAAAGAAATTAATCATAACCAGGACGAGTTATAATTAAAACAGAAATTCGAAAATTATTTAATTATTAACCAAACTTCATGTATGTAGAAGTTAGATATGAAATAGTAATAACTTTGATCGACCGTTATTGTAACGAACAATAGATTTAAATCGTTACAATTCGACCACCATAATCGCATTATACATCATTATTACATATCAACATGGTATTTATATTCCAAAGTTCTCATAGTGCGCCTTTCTATGGTAATTTCACACCATTACTTTGAAACATAACCAAGAACGAATATTGCACCAGATAAACCTACATATAGACATAATTTATAAATTATTGATTAAATTTAATAATAGTATTTCTGTATGCGTCCACAATACCAACTTAATAAGTAAAATATTAATGTGATTTTCTTTTACATGAATTTATTATTGTTACGTAGGTATTGTTGGATATTTGAAATTCTTTTGAATTAATATAATGTGTATCCCTGCATATTTCTAGATGGGGTGACAAATAATTTCGAATAATCAGCATATTACATTGATATGTGAATTACTGATGGTTCACGCAATTTTAATGTAAGCATCATTGAATGATTTTAATTGAAAATCGTTAATATTATTTTTATAGTCTTCGATTTGGTATGGAATTTAGGTATACCGAACTATTGAATCTAGAAAGAATGAGAAACAACTGAACTATAAGAACTCAAAAAAAAATTGTTAAACCAACATTCTCCACCCATTTTTTCTACCTTTTTGTATGATTAAAATTCAAAGGAGGTGATTGGTAAACTATATCAGTCGGCGGCTTTCGTACACACAGCGTACTGGAGGCCGAAAGTTCGAATGCCGGTGCCGAACATTCCACTTTCAGGCACGACACAAGCATTTGCTTAGTGTGAAAGATGTCAAAATTTTAATAGCGTGAACACAGATTCATTAAAAAACTAAAGCTTAATGTAAGTTTTGTCCGTGTACCACCTTCTTAAAAATATTATTATTTATTTATTTATTTAGATTATGAAGTTACAAAAATTACATATTTTATAACTTAAAAATAACAATATTATTCCACTTATATTATACAGATTTAGACGTCACATTTCTACAACATTCATATTGAAAACGGGATATCAGATTTCTTACCTACCCTTGTGTGCCACTCAGTCACAATATTTTTTTTGAAAATCTTATAATATTACTTACGACTTAGAATCTGGATGAAGTCAGGAACGGTGCTTAGCAACTTCTTGACTCGATTAATTTGAGGATCGAGGCAGAGAACAGAATTCAAGGGTTGAGATAGGCTGGAAAAAGAAGAATTAGAACCTGGAATAATTTATAAGCTCCGATCGCACGTGCTCCATACAAGCAAAAGTCAAAGGGGGTTGCTCCAAGAAACCGCATAATTTTTAATATTAGTATTTCTACGAGATGTTCCATTCGAACATTCCAAAATGCAAATCGTATGCAGCATGCAGCATTTTGGTGTTAGCTTATTTGAATATTTAAAAAAAAACCGTTGAGGCTTTACAATACAAAAACATTATTATCTCTGTGAATTTTTTATTCAAGAAATCTGCGTAATGAATCTTCGCAATTTCATATAGCTAACCTAACCCTAATTCCTAACTCTCAGACTACCTCCATTTGAAAAAAAAAATAGATGATGTAATATTGTAAAGTATGCAAATTTTGTATCTTCGTCTGCATAACAAAAAAATAGGGGAATATTATATTGTAATGATTCCATCTGCATATTTTTGACAGGACCTATAGGTTCTGTTATAACAGGTAGAATTGCAGAGGTAGAGGTCTAATAAATAATCGTTCCAGCAGACTTTTAGGTAAGTTTTGTAGTTGTTGTCATATAAAGTTTCGTCTTTATCATTGAAAAAATATGAGACTTTTTGCTTTACAGTATTATCCCACCTCTTAATATAGATCAGTTTTTATGTATATCTAGACATGATCTAGATATTCTTTCATTATTATAAATTCCTACCCCAATATTTTAATTTGGTGCTGGATATCGAGGGTCGGGGCGTGAATGCATTCCAAATTTACATACAAATAGAATAACTTTAAATTTTGTAGAAGATACTAGTCATACATAGAATTCAAAAAATGAAAGGGCACCCAATCATCTTTTTTTTTTTTAATATTTGATGAGAATCTTAACGTTCGGTAATTCTTATCAAACCGTTTGATTTTGTATTTATTATCAAATCAAATTTAATTTTCGATACAAGAATATGCAAATTATTTCAAACATTTAACGGTTTTTTTTACAAAGTTGTAACGTAGACTCCTAACTAGCCTTACGTCTTTTGGGTTGTCATCCTTGAAATCTATCAGATTTGGGAATTCCATCTAGTCGCACTTACAGCTCTTATGTCCACCATCCTGGACACATGATCGTTCCAGAACCTTCTTCTCTGTTGTCCCATCTGAAAATGTTCTCAACTTCGCATAACCTTCAGAATTCTGTATAAGATATCCAGTCTCTAACCAGCGGTATTTCTAAGTAGGCACTTTCATTTCCTAATTAATGCGAAGGAGATTGTTGGATCTGACGGTGTTGCCTGTAGACTCATCCTTATGTCATTACTGAACAAATTTTTATATGAAAATGAAAACATTATGTTCGAAGCGCCCTAAAATAGTACTATGTAAAATTGTCTTTATGTTGACATAGGTATTCTAAAAGTTTTGACGCACTCATGGTTTGTATCACTTTTTGGAATTATCATAACAATTATTATAAAAAGATAGTTCTATGATACAATAGGTGGACAATGATGACAAAATATGCACCCATCTGAATAATGAAGAACTATGAATAACAAATAATAAACAAAATATGCAGCACACACCAAAATTGTAGATCTATTTCACTTACAAATTTGCATACTCATAATATTACGCATTATCCTGACAATATTGAAGAAACGCGTGCTATCTGAGGCCAACCTGGAAGGGTGGACGTCCACGAGGACCATATTAGTATGCACCCATGGAGCATGGATGGCAAAAAGCACGCACGTGGATCTTTAAAATATGGAGCACACGACAAACCATAGGTATTATACAGACGATTATGCACCAGGATTCTGTGAGTGGATGACAGGAACGCGTAGATTTGCAGTAGGTATGCAAATCATTCTAAATTTGAATAAAGTTGTGATAGTATCTACGATGTGATTATGATTGCTCGTGTGTCATCTATTTGATGGGCTTACCTAAATATCATTACTTTATTCATATTTTGCATATCATGCTTGTAGGGCGAATTCTTCAAAATAAAAATAATAGGTGTTTGTAAAAGCTCTAGTGTTTTTGTGTCATGTATAAAATAAAAATCCCTAAATTAGGACCTATATATTTTTTTATATTTCTAGTTTTAGCCATGATACCTTTATTTCGAAATGTGCTAAATATTTTAGAATCTTTTTATTATAAAGATCATAATGATAAAATATTCTTAATGTAGAAATAAATTAAAATTTGTTTCACGTGCATTTTCTTCTTGGTGGAAATTAATGCATTCAAGTAAAAAAAAATTTTTTCTGAGATATGTCATAAGTAGATAGGTACCTACTCTTGAAACGAAAGATGTCTGGAAAATTAAAAAAATACATGATATATTATATCTATGTAATTAAAAAATACATAATATATTGTCATTTATGATATAAAAAAATCTATAATCTTAAATTGTAGGTAGGTATAGTGGGACGAAAAACCTTTTAAAAAATACTATTTCAAAATGTGTTACCTATTATTCGAAAATGGAACAAGAACGATTATAATTCAAAATCTATCTAGGACAACTCTTTCCAATTGGAATATTACATACTCGATAATGGTGAGGAAGCATTGATTCCAGAACTGTAAAGAAAATTACATATGCCACGGTGATTATTGTACTTATTATTATTTCTCGCATAGGAGACCCAAATTTAACTCTAATATCTGTAGATGTAAAAATATGTCACAGTGTAAAAATATAAGTATATCGGTTGTTTCAAATCTTTATGATATTTCCACATGCGACATTATAATTAGAATTAGAAACGTGTGAAGTTCTTACGAGTTGACGTGAATAAATACTAAAGCCATTGTTTTAATGTGTGACGAATTTTAACAATTTGTCTGACCATTTCTAACTCCACACCGAAAAATTAAACTAGGAAATATTCATACACAAAAATATTTCCATTTAATCATTTCCTACTCTTGTATTATATTATTTCTCTTGGTTAGAATCAGTTATTTTTTTTCTTTTCTCTTAATTCTTTTGTTTACAATTGGTGAAAATTAACAGTCAGTGGCAGGTTGTTCTTGTTGAAACAAAACGTATAATCATCGCAAAACACAATATAAATAAGAACTTGCTCCATTAATTTGATAGAAGATATTAATACGAATTTCCCTCAGTATAAATTATAAGTAGATGATAGGGAGGGGTGAAGTTACAAGGAGCAGCTCGAGTAGAATCATCCAACGAAAATATCAGCATTAAAATAACACTCAATACATGTTATGAAATATCTAGCTAGAAGAACACAAATAGCTGTCACATAAGTACAGGATGCAATGAAAAACATGAATTTACAACATTAATTTTTTTTTGACAAAAAATATGTATTTGTATTCGCCTTTTGAACCCCACTCAGTAGCATAGGGAGGCAACAAGAGTCCTCCATTGCGCTCAAACAAGGGGGACACCAGTTGCCTAACCCCCCCCCCCCCCCTCTTGATGTTGGGGTCCAGGCGTCCGAGGCTTATTTATTGACAAAACAATGTCATATTTTTAAACCCAAAAATGAAATTGGATTTATGCTATTAAAAAAATACATTAATAAAATGTGATAGCTCTGTTATATCTATTCAAAATTAAAATATTGTTGTTTTTTTATGTGGGGTTGAGCAAAATGTTGTATTATTATATCCTATGATGAAAATAGTTGAATATTTTGATAAAAGCCAATTATTATAATATTTTAGTTCCAATCCAAATTCAAACTCCCTTTACGCCCCACTTAGGGGCATAGGGAGGCAACAAGAGCACTCCATTGTGCTTGATCTTGCGCAATGCTTATGACCTCCTCCCAAACCATGTCCAGATTCCTCAGCTCTGCTTCGAAGGAGATACTGCGCCCCTTTTTACTATAGGTACTTTCTTTTAATCATAGTTTTGAAATGCTTGAGAGAATAGTATAGATTATCACATTTTTGAGTTAGACATGCTTTTAATATTTTTTATGTATTTTATCTAGTTTTTATGACTTAATTTATTTATCTTGTAACGTACCTATATCACTTATTTGAATACATGCATGATGTAATCTTTATACTTTAAAATTGTGTTGTGTTTGCTAATGTTGTACATTGAATTGAATTGAAATAAATTGAAATATTATTAGTATAGTGTAAACTGTAAAGAATTGTTCCAAGGAATACTATTTGAAGTGGTTAGCTGCCTAGCGGTTCCGCCGACTTTTATACTGTTTCATATTGGAGGTTGTAGATTCGATCTCAGGTGCCGACCATCTTCCTCTTTCACGACACAAGCTTTTAGTAGCTTACTGTGAAAGAGTCAGAGAGTGTATTTGTGTTCACTTTGAGCGAGCATACATTCGTTTTAATTTAAAAATAAATAAAAATTAAGATAAAATTGTGAGTGCTCTTTTATAGTGAGTTCCCTGGAGCTAGTCCCACGGCGTTATTATATGAATCGAACAGAAGAAAGTGTGATGGAGAGACCCTTGTCCGCCTCCATCACCTTCCATTCGGCCACTTCGGTTTTCCTAATTAACTATCCAGCGCCACTACCACGTAGCATTAACGAATTGCTCACTTAATTAACTAAGTTTTCTCCCTCACCTCGCCGCGCCTGACCCGGCCTGTACCAGACTAATATCATCATCCACTCACATACACCGTCCCGTTATTATCAACCATACATACTTATAACTTATTAATTTATGAAGCATTTACCTGCCTACCTGCTCTATACAATACTGGTTTTTATCGCCAAAGTTTTTCCCTCTTACTCACAGATTATTAATTACCTTTGTTTTTTTTTATAATAATTAGAAATTGTAGTCTAACATGTGTACGATGACTGATACATACATGAAAATTTTAAGTACTTATTATGCGTTTTTTATAAGCTATTTAATCACTAGTCGACACAAAAACACAAGTAAAGTATATACGTAGACATTTACAACGAGAAGGTTAGAAGTAAGACAAACAATAGAAAAAAAAGAAAGAAAGAAAATACTTATGTAACAATATGTGCAGGCTCGGCTGGGTATAATGGGAAGAAAGATTAGGGTGAGGGATAGGAATAAGGGACAAGGAAGAAGCAAGAAGATAAAAGAAGTTTTTGCTCTGACGTCAGGTGTGTTTTACGTTTAAATGCATTGCATGCACAAATATGCATGGATGCATTTACACCAAAATAACATAGAGTCAGAACTGGAAGTACCTAAAGTTTCTTAATCATTGATAATCTGTCTTCGCCCATGCTTGTTTTTGTTTCCACAGTGTCCAATATCAAACATAAAAAGTATGCTCTGTACCCCTATTCTGTAGCAAGTGTAGGGTAGTCACTTGAAAAAAGTGACTATTAGGCGACACATTTTGTATGAAAAACGTCTATAGGTACGTATCGAATGCGAGAATCGCATATAGACGTTTTTCATACAAAATGTATCGCCTTATAGTAACTTTTTTTCAAGTTACTACCCTACACTTGCTACAGAATAGGGGTCCTGTTTCTCGATTCGTCTCTCTGTTCGTTTGGTATAAAACTATAAGAGCACCCTTAGAAGAATAACAGATTTATTTAGCTCAATCACTGATTCACTGCTCATTTTCAAAAAATAAACGGAGAACTACTTGTGTTAAAAAAAATCCCTTATGGAGAACTTGTGTATGTCTTAGAAGTTTAATAGTTTTCATGGGCGCATAGATGCATAAGGCACAAGGTAGAAATAGGAGGATAAACATAATATGTTCAGGAGTGGACAGTTCCAGGCTAAGAAAACAAGTGAATATAGGTCCTAACTATCATTTTTATCACAATGATTTTCCGGTGTGAAATGTAAATAATCTTAGAACCATTACAAACTACGTAAAAACCCTTATTTGATTTAAAAAAAGTTAGCTAAAACCCTTTCAGTTGAAGGCTACGATATACTCGTACCATTTATAAGAAAAATTTACCGTAGTAAGAAAGACCGTAACATAGAGGAATGTATTGGCTATACATATGTATAGCTATAGGGTTGGCATACGATTAGTAGGACGGCGGTAAAACTGCAGCACCCATACAAACATCGGCCTTCAAGCTGTGGTTGTAAAATCGATATATCGATTCGAGTTTTTAGGAAGCTCTTAGTTCCACTGAATGGTCGCACAATAATCTAATACGGTGAGTATCTTCACTCATAAACATTCTATGTATGTACATGTACCTATGCATACTTCACTTTTGACTCAGGATATAAACTTCTTGTATCGTAGCGGGCTATAAAAGATCAACTTAACTGAAAAAATTCAACATTTATGTTAGGTACTAGTAAAATAAAATGAAAAAAGATCGATTTGTTTGTTTGTTTCGGGAGATCTTGATACCTAAAATAATTCTACCGTACGTAGTGCACAAAGATAAGTACCCATAGATAATAACAAAATTATTAATGTAGGTAAACCATTTAAAGGTGGTGTATTTTTTTTTTTTTTGGATATTGATGATTATCTAGGTATAAAGTTCAGAAATAGATATGAAAATATAAATTTAGAGATTAAAAGATATTTTTGGCTCTTTTTCACTTGACTTTAATGATTACCGTCAAAGATTCAAGTTAGGGAACAAATTCAAATTCGAACATCGATCTCAAATTTTGAAAATGAAGCTGTGGTTCGACTTCCGGTCAGATAAGTGCATTCACCCCCAAATGTTTTTTTTTTTAATTAACTTATGTTACTTCTGAAGGAATGAGAAACATTATCCTCTAAAAATTGAGGTTTTCTTTCGGTGAAAAATGTCAAGAGTGTACCTACTTCGGATAAATAAACATAAAAACATTTTGTAGGTAAGTATTTAATAAAATAGGTATGTAAGTTATTGTATTAATAAAAAAAATCAATTGAAAATCCCTCCCCATATATAAAAGAAAAGGTAAACAGAAGCACGCGTTGTAAAACAAAAGAAGAAACTTGTGGTCATTCAGGAGAAGAACGATGTCAGGACTGAACGAGCGGTCCATTTCACCGTGAGATCGTAGCGGGAGGGTGGGGGGTGGGACGTGAGTACCCACGCACGCATATGCGGGGTAGGTTTATCTTTATTTAGACCGAACAGCTGACCGACGGTCAAGGGGATGTATAGTATTGGTGAAGGTGAAGGGGATGTCTGTATCTACTTATGAACACTGTATGACTACTTTAATAGGATCACTCTCATTTATTATTTATTTTTAATTAATTATTTTTTTATGAAAATAGTGTGTGAGAATTATTTGAAATACCTACATCAACATGATAATAAAAATTACACGATCATAAACTTAGAGACCTTACTTGTTTTTAAATGAATCCGTGCTCACCAAAAGCGAACACAAATGTACTTTTGACCTCTTGTGCTGCGAACCACTTCAACTGAAAAGAGAACATAATTTCAGGAACTGAACTATATTAAAACTGATCGCTGGTCTACACTTATACGAATAAATAAATACCAAAAATAATGGTTAGGTATGTGATTCACACATTAAAACATGTTTGATTGAAAGGGTGGGCTTATCTCAAACTTTCTCTTCCAGTCAACATAGGTATGTATGTAATATAAGATGAGAAAATATAATGCAAAAAGACTGTTTTATTGCTTAAATACAATGATATAAAATGAGGTAGGTATTTACTCTTATATCCAAGTTTTGTCCTATAAGATTCTAAAACGCCATCCTTTCAGACGGACATGTTTTTTTTTTTGTTTTTATTTTGTAAATTGTTTGACATGCTCTTCTGGAATACAGAAACACTTCCTATCCAAATATGAAATATCATGTACAAAAATCAATAAAAGACCTTTGTGATTAATAATAAATTATGACCATCAATAAATCTCGTGATAATATAGAAAATTCTATATGGAATAACACATTGGACAAGAGGCTTCCAAGACTTTAGAGGTCTTACGTTAGTGACTTTGCCATATTTTCCATGATCAATTTGCGTGCATGTGGCTGAATATCTTCATTAATGTTCACGTGTTTTCTGACAGACTGAATACTATCTCGTTTAAAATTAATTTGATCATCTTCATATTCGTCTTAAAATCATCTTGGCATCTGGCCGTAAACAGTTACTAGAGAATTGTGTAATAATTATCAAAATAATAGAAAGTAAACGTATACAATGCCTTAATTTTGAATAACAGTTTTTTTTTTAAATGAATCTGTGCTTACTCAAAGTGAACACAATGACCCTCTTTGACCTCTTCACAGTAAGCTACTTTAAAGCTTGTGTCGTGAAAGAGAAAGATGGTCGACACCTAGGATGAAACCCACGACCTCCGAACGAAACAGTTCGAAAGCCGGCGTCGTAACCGTTAGCCTACCAACCACCTCTTGATGTTGTATCTTATGACCCTTTTAAAGAGACCGACCACTGTAGATGGGGTGGTTCAACCTACTAACGTCGTACAAAACATCACTGGATATATAACAGGAAGGTAGTCAACAGTCAGTCACTCACTACTCCTATAAAAAGATTTTATGATTCAGAATTCAGTAGTAAATATATCGCTGTACCGAATACTTCGTAGAAAACGATACCATGGCCCGCACTGCCGAGTTCACGGTCATCTTTATTGTTTGTTTGATGTTCCGTTTTTATATATATTATCTTTTACGGGGATTCCGTGGGCGTGTGTTCCACTATTCCGAAGAAGCTTTTGAAGGTCTGAAATGTATTTTAGATTTCAATCTATCGCAATAATATTTCGTTATATTTGGGTTTTCATAAAATGTTGCTTATTGTCTTGTCATTTTGCCGAAAAGATTCGTTTTATATTAGATCGATTACTCCAAAAAGCCATATTCCCGATACAATAGTACACCTCTCGTATACTTAATACAATAGTACAAACTCTCTGAAACTCAAAGAAAAACACCAGTGATATAAATAAACCCATGAATTTTGTCTTTTGGTGTTACGTTTTTCCAATATTTCAGTTTGAGCAGAGGTTTCTCTTTATTTGTCAGTTTAAATAACTCACAGCTCTTTATTTCGCCGACTATCAGTGCCAAGACCGTGTGTCTTATAAATTTTATAGAGATTAGCTTATGTTCGTTTTTATTCCCATGTACTGAATTTGAACTCCCTTCATTTCCGTTTATAGGTAACACTTTATTAATTTTAAATTCCACTTAAAAACGTACATAGGTAAATTGAATATTTTTGATTCAATAATTATTTTAATACGTACCTACCTACTAGAATTTAAAAACAACAACATTAATATTTTCCCACCACAATCGTAGCTGTTTTTCCCATAAAATAATTTATTGAATACCATAACATCAGAATACTGTATACGGTTGTATAGTATACGCAAGCAGCTCTAGAGACGTACACAGAAGCTATCAACAAGTGGCCAGAAGGTTTTGTACCTTTTACGCATGGGCCTACAAGTGAATTTATTTGCTAATCAATGTTCATCTTACCATAATAATTTGGTAAAGTTTGGTTTGAATGGAACCTATTATTTCAACAATAATTATGTACCTACAATAACGTACCATGTATCACATGTGACTTATTTCCTACTACACCGCCATCTCTTGGATGCAAAAAGTTTGGCAATTAAAGATATTGTTTTTTTTTTATAAACTTATGACCCGTCGAACTTCATCCCGCATCCAAATCAACAATACCACTCATTACATAATGCAAACAATTATTAGCTTCAATTCAGTGTTTATGTCGTAAACTGTAATTCATGTAATTAGTCAAAATTATTTTTTTATTCTGGTCAGCTAGTATTTAAATAACATGGTATGGAAAATTACTATTGATATAGAAAGTATGTTTCATATTGTTGAAGAAGTGACAGTCTCTTTAGATAATTGTTGAGTCGAACAGAAATTATTGCTACAGCACTTACTTCACAAATCTTAAAAGTGTAAAATAATAAATTAAAGCGTGGTTTATTATCAATTATTCTTTCTCTTGTGAACATAGCTGGTAACCTTCCTGTGTATTGCCACCATCATATACGAATATAGCCTCCACACTATGTGCAACGCGTGTACAGTTTTGCAGATGAGCGTACAACTCGAACTACTCTTAAATGTTACTGTTATTATTTTGAACAGAAAAAATATAAATACAAATTTACAGCCAAAAATAATGAGAACAAAATCGGAACCTCAAGAAACATCTCGCAAATAGAACAACCTTGGAGATATGAATGATTCAATCGACTTCAGGAACAAACTGAAAAATATTACTACTATTAATTTCTAGTTCTGTTTAGTTCAAGTTAATTTTATGACCATCTAATTTTCAAAATAGTTCCCATATTATGATTCAACCGTTATGAAATGAGGTGGTTGGTAGCACAGCGGTTCTGCATATCGACGGCTTTCGTACTTAAGGTCGTTGTTCGAATCCGGTGCTGACAATTTTCATTTTCACACCACAAGCCTTTGCTTAGTATTTGTGCTCGTTTTTTATTGAAAAAAATAAATACAGGCGAGTCAATGATATCTTCAAATCGTAATATCTCGCGATGTAGGTACTCAATATATAACTGCACTACACCCTCGCGAGGTTCCTCGACGAAGTATTTGGGAAAGTTGTCCGAAGTACGTCGGACGAAGTAAGGCGAAGTGCCTCACTCCACACTATCGTATTCGCCTATGTTCTATCAACTTCGCGAGTAGTGTAGTGCAGGTATTAGAATTATGCTGTTTTGGAATGATTTTTGGATTCATCAGTGATTGGAACACCAAAAATGTGTCTCCTGTTAAATTTATCAGTGATCGAATATCAAAAGACATCTCTATTCTGTGGTTTATGTATGTCTTCCATGACCTACCCGCAACGCAAAGTAGGTACATTGCAGATTTAGTGCTACATTGACACCCGGTTCTTTCAGCCTACAGAATGGCCATAATGCAACTAAAGATATGCAATCATTACCATAGGCTGATGCATTACCGGCTTGTTTTCGCGTGCCTGCTCGTTATGTGTATTGTTTCCGAGAACTGCATCGGTGAATCATAACATTCAGTAGAGCATGGCTTAATGATTGTTATTTCTTTACAATATGCCTGATAATCGAAATGTCAAGAGACAAACTACAAATATAACCTAACGTCAGCCCTCGCACAGCTATTTGTTTCTCTAATTACTCTTAACATCCCTTTTTAGTGTTTAAATGAAAATTTCTTCATTATTTGAGGGGTCGATGCTTTAATTAATTAATCAGAATTAGATATACCTACCTAGATATATTTAATCTGAATCGATGCAGCTGCCCAAGACAGGGGGACCTAGCATGACACATAAAGTAGAAGAAGAAGGCATTTTAAAATGTTTAAAACTGTCAAATGTTGTAAGAGGAAAATCCTTCGCAAAATAACATAATATTATGGACCTGTTAAAAATGGGAAAAGCGACAGATACAATACTGATTTCTTTGGTCTCTACCAGGATGTCAGCGTAGCCAAGTTCATCAAGATATGGTGGAGTTCTCAAAAACAGAAACATTTGGCAGACCAAAGCTGCGATGTTTGTATAACCGCATGGCTCTAAAAGTTTGGAGACGTTTCTTGGTGGAAGCTTATTAGACCCTCTAAGGAGTCTAAGGGAAGTGAAGCTGAGGATTATTATTAAATTTGGACTGCGGAAGAAGCAGTCACAATGGAAGCTTTCCCTCCTCATTTGTGATTCGCAAAACTGCATCATCACCATCAAACTGATTTGGAGCATTCTTCATGGATAGGTCGAAGGCTGTAATATAAGGCTTATAATTTCAACTGTCACGTTCACCTTTTTGCTCTCCCATTCTTTTCCTCTATCCTTTGTGATTGATGCTTTGTTTATTTCTTTGGTTTGAATGAAAAATATTTTAATTGTAGATTTTATTTTTTAAACTAGTCACACATTATTAAATCAATCATTGTCATAAATATGTGCACACATTTAAGTTGGGCATTACATTTATCAATTCTTTTTAATATTTTTATACAGCCCAAATGTTTGTTGTGCCATAAAAATGACTAGAAATATATTTTCTTCATAGTTGAGACATTGATAATCTAATCCTTCACAATATGTAGATGAACACTGAGAGATGATTAATCTCGTCGTCTCGTTGAGTTTTGATTCTCAAACTGTATTTTTCATAAACCAAGTAGCTTAGTCTATTCTACATGCAACATTCTAAGTTAGTATGAACGCAATTCAGATGATAACATGCATATTTGTTAGAAAATACATAACTGTACCTATAACCCTTACAGTTTCATGTAATCTCCATGTAGAAGGTGATCATTTAGTTGATCCTTATCGTCCTCAAAGGATTGTAATCCTACCAGATTGAAAATGCTCGAGTTAACGTGTGTGCGCGATCTATTTTGCTCGTGCATATTACTGTAACTATATAAGTGACGGATTACGTGCACTTTATAATATCTACTTATATCTAATAGTAAGATATGAGAAGTGTACCTATGCACATGCACTTAATATAAATACCCACATTGTTTCTTATTGATAAATAAATATTAATTCGCAAAGTTTATCTTGAATGGTTAGGACGGAGTGAAAATATTATTCTATTTTAATAAAATTTATTTACAAAAATTATAGCATTTTAAAAGATTTATATTTTGTAGACTAAGATCTCGTAATGGTTGATTTTTGTCAGCAGGTCGGAAGTCGGAACCACTTAATTGACACTTTTGTATGACATTAGTACTTATCCTCATTAAATTGTCTCAAAGAGTCTTGCATTAAATATCTACTAAACTTGAAAATAAATAGTCGATGAATAATCTACTTTAACTTGTGATAGGCGGCCATTAATCTTAAACACTCTGATTGATCCTTTTCGGTTCCAGATACCTACACTTTCCTAAGCTTGAAAGCAAGGATGTGCCGACCAGATTTTCGTCCGACTTTACGATAATGGCCAGGAATATTGATATTATTATTATATGGGAGTGAGGAGGTACCTGCGCATTATGAAACGAAACACGCCAGTAATTCACGGCCAAGATTTTGTCCCATTGTTTGAAGAAATTTATGATTGGAACACGGTCCATGTTATTCTTCCATACAGAACCTATCGATATCCATTGATCATCGGAGCGTGACCGGGAGACAGCAGGGTACGTTTGGGCTCCAAAAGCGCCCAGGGCGAATATTACAGCCGATGTCGCGATATCTCCGCATCTCTAGCGACTGATATCCAATACATATTATTAATGTCTGCTCACAACATTTGCATGCGGTGTGATGTGGTGCATAGCAAAAACAATACTCACTCGTGTATGGGACCCAAGCGATGATCGGAAAAACTTCAACGATGACATACGTACACACTTTGTCTTTGTGTTACTTATATTAGAACCTTTATCAAAGCCGTTGTCAATAAATCCAAGATTTCTTCTCTTCATACCTCCACGTGCAGTAGTAGGGTTCCTCTTTTATTAGACCATCGCGGCTCCCTGTCTTCTGGTGATCGAATCCATCCGCCCCATAAACAATAAACAAAATTGAACTTTTTGATAATTTCATTCTGCATAAAATATTTTGGAAGACATTGATGAGTCTGATATGAAGAGACGCATTATCTTCACCTCCTAAACTGTATTACGTTTCTTAGAAGCAAAACTGAGATATTTGAACATGATATGGTAAATAACATAGTAGGTATAAGAATAAATTAGTATAGTAACACTGTATAGTATTAACAATGCACAACAAAGAACGTAGCTTAGAACATATTGGATGATAATTTCTTTTCAATCCATAGAAAGCAATACTTGTGTTGTGAAAAAGGAAGATATTATATTGGGCATCGGGAAACGCACCCATTATCTTCACTACGAAAATCGATGAATGGACCGCTAGCTTGCAAACCATGCACTAATACTAAACGGTAAAAACTACACTCTACTAAAGCTACACTCTTTTTAATTACTTTGACAAAATTTCTAGGCTCAGCAATGTCGGATCTTGAAATGATTGAAGTGAAATATTTACCTACTTAATTCATCCCTTAATATGAAACGTATAAGAAGGTACATATATGTGCCTAATATGAGCATTTATATATAAATATTTGCCTTGAACACTGACTGACTGACTGACTGACTGACTGACTGACTGCCTGACTGACTGATGTCATTAACGCCGCTAGATGGCGCGCCACTCGCAACTAAAGACAAATAATATTGTTCTTCTAATACAATATGGCTGACAGCCGTGACAACTGACAGTAACATAATGATATTATTATGCCTGGTGGCTGAGCACTTTTTTTAAAGGTCTTGACGTAGAGAAAAACAATTTTTTGGGTTATTAAAAAGCTCACATGCGAAGTCAGACATAAGAAAGCAAAGTGTACCAAATTAGGAAACTTTTACGCACAGCGGGACTTCATAGTGAAGAAAAGCCTTTCTAATGCCATGAGTGCAATAAAAAGTTTGCGGTTTCAAGTAATTTAAAGAATGACATGCGAACTCATATCGGAGAAAAGCCATACGAATGCAATAAAAAGTTCAATCAATCAAATAATTTAAACAACCAATGACATGCTAAAAGCTATTTGAATGGTAAGTTTGTAATAAAAAGTTTAATTTCATTTTTAAGTTTGCATAAATAGTTCAATCAACCGTGTGCTGTAAAGTATCACTTGCGAATTCGGCCAAAAAATTGACAAATCAGGAAACTTTTACGCACAGCCGGACTTCGCTTTACTAATGCAATGTGTGCAATAAAAAGTTTTGAAACTCATAGCTGAGAAAAGCCATACGAATGCAACCATTGCCATAAAAAGTTTAATCAATCAAATGATAAAAGCCATTTAAATGCATATTTTGTTAGAAAAAGTTCAAAATTTGTTTAAAGTCTGACATATGAATTCGGCCAAAAGAAGCATAGTTTGTATGAAAAAGTTTACCAAATCAGATCTTTAACTCACAGACGCGATTTCATTGCCAAGAAAACCCTTGCTAATGCAATGTGTGTTATAAAAAGTTTTTTTTTTTGCATTTTTATAAATAGTTATATTATCATGAATAGTTATAATCTATCATCGAGTGCTTTACAGTCACACAAATGAATTCGGCCATAAGAAAACAAAGTTTCCATGAAAAAGTTTACCAAATCACGAATCTTTAATCCACACACACGAGATCATAGCGGAGAAAAACCATACGAATGTCATGTTTTCAATAAAAAGTTTACACACCTAGAGTAATTTTTTAAAGATTTTCGTGTGAATTCATAACGTTGAATAGCCATACATATGTAAAGTTTGTTATAAAAAGTTCATGTTGTTTTTTGAGTTTTCATGAAGAATTCAATTAATCAAGTGTTTTAAAGTCTCATATAAGAATTCGGCAATACGAATGCAAATTTTACGTGAAAAAGTTTAATCAATCAAATCGGTAAATACCCACATGCCAAAAGCTATTTGAATGTACAGTTTGTAATTAAAAGTTTAAGTTGTAGGTATTTGAGTTTTCATAAAGAGTTGAATCAACCAAGTATTTTGAAGTCTCACATGTGAATGCTCACAGCTATGCTATGAGAAAGTAAAGTTTGCATAAAAAAGGCCATAGGTGGGCGCCACGGGCGCCTTTAAAAAACTAGTTTATATATAATTCATTACACAAGCTAAATAAATTATTATATGTCTGAGATTTCATATCATTATTGTCTACTATCGAATATCGTTAACATAAAAGAAAAAAAACAGTAATAATAGATCCGTATCGATGTAATAATTTTTCTGCTCCAGTTGTAATAAAAAAGAGATAATGCAATAAATAAAAAATAATAATACAAAAACGATACAATATACTTATTATTTTTATTATTTCCATCTACAAACTATAACTATGTGAAAACGGTTTCGATACGACAGAACCCCTGTGCATCATGTTTACTTCCTTTTATTTTTATTATTTATTTCTCGTGGATTATTGTTATTATTATTTATTGTTTATATCTTATTATTTATACTTTGTATGTATATCAAGCCGGTTAGTTAAAGTTCACTACTTCTCCTTTTCGTATTATTTTATTTAATACAGACAGACGCCTAGTATGTCGGAATTAAAAAATAATAACGGCATAAATGGTTCGATTTTATTATTAACGAAATCACGCGTGACTTTTTTTCGTACTTAAAGTTTTTTAATTTGTAAAAAAAACACTGTCGATCACTACTTCCTAAAATATCTTTCAATTCACATTTGCATTTTTTTCGGAATATACCTATAGCTACCTACTGTGTATCTGGCAAAATGAGTAGGTACTGAATATTCTAGAAATTCATCCATCCAAGACGTACCTATCTACTTCCCTTCCAATTTTCTCTATGATAGGTATGGTATGTGACAGTTGAATCAAATGGTTTATTTACTAATTAATAGTTTGATAAGTCTATAGACTGAAGTCGTGAAAAATCTTCCTACACAACAAAAACATAGGAGTTAATCGAAACATACAAAAGTCATCTCACCTATAGTCTTGTTGCAGCTCAAGATACAGATAAGGCATGTAGGAAAGAGACAAGCATGTTATATTTTTATCAAACATCTACTTACCATATCTGGTTACCCTATAACGAGTCCTATGTACTATTTAAATAATATTGATACTACTTCCTCCAATCATCAATCCATTATTTTAATGATGATATCAACAATGGTAATTTTTTTACAATTTTCAAAGATTCGGTTGACTAATAATATAGTTATGCATAGAAATAGATGCGTTGTACCTATCGTAAAATGCTGCATTCCTGCTGTTTTAAAATAATAATAAAATCGGAATAATTTAAAACTCTTAACTTAAATTCAGCGATTGTTTTGTGCTTTATAAATCCTTATGAAAAACTCCTTACGGATGACCTTTATTTACTCTTTGCTTAAAAATATAATTGCTTTAAGATTGCCCCTACTACAAAAACTTACAATATTTACCTACTCGAGGTAAGATTTCTACCACGGTCTCGCCTTCAATCAACAACACACAACCCCTAAACCTATCCTGAAAGGGATTAAAAAGAAACACAAACATTTTTATTTACTGATAAACATGTTTTTTTTTTTCTACACGCTCAATACATTTTTTACACACAACGGCCACAATGAGACTCTCTGTACGTGGTCGATACGTACGAAGGGCGTAATGCAAATAACACGACATAAAAAAAATAAGAAAGAAAAAGAAAACACTTAATCAACATCACAATATTTTGACTTTAATTCCATTATAATTTACCGCCGAATCTCATGCTAAAATTTGCATATTCTCAATAGACTTAGTTCGACTTTTCAAATCTGCATACGACACGATTCCTTAACAATAATATGCATATTTAAATAAATGCACATTTTTTTCCTACAGCAACCCTTTTCTTGGCACGAGCTCTATTAAAATGGTAATAGCATAAACAGTGCAAGATATTTGCATCCTTACTAATAACGACGGAATAATTTGAATATTTTCGAATTCTAATTTACATTTCTCCCTAATTTCTAACCCCATTATTAGTATTGAAATCCACTTGCTTTTTTATGTTTTCTACCATAACAATACGTTAAAGTCAACATAACTACAAAAGAAAAAAAAAACTTACCTATGTAGATTAGATTTACTAATCATTTGCATTACCAACTTTGACAATAAATTCAGTAAATAAAATGTCTTAAAATACACCATGTTTATAAAAAAAAACCCTAAATGGAAAAATCTTATACATTTGTATTTTATACATTTTGATTTCAAATAATTCTTTTTTTTTCTTCTGACTCTTCAAAAGACTGAGAAGCGTTTTTCTGAGTTTAAGAAAAACACTTTCTATTTATTTACTATTTTGGAGATCTTCCTGAATTCCGTCTAGCTAGATGGATCCTTGTAGTGCTCATTTTCACCTCGTAGTTTTTACGTTGTAGTTTTTTTTATAAAAGTGAATCTGGACTCATCCAGAAAGAACACAAATACACTTTCGACATCTTTCACACAAAGCAAAGTATTGTGTTGTGAATATGGAAACGAACAGTGCCGGGGCTCCCGGAACCCTCAATCCGCTGTACCTTGAACCAGTGTACGTCCCAATAACATTGACTAAACCAGTGTACGTCCCAATGACATTGACTAAACCAGTGGGCTTCCAACCAATTCATGTTGTTACCAATAGCACCGCCATTGACGCCCTCATCCGACTTTCAATAATGATTTGTAGACATAAACAATTATGCATATTAATATAAAATCTAGCTTGGCTGAAAATCACTAGTTGCATATTCTCAGATGTTCCAAATCTTGGGGTCCACTATGCAGGTTCTCTTTTTGCAGAACAAAGTTTGAAAAGGTTTTGCTCTGCGAATGCAAGTCATACCGATTGGCAATATTGTTATAAAATATATATAAATAGATTTTTATATAACTTTATAAAATTAATAAAATAAATAAATATTTATCCAGCAACACAATGACATGCTCTACCTTTTTCAAGTGAAAACCTACTGAATAAATATCAAATCACTTCGGTAAACGTTTGTGTTCTTCCATTTAAAAAATAATAGTTATAATAGTCAAATTGTTTAAAAAAAATACAGAATTAAATTTATGCCCTTCTTTTTAAATACTCACAACTGTTAGCTTTCAAAACATCTTTTTACATTTTAGGAGTTCACTTATTTTAAATTTTTCTTCGTCATCTGTCATTTCAAGTTCGCATCGCGAAACATCAAAACAACCCCAATCATCCCTTGTATAAATCCCGTTCTAGTTTGATTAAAAAAATATAGTCTAGTACACAAGAAATCAACACTGTACCTACATATATATATACATTCAAATAGAAAGAGCAACTACACCCTAGAATAATATGGTACACCATTTTATGTCTAAAATTTGGTTATAAGAACAAGACGAAAACTATCCCAATTCTTTGACAAAGAAAACATGAGATGTATTGAAACCTTAATAAGTCAAACCGCTTCTTCTTAGTACTTTTCCCTAAGTAAACTTGCTTTTCTATTCAGGTTAACTCTCTTTATCTCTAAACTTTTTATTAACTGGATCTTTGTACATTCTAGCTAGATCGTTAGGACTTTATATGACTGTTAAGTAAGAAGACTAGCGTTAGAAGACTTTCGAGTAGGTACCTATTGGCCTTAAGGCTAGTGATTTTTTAGTAAGAACTACATAGAATCCATGTGACTGTTTAAAACAAAACATAATTGGTTTGATCTATCATTTAGAAGTTTATGTAAACCAACTTGTGCTGTTGTGTTTGAGCTCAATTAAATATTCTACTTTTGATCCAGTTTATACGGTAAAAGACACACACAAAGGTTGTTTTTAATCATTTTAATTTCTCACATGACACTTTGACATTAGGTATGTCAATAGTCTCCAGGTATAAAAACTATAACATTTCGTTCTTGAGTCTGACAATCATGAGATGAATCTAAAAGGGTGAATCTATATTATACCATGAATGGAAAGCAAAGTTTAGATAAATGTCAGATATTAGACACCCTTGCCCGAATAATTATTGCAGAAAGAATATTTTTTGTAAACCCATTTCTCCGAGGCAAGCGTGTAATTCAGCAATTACTTTGATATTCTTTAAATAGAGATAATGTCAAATTTATAAATAATTGACACACACAGATTTTACCTTATCATTGGCGGTGAATTATTGAGAAATAATGTAGAATTTTAGAATACTTTCATAATAAATAAATGATTATAGGTAATTCTTGTAGTTCTTCAAACACATTATTTATTGTAACATTGTAATCAGTGGCGTAACTAAGGGGGGGCGGGGGGGGCGGTCCGCCCCGGGCGGCACTTTTCAGGGGGCGGCAAAATGAGCCGACATATAAAAAAAAAACTTGGTAAAAAACACAAAACTTAAATAGGTACGAGAATTTGTGAAGGGAAAGTAAATGAGAAAAAAAATCGGGTCCCCGAGTTTGTGAAGGGAAAATAACTGAGAAAAAAATCGGGGCCCCGAGTTTGTGAAGGGAAAATAAATGAGAAAAAAAAATCTTAAAATTGATAAAATAAAGGTTTTTTTCCTTTTAACCTGTCTCAGCGTAAGCTAGCTAGTAGTTTTTGCCATTTATATACGGGGGTGGGGCGCCAAAATTTATTAGATTAGGGGGGGGGGCGCCAAACTTTATTAGATAGGGGGGGGGACGCCAAATTTTAATCCCGCCCCGGGCGGCGAAAACCCACGTTACGCCACTGATTGTAATACTTAATCAATATACCAATTTACAAAAATGTAACTAACTTTGCAGTTATCGTTATACTGCATACTTATTTCCTTCTTGTACTAATGTATAGATCTGTCATCTAGGTGCCTTCTATCTAAACTTTTCCAAAAGAACATTTCAATATGCATTTCCACCAAACAAACATAGGTAAATTAGAAATAGAGCAAACATTCTTTTATTGTTAATATTGGACACCAAGGAAACAACAACGATCAAGAACTAATTAATGGGTGATGCTGATGTCAGTATATGTAGGTATATACGTATACTTGCGCCAGAGTTACGGTTCTTTCTCGTTGTTATTTCTTGGGTGTCCAATGTCCATATCAACGATCAAGAAAATACTACTTTATTCACAGCTCTAGCATCGTTTAGTGTCAACTTCAAGAAAGGGTATAAAATTTTACCAAAATACAGACATCTAAATTTAGTCGACGTTTTTGTTAGGTACATACCGTTACATTAATGATTCAACGTTTTTTAAATATTATTTTGTTTGAATTCTACATAGATTTGATAGCGAACTCTGAGTAGATTATTTATATTCAGAAAATGTGTTTATTCATAAGTTAGGGATACTAAACTTTTACACTTTTTTACGAAATTATTCTTGTAGAGTATAAATTTTCTTACTCATATTGTTATAAGATGACCTGTGAAAATTGACAGAGATAGCAGTTTTTTTTTATGAAAAACGGGTGCAATGAATGCAATAATCATAAGAATTCAAGATTTTGTATACGTTAATCGAGAATAGTTATGATTATTGCATTCATTCAAGAACTTCAATATAAACCTAATGTTAATACAACTATCAGATCAAAATATTTAACATTATCATGACATTTCAGGCAGCATAGTAGGCACGATTGTTCCATGTATCAGCTATCACATCTCTAGAGCTTGTGTCAGTTCACACCCAATGATTCAAGAAGTTGTGTTGGTGTCTAGAAATATTATTTATTCGCTTCAAACAGCGCTGTTAACATCAATTTGTCGTACTACCTGTTGTTTATTTACTCAGGTAAATCATATTTCATGTTAATGACATAATTTGTCGAGGAATTATTATAATTTAAGATGACATCACCTCAGTTTTCAATAGAGGCACTGCGATAATAAATGTTTTACAGTTTGCACGTTAAATTTTGACATTATATTATAATGTGCAAGTTAAATGCAACTGAGTGTTTGCAGTCTATGTGCAATATCAAAAATTGATTTATCACCTCATTCTTTTTCACATAGTAATTTGTCTTTTAAGCTTTAGCAGATCCCAAAATTTTCAAGAATGTATCGAGCTTTATGTCTTACTTGACTTAAAATGTCAGAAAATTGGAGCAGGTAGGTACTTGAAATCAGAAGAGCTATTTTATCTATATGATTTGTTTGCTGTAAATGTCACAAATAAATCTAGGGGTTACGAGATGGTTGTGGTATCAGTCGACAGCTTTCGTACGCACAGCGTATTGAGAGTCGTGGATTCGAGTCCTGGTGCCAACCATTTCCACTTTCACGATACACATTTGCTTACTGTGAAAGATGTCGAATGTGTAATTGTGTTTACATTGAGTTAGCCCAGATTCATTTGAAAAAAATTAGGTAACTGAATAAATATAAAAACACAAGAAATTTATCGAACAGTTCTAAATTTATGGCTCACTATTATTCACTGTAAAGTCTTATATCACCGTTAGTAATACGATCATTTTATGAGAAAAATTCAGAGTAATTTTGTTTCTTCACTGAGAACAAAAAAAGTGACATACTTCAAATCAAAAAAAAATCATATGCATAAATTTATTTTCTGCGTTTTATATTTAGATATTCTTTATCGCAAGTCTTCTTACAAAGGGTGGAGAAATTAAAAATGATTCTCAAGGGGACCGCTTTTATTTCTGACATGAGACAACCCCCTTTCCGCTATTATTTATATTGTATCGAAATAATATATTTTTAATCAATATATTTTTTAGTCTTGCATATTGGTATTATTAAAAAAATACGCGACATAATGTCACCCTAAGGTGCGGTGATTAGAAATAAAATGTCAACCCATTTCTTATTTAAAAAAAAAACTGAAAGGGATGTAAACGTTGATAATAATAATAATTGTACCCTAAGAAAAAAAAACTAATTGTTAATAGCAAGAGGTAGTTATTTTTAATGAAAAAAAGATATTCTCCTTGTAGTCGAAATAGGCGGGCCCTGATCGATCGATCGGAAAGGGTTACCCATTTTTTTTTCGATACAATAAACATCCGGATCAATTTTTTTTATTGTGTCTGTTTTTTTTTTGTAATATTTCTTTCCCGGTCGCTCTCGTTTCGTTCAATAAGCGGTCTCTTTCTAACGGTGCGAAAATAAATAAAAAAATGCGAGGTAACAAAGGGTTAAACCATTATTTGGAATAATTTAGTACACAAGTATCAATTTACAAGTAATACTTTTTGAATATTCAAATGTTCCCAATTTCTAATTCATGCATTTCTTTCTCACACAAATTAACAAGCAGGAACTAGGTATATTGATGGTTATAATTATTAGTTAGATACCTATACATTTTTTGACAGTAGGTACCTACAAATATGCATAAAACTTACCAATAGACGTGGCCCAGAAGTCATATTATCCTTAATTAATGTCTATGACTGATCATTTACGTTCAACTCTATATAGATCTCCTTAGGAATTCGGTACAGATGACCATGACACTTAGGAAATTTGGATCATTCGATGATTGAGCCACATTGTAAACATACAAAATGCTATTCTGGTCATTTTTTAGTAATGAGAATAGATGATAAGGCGATGGTAAAAAGTAATCATACATATTGATTTATGTAGTGAAAATAAATAATTGAACTACTATTCTCTACCATTCAACCGGTATCGAAAAGATTATTACATCCAGTCGAACACAGAAAATTTCTGATCCGACCGGGAATCCGACCATATGCCATCGGTCGATGTAGGTCCAACTTTCGACCTTGAACAACCACTGAATACGTGATGAAGTTAAAGAAATTTGGGTATAAAAGTCAAAGCCCATTTAGAGCTTTATGAATGAGCCTTATAAACGTCTGTTTTGATGGAAAACCAGCTTATTTCTTACAAATATGACACAAGGAAAATGGGCAGAATGTTACATCAGGTTGATCAGATAGGATAAGATTAAAAACTGCGAGTGATGAAATTTAAATGTCGTCATATTGCGTTCATTTTCTGAGCGGAAGGACGATATTGATGTTAGCAGTGTACCTAATGGCGTACACCGCCTCTGTCTGTTTTCACATAATTTAGTCAAAAGAAAAACTCCACAACTTGTAATTTGTGGGTGGCGTGTCGGAGCGCCATAATATCTAAATTCGAAACTTTCTGTGTCTATTTGTGGGTTTTTTTTACTTATTTTTCCTAGATTTTATTGCTACCTCTGAACCGCTACCCTAATAACTCTCTACCTTCTTCTATTCGTCGCAACCAATAAACAAGTAAAATTAAATATCCACCTGGTCTTTGTTTCTATGCTGTGGACAATCGTAAGAATTCAGACTTTTTATTTTCCTTCTGAGTATATTTATACATTAGTCTATTCAGAATATTTTTATAACTTTTAATTGTTGTTTAAATATTTTCTCACGTTTATTTCAATTTCCAAACAAATGATTAGCTTCATAAATTAATGATTTTTTTTTATAATCTACAACAAGAAATATCTCTTATTTTTATCTCGTCGCAAAAGAAAGAAACGCCAATATAACAATCATCATCAAAAATCAAAAAAGCAGCACCACCATAAAATCTGGTATAAAAATATTGTTCAAAGCTAAGTAATTTCCTTTATCGGTTCATTCCCTTGCCCAGCTCCAAATGATTTTTCTTGACGGAAATCTCCCAAAATCCCGTGCAAGTTAAAGTGAACTTAGTAAGTTTCATATTCTTTTCTTTACACCTCCTTAAAAACCACCACAAAGACCAGTAAGTACTATTGTTGTCTTGGTTAAGTCCAATGACATTACACATAACCTGTGGGTAACAGTGAAATTTTCTGTCAATGTTCTTACAGACTAGGTAGGTACACATCCGGTTTTGCATCTTTTCGCTTACATGATGCAAAATCTTAGCAAATTTTAAATGAGTCAAGGTGACCAATATTATTTTAAGAAATTAATTTTACTAGACCGAGTAGCCCAAAAAATAAAAAAAAATTTTACTGTAAATTGACAGTCAGGTTTTCAGCTATCAACTGTTGAAATAACCTACTGGTAGTTTGTAAAACGAACTGGTTTTAAATGAAAAACATCTAGACAATTTGAATGTTGCCAATTCAATGACATTCCATGTAGCGCGGTACATAGGACCTCCCAGTGAATTTCTTATTAAATGTTTCTGAAAAACATAAAAAAATCACTGATGAATTATTATCAGAGGGGTTTATTGGTATTTCCTTCGAATTCAGAAAAAGAGTTTTCCTAAGTGCAATCACTCTATCGAAATCAACTTAACATTATGTTTATTACTTTAAATTCTGTCAACACGGCATATTTATTATGTAAACTTTTTTTTAATTACCTGCCTTAATATAAAATATTTGATTTTTCAAAGAAATATCAACTGGCTTTGATAGTAAATTGCCTGTTTTTAGACAGTTTCCACCACTTGGGACCTCGATGATCATTGGGATTCTGTCGTCTCCCATTCTCTTCACATGATTCCTCCAATAGCGTCTACTTCAATATTAAGATATATTTTGGCAAAAAAACAAACACTCAACTTATAAATAGAAGGCATATTATATAGAATTTAAATACAAAAGGCATTAATTATAAAAAATACATCAACACTTAGAATCGATAAATCTTTTTTTCATGTCGATGATTTTTATACAAATATACCTACAGTTATCTAAACGGTCTAAAGATAATTTATTTTTATTAATGACATCTTTTAACATGATACAATATATTACATTTTTGTGAATAAATTATTATTTATAGTTAGTACAAAATATCACAGCGTGACCCTCAGCTAGTATTTAAAAAAACGATCACCGTTCGTACTGCATAGATATATCTAAACATATAAATTTCTTCTGTTCTTATGTTGTGACTGAACTTCTAAATTTTGTGTTTCGAGAATGATTTACATTGCATTCACTATTTAATTGACTTAAAATGTAGGTTGTTCATTAAAAATATAGTTTGACTTCTATTGCCATCATCTGATTGAAAATAATTATATCCATTATAATAATAATCTGTCAGTAAAGGCGTTGGAACTTATTACCTGGGGCAATTTTTCTAGTCAATCGGTCCCGTCCAATCTGAAACAGGCAATTCCTGGATAGAAATTCCATGTGAAAAACACTACCTAAAGGTGAATTAAGTCCGAGACCTCTGAATTAAAATTAGGCGCCTATAAGTACCATTACGCAAAAAATATCCTACCTACAGATTCCTTCGATTATCTTCGATGTTATTATTAAAAAAATATATGAAGTGGTTGGTAAACGACGCCGGATTTCGTATGGAGGTCGCGGGTTCGATCCCAGGTGCCAACTGTTCCTTTCTAAGTAGAAAAGTTAAAGAGTCAAAGAGTGTATTTGTGTGCACTTTGAGTAAGAACTGATTCATTTAAAAAATAGTAAAACAATGTTTCTATGGGCGGGTGCTTTAAAGGTTTTGACAGATCGACGTCTGTGGAGTCAGCTAGTTTAATTACGTTACATTTATGCATATTTTATTTACATTACTAATATTTTTATATAAAAATAATATAAATAAAATTAATCCATGGACGGGATACGATTTTATTAATTTGTTCGATTTTTCATAGTTATAAATCACATCTCCCGATATGGGGTGTCCTGACTGTGACAATAGTCCCCTATCCCGCGCTATTAAACACAATTTAAAATTTCATCGGCGTCCCGAACAACAATGCCTCTCGGATACAAGACAATCCACTCACAATAAGATGATATATCGGTGTTAGATAGCGGTATGAATCTTCCACCTATATAGCTTCCCTCCGCAATTAGAATTCCACCGAGGAAACACAGCACTACCTAGTACCTACATATGTATATCATTTGGAACTACAATACCATTCTTACTTCGGAATCAATGTATCAGAGTCAAGACATCGGCTTTTCAGAAACGTACTTTTTCCTAATCGTCGATCGCTGTCCTTATTTTTAGAGTCGTAGTCAGCGTAGGTCATAAACATTGCGCAAGATCGAGGGCAATGGAGAGCTCTTGTTGCCTCCCTATGCCCCTAAGTAGGGTCTTAAGGGTGTTTGGATTTGGAGTCAGCTTGATCGGTGGATACCCTCGTTTTTTTTTTAATGAATCTGTGCTCACTCAAAGTGAACACAAATACACTCTTTGACTCTTTCACAGTAAGCTACTTAAAGCTTGTGTCGTGAAAGAGGAAGAGGGTCGGCACCTGGGATCGAACCCACGACCTCCGAACGAAACAGTACGAAAGCCGACGTCGTAGCCGCTAGACTACCAACCACTTCATTGATTGCTGTTCTCCAGGTTTGTTAGAACGTTTAGCGTTGCTCTGGTTGATTTGGTCAGGCCAACGCAATAGTGACTGTCTTTAGATGATCTTCCAATAATAACCAACACTACTCTAGGCCTTTTTTCTTATCTGCTAACTATGTGTAAGCACTTAAGATAGATATCTCGATTTCTTTGCGATGTCGAATTCTTGAATTTTTTTGTATAATATGATTGTCTCCGTAGTCCACATCTTTTATGTTGATTATCTTCATGGTACAAAGTACAAAGATAGCCTTTCGATATCATAGCTGATCTTACCTTTACTGCAAAACCACTATCCAAGATTCTTACAAGATGTATTTCGTGCCTCATAATTTCCTGCCCTATATTTTTTCTTTACAAGCAACCTTAAATTTGTAGAAATGCATAAGTATTTTCTTATTGAAAGTGAAAGTTTGTGGCTTTTCTTCTTTTGTCGATGGTCCGGACCTTTTACTCAACTTTTTTAAAATGTGTAAGATCTAAACTTTGAGCATCACCGAGATACGGTGCATTCTCAATTAGATTATAAGTACATATTATAAAAAAAATATATACTTAGGTGACCAAGAATAGCATAAATGGGATTTATTGCTAAAACGCAACGCAAATTGAAGTTTAAAAAGATAGCAGCCATCAATCAAACTAATGGAAAAAAAACAGACTAACAAGTAAGTTTTAGCAAATACATAAAGAAATCACCTAATAGATATGTTGGCAATTAAAAATATGTATTTATTATTACATACAACACCAGTGCCTATATATTTTTGAAAGATGTTTCATAACAAGACACTAACGATCTGCTTATCAATGATAATGGCCTACTCACAATAAAATCACCCTAAGTATTGTTGGAAAAATACTAAAATGTCACATAAATTAAAAATGATCTTTTTGTGATCTGGCGAGTGAAAGTTAGATAAAATAAATCGTAAATAATATTTTTCTAAATGCCGCTGTTTCTAATTTACGAGTTCGCAAGTTCTTTTTAAAAAGTGCGATTCGCTAAACAATAACGGGGCCCCTTCTCCTGTGAGAATATCCTAACAATACAACGTTACAGTTTGGTTCGTAATATTTTAAATGCGTGTTTTTCTTTGCAGTTTTAATTAATTATTGTCCCCGCAAACTAATGCAAACTGACATTTTAAATAAAAATAGTTGAATATTATTTTATCTTTCGCTCGAATGATATAATCATGCAATTGAATGTCTAATTTGATCAAAATATTATGCCGTGTATGAATTTTCTTGCTTACTTGCTTGTTTTTGTAAGTAATAATAAAGATCTGCATATACATACATACATTATTTCTCCCTTTAAACCTTACTCAGGTGCACAGGGAGGCAAAAAGAGTTCTCCCTTCGCAATGTGTACGACCTTTTTCCATACCGTGTCCAAATCCCTCAGTTCTGCTTCGAAGTAGCGGAACAGTATGAGAAGGTCTTTGTCGTCTTCGAGACCCTAATGTGAATGGAAGAAAGAACAGTCATTCGCCTTCCTAAACACATGGCTAAATATCCAATATAGAATTAGCAGCATTATATTTTTTTCTACCTCTTTTGATTAGTCCTGCTGCTGTAGGTACCTACTCAGGTGATTGCCCTGGATGTCTTGTTGTTGAATTGTGTATTATGAATTTGTCCATGTCAATTCAAAATGCTTTTTCTATTATTTCTTATAATTTAGGTATAAATGTTTCAATAATTATATTTTTTAAATCCTCAGGATCCATTTATTCTAAAAAGATATTAGTATTTTCCATTCTTCGTAAATTTAAAAGACAATGGGTTCGATCCCAGGTGCCGAACATCTTCCTCTTTCACGACACAAGCTTTAAGAAGCTTACTTACTGTGAAAGAGTCGAAGAGTGTGTTTGTGTTCACTTTGAGTGAGCACAAACTCATTAAAAAAAAAATGTTTTTAATTGTATTATTTTTCTGCTTTCAGGTGAGCAGTCATTTGATCCTTATACAAAGATCATCGATACGTTGATGAAATGGAGTAAGTAGGTACTTTTTTTATTTTTTATTATAGACCTCTCTACCCGATCTCGAGATATTTTGGAAGCAGGCACTTAAATTTAATATTTTAGTCTCTTTTCAATTAATTATTAGATAACTAAAAAAAATCGGTCAGCAATAATTCTGAAAAGTGATCGAAAGCTTTCATAATTATTATTTTTGGTGTAGGTTCTTATATTAAACCTTCTACCCGGAGTTGACATCGTCTGTCAAATCTAATAAAACTGAATGTCTGTGATACAATATCCAAGAGATTTGACAACCTTTTTTAAATTACCTACATAAAAATGAGTACATAAATTATTAGTCTTTTAAAATCTGCGAAGTATTGTGTCTAATTTTCTTACTAGAATCAATTTGCATCCAATTATATCCATTCTATAAAAAATATCACAATGACATAGCCTTTTATTCAACTTCTTTTCTCTATGGGCGGGTAGCCAAGTGTAAGCGATCACGTTTGCGAATACGGACGTTTTTTATATGGATTTTTTTTCTGATTGCAATTACGAATGGATTAAAAAGTAGTGTAATATGCCATAGAGAAAAGGAGCAAACATTATTTTATAAAATGCGATTGCATAACGATCTAACTCAACCGGGTGAGCTATTGGGTGTGTTGTCACTAAGTACATGCGTTGTCAGTAGGTAATATTAAAGTTTTTTGATAACCTTGGGTACGCGTTAGTGTTGGTGGGGTAGTTCTCTACTGCCTAACAAGGGGGTGAACATTTCTTACGATAATAAGTACACCCTTGTGTCCGGGATTCGAAGCGAATACTTCGAAGTAAGCTGTGCAGTATTTTTATCTAGACTTTTAGTTCATTCGTCTTTAATTTTTTATATAATTGTATTGTAAAAGCAACATTGCTGCGTGGAATGTTATAAAATAAAAATACAATAAAATTTATTTAATTATAAATACCAATACTTTGCACTTCAGTTTCAGAGTACCAACAGTATAGTGCCCTTAGTAAAATAACTCGTCACTAAATATTTGAATTTTCGTAATTTCCTACTACTTTTTTAAAGATAAATATAAACAAATAATATATAGAACCAACTATTTGATTAATTAGACAGTGTTCGGTTTTCAAAAAGTAGCTATATTTATAATATAAATTTGAACCACTGCGGACTTACGACCGTAAATCTTCCACTGCTTTAGTTAGCCCATAATATAGTGTTTCATATTTGTGTTAAAATTTTACCTTAAAAATCGATTACTTGTTGATTTAATGTATTCATTGAATAGTTCGATATTATGTATAAGATGAGTCCTCGAAAACGACGCAAAAATTCAATAAATATTTGGAACTTTATGTTAGAAATAAGCTGGGAATACACATGCCTGCACTATATACATGCCTGCACTATATACATGCCTGCACTATATACATGCCTGCACTATATACATGCCTGCACTATATACATGTGCCAGCTACAGGCATGTGTATTCCCAGCTATAAACATAGATGTCAGCTGAGCTGTCAACCGGTCTCGTCCAATCTGAGGCAGAATTCCAGAGTAGTAATATCAAGTTAAAAAAAGACTTTAAAAAATCTTACGTGACTAGGAATCTAGCCCGGAACTTTGCCACTAGGCTTCCAAGGTAGGTATTGCCTACAAAAAATAGGAATTGCCTTAAAATTTGAACCAATTACAAAACAAAATCTTAAACGAATTTTGAATAGAAATATTGTTGCAGGTATTATAGTCTCGATCTAATATTTGACGTTTCGCATAGAAAAACGTTGAATATGCAGTATGCACACTATAACGGTGTATGTATAATACCGTCATTTGACGGTATCTTAGCTGTGTCTCAAATTATATGAATCAGTGCAATGTGTAAACGGCATAGATTCTATAATCATTCAATTCACCTTCATGACCTGTCATTCAATCAATCAATTCTCCCTTTTATACCCCACTCAGGGGCATAGGGAGGCAACAAGAGCTCTCCATTGCGCAATGTTTATGACCTCCTCCCACACCATGTCCATGTCCCTCAGCTCTGCTTCGAAGGAGCGGATCACAGTGTGAGAGGGTCTTCCTCGTCTTCGGGACCCTGATGGGAGAAAGAACAGCGCTCTCCTCGGCCAACTGTCATTCGGCATCCTTAACACATGTCCCATTAATGTAGTATTTTTAATTTATAAAAAAAATACAAATGTTGATATAGCATATTCATAGGTGAATGTTTTTTTACTAGATTCGAGTCACTGTGTCTCCCCCACAAAATATGTTACCCCAAGCTCAGTGAGTCTTTGTAGGAGAGCGAAGGTTTTTTTCTGAGGGGTTGTAAAAAAATAATATGAATGCGCGCGTGGGTGACTCCGCACTAAGGACGAGAAGAAGCAACAATATGCCAATTTAAAAGGATTTTTACTACGCGGAAAGGATTCGGAATAAACATTGCATTTCATTTCCAGAATTTAAATTTCAATTTAGAATGCAAATTCTAGAATTTATTGTTTTGAAAACTCATATTTAATTTCATAATTATTAATGAAAGTCATCCGATACCTAATAAGTAAGTATAAGTATATATAAAAAATATGCAGGCGTGTGTCTTGCTAGAGAAAGTGAGTGTAAGCTCGAGAACGTCTAGACGGATTTCGCTGATTTTGGTTTCGAAATATTCTTATGAGCTCGGCCAAAAAGCATTAGAAATAATAATACCCTAGGTCATTCTGTGTGCTATGCTATGTTTTATATATCGTGTTTTAAAACATAACCAATCGATAAATTTCCTTAAGTACATAATTACAATATCATGTTGTGTTTTGTACCTATTTTACAATAATAATTTCAACCTTGTCTTTACTTAAAAAAATGGGCGACGATTCTGTCACATGGTGACTCTTACTTGTTTTTATTATAAAAACAAATTTTATTATAAAATCAAGAAAAAATTACAACCAAAATTCGTATTGATTTTTTTTTTGATACGGCATATATTTCTCAATATGCAATCTAAAACACTAAATAATATTCAGGGCGGCGTAATCTACCTATAAAAACGTCTACTTAGGTACTTACTTAATTATAATTTACAATTTTTGCACCCTCCATAAGTTGTTACCCACCATACGTTTTAAGGCAAAAAAGAAACTGCTTCATTTCATAAGCTTGTGGAAGAATTTCCATTGGAAGCCACCCATCAAATTAAAAATTCTGTAAATGCAAAACTTTCTCATTTCTTGGGGAGGAGAGTCTTGGATATTATCTACAGCGGCACAGGCCCGAAAAGGTTGTTGATTTTATTCTTTTAAAAAATATAAGCGCATACCTTGGGGTGCAGATACCTCGCGGTGAACATCTCCAAAACGAGTGCAACGTCCTTTAAAAAAAAAGTCTACCCCAAAAATAATAATACATGCTACTCTTTAATACCACCCCCACGCAGAATATCGATCAGATATTTTTTTATGTATTCCAAGAGGGAGAACACCTTACCCTCGCATCTAAAAAAAATCCATCCACCCCCACGCGGAAAACAAAATACGAATTCGAATGCAGATGATTTATATTAGTACTAGCTTTCCCGACAAAAGTCGTGCTTTCTTTACTATAAATATTGAATTGGAATTTGTATAATGATAAATTAGAATTAGTTTTAACTTTTTTTAACCGATATAATTCCGATCGATGCATCTGTTTTAAACGTTGTTTACAGGTATGTGTAACTATCAATCAACCGACAGTTTGACAAACGCCAGTCAAAATTCACAATGTTTATAGTGTCAAAAATCCTAAGAAGGTTACCAGTGTTAAATTGTCTTCAAGATTTCAATGAGCCGTACAAATTTCTAATTATTTTCATAACAACCTTCTCCTGACAATCGAAAATACAACAAAACAAGAATTAGCGAAATTGGTCCAGTTGTTAAAGTGTGATGCGATGACCAAGAGAAATAGGACTCCATATTTAGATACTTCTTAAGAATTCTTCTAATAAATTATATCCTCGTGGCTGTTTCATTTTACTGTACATTTTAGTTTTATTTCTTTTTTTTGGTCTTCTTTTGTGACGTGCCTATTGCTGTTAAATCATTTATTGTTTTTTTTTTTTACAAAATAACACCTTGGGTGAATATTTGGTACAAAAATCTCAATAAGGCTCTAGTATGCTAATGCTAATAAGTAGGTAGGTATGCTAAGTAAATAATTCTTCAATTCTCTTCAGTGTTCGATAACTGAGGCGACAAAAACGCACCATATAAGTGAAAAGTTCAGCAAAGTCCATTCACCATACAATACCTACGTGTTACCTTATTGTGCCTGAGTATCATTCCTCTAGTTTTTTGTTTTTCAAATCAAATTTTAGCTATAGTGTTAGACATACCTGAGCATGCAAAAAGTAAAGCCTTTCTTTTAACTAGTATTTGTTCCAATATTTATATTCATATATTATTATCTTTTCTTTAATATTCCCAGAAATGCCTTGGTTCTATGTTCATACACTCATCCATATATTGTTTGGTAATTGCAAATAATTTTAATTAACCAATTTCGTTAGCTCTGTCTTAGAAAAGAATCTTGTTTCATCGGTCTTTACCAAAGGCTTAGTTGTGACGAAAGTTGCGAATGCGTCTGTTTACTGACACAAAAACCGACTTCCTGCAATGTTATATTAAAATCTTTCCATCATATTCTTTTTCATGGTCCTCTATGGTTTATTATGATCGGTGTTACAACATGCCAATATACAATATTTAACTAACTGATGATATAATGGCAGCCGTCAACACGTCATGTTCCATACATTGCCTTGTACACGTCAGAATTGAGGTAGCGTGACCACTGTGGATATTGTTTTCGTTTTAATTATAAATTTCATGTCTCCCATTTCATTGGAACTCGTTCATTAGTCTAAATTGCCTGTTGAAAAGCACAAAACGACTGCTGTTGGCAAATTCAAAGCACGCGTACAATGTATTTTTTTGCTGTAAAACGTCGGTGGAATAAAACCCTTAGAACCGCTTGGACTGACTTTGTTCCTGGCTACTACATGTTCAAGATATTGAAGTAATTATTAATGAATACAAACTCTTTTGCTAGTTTTTCATTCTAAGAAATCTCTATACTAAACAACGACAGAAGGTAATAATCTACTGTTCTTAATTACCTTCCTTTCTCTTTGTCCTTATCACTTTTTGGATGCCCGCCCTATTCTCTGCGCTAACCATCCATTATTTGTTGTTTTACCAGCAAATCTGATTTGATTTATCCATCCGGTGGAATATCTATCCGCAAGTTCATGCGCAGTGAAAAACTTTTTTTTACCTGCCTATATGTACATGAGTCATATCTCAAAGAGGGAAAGTCTATACTGCCCAGAACACTTGACTGAATGCTCGAATAATGCCGCCTACCTGTAGCCAGCTACTTTTACAGATCTTGTAAGTATCTGTCATCCTCGATACGTACTCATTCCAGAAGGTTATTCTCTGTTGTCACATATAATGATTAAATGAAATATAAATTAAACCAAGTTTCTTCTTCTTCTTCCAATATTGAAAACCTGGAAAAAGAACAAAAATTATTTCAATAACACATTTAACGCAATATTAGTTCTACCTTGTTATAACGCATTATCATAATCGCACTAACGAAATGTGATATCTCGCTTTCTTTCGTTCCGTTAAAAAGATATTATCCCTTAAAATTCCGTTCACGCTTCGGCCATCCCGTAAGTACGATCAAACACCAATTAATCCCCCGAAAGAATCAGAGGGGGTGCGCTGCCTCCCCACACTCCCCATAGCCACTGGTCATGTTTTATTTGTCAACACCGACCATATTGTTGGACGCCTATATACACGTGTATACCCTCATTCCTGTTACAATGTGTTCTTTTTCCTTAGGTACTTTCCCTCAACAAGTTGTACACAAATGCTCACATTTTCAATGTTCATCATTTGTGTACATTTTCATTATGATACCTACATTTCTATTTATAAATAGCTCAAACATGAAAATGGATTTACATCGTGAAACTGCACATTATTGGTGAAGCATCCATACAAAAAGTTCTCACTTTTGTTACTAAAAATATATATTATTTTGTGTCGGTATTCATTATATAAATTTTTAGTAGATAAATTTTTCATCAAAGCTTTACCAAAAAAAATTTTTTTTTAATCTTCGTCAATGCTGTACTTTTACAAAGTTCTGTAAAATTGCGTAAAGTTTCCTGGTGTACCTACACGTAAACATAGATATTATGTTTGTTAATAGGGACTTGAAATAATCAAAACATTATTTTTTGGTGTTCGATACACTGTCATAACTATCTTATCAAAAAATACCTAATAATATTCTCCATTTTTCTGGAAAGGTTTACCAAAAGAATATAGGTACCTACTAAATTGAAAGTTTTTGCGCCATTTAGGTTACACTTTCGTCCAATAAAAATGTTTATCAGTCATAATATCTCAATGATGGATGTACTATAATAAGCGAGTATAAACCACCTTTATTCGCTCAAAAAGTTTCAAATTCGTATACTTTTTTTGTCGTGCTCTCCAGTAATAGAGTATACATACTGAAAATGAATTCAATTCTGATAAAATATGCCTTAAAAAGGGTTGTTATAGTGTCCTCTTCTTCTTCTTCTTCTTCAAGTGCCATGTCAGGTCCCCCCGACGTCGGCTACCACTATGGCGTAGGCTTCTCTGTCCTGGGCTAACCGGAACAGTTCCTCCACTCGCTGGATTCCGGTCCACTGTCTGATACTTCTCATCCAGGACATCTGCCGTCTACCCACACCTCGACTTCCATCTATTTTCCCCTTCATTATTAGGTGAAGCAGCTTGTACTTGGTGTTGCGAAGTATGTGTCCCAGATAGGACATTTTTCTTTTCTTGACGCTGGTTAACAACTCCCTCTCAAGACCAGCTCTTCGCAACACCTCCGTGTTAGTCACCATATCGGTCCACGGATTACGGAGCATTCTGCGGTGGAGCCACATTTCAAATGCCTCTATACGGTTCATCATATTGACTTTAAGGGTCCAAGTTTCAACACCGTATAATAGTGTGGACCAAACATAGCATTTGACCATTCTTTGCCTTAGTTTTAAATTAATATTATCATCGCAGAAGAGTGATCTCATGTTATTAAATGCGGCTCTCGCTATCTCTATTCTGCACTTCACCTCCATAGCGTCCTAATATATTTTTTTAAATGTATCATATTATCTTAATAAAGAAGTTAGTTGAAATGTTTTGCTATTTCTTACTTTTGGAATAACACATTCACACTGATAAAAATAAATTTAATAAAAATGTATTAAAAAGCAGATGATTTACAATACTTAATTGGTAATTACTGAGAGTGGGAATTGTGACTGGACTCAGTAATGTAATTAAACGTAGAAACAAAATGAAAATACCTTGGACGTTGCGTCGCGTCGCTGAAATTAGCGTCCGGACGTCGGACACTACGTGGTCGATTAATTCACCACCTTCTCTTTAGTAATTAAAAAGTTTCTCAAAACACAACCCAACGCAGAGACAAGCGTCCTCCCTTCTGTTTTACTTTCTGTTTATCCCCCACCTGAACACCTCCCATAGTACATATCTCCGTTAATACCAACATCTTGCTTATTATTCTTTCTGTTTACTCTAGTCAGACAGACCAGCGTCCTGTCCACAGAAGGTGATTTGTGTAAATAAGAAGAGGTGGGAGTTGAAAATAAAGAAAGGAAACTAAGAGAAGTACTATTTAATTGCCAATGCAATTCTGCTCTCGTATAATAAAAAAGAAATGTTTAATGGTTATTCGAGATAAATATATTTTTTTCTTTTATTTCTTTGTCTAAGAATCACAATGGAGGCGAAGAATTACTGGTTTGTTGACATTTTGTCCATATTTCACCGATTTAATAGGGTTAATTTGATGATAAATGTACCTATGCCTTATTACAGAGTATAATATCAAAACTTTTAAACACACAATTGTTTGCCCTTTGCGTATAGTTTCAACTAGAGACACTCACATTAGAAACTTCTGTATTTTATTTTTATTCTTACCAACGCTGATATCCCTTTTTGGAAAGGATCAAAGTGGACATACAGAGCTTAATCGATTGATTCCGTTTTTCCGGTAAAATAATTTTAAAAGGTAAGGTTACTTTTAAACGGTGAAAATATGAAATAATTGCGGGGAAAATAAGAAAAACAACAATTAATTTTTCCCATTCAAAAGTGTTCCTACCTGCCAGATGTTTTCTAGCAAGGAATCGCTTTTTTTGTTTCACTAGAAATGAAGTAGGTAGGCTTAAAATGTAGGTGATAAGAAGTTTACAGGGTCATCAAGTTGGCTGTCAAGTTTGTAACAGCAGAATCCGCGAGAACAATTTGAATACTCCATTACCGGGGTGATCATGTAAATAAGTACTTGTTGGCACATTTTATAAAAATACTTAAAAAAGTGATTGCCGCGGAGTGTTCAGCTTTAAGATGTTACTATACAGCGTTTGAGATTAAGTATTTAGAGTAGATCGTTGCAAAAAGAATCATGGTGGACGTGTACGGTTTCTATGATTATAAAAGCAAAATTTAAGTCTCGAGAATCTCGATATTAATAATATTTTGTACATTGCCTTGATTTATATGCTTCCAATAAATCACAACGATATTATGTTACAGATGTCGTTATATTTATATTGGTTTAATAGTAAAGAGGACTTTTATGACAAGAGGTATTTATTTTAAGAAATAATGCCTATAGTAATAACAAATGCAGAGCGATATATAATATTCTACCTTTATATCGTCAGTTAGTTGTTATATACTTACATAGATAAGAGGGCCCGTAATATAAGATAACACTCCTTATTATTTCAGGAATCATCTCTAGACAATGGCCTCTCCGTGGCACAATGTCGTCAGCGATTCACTTTTGTTTCTCTCCGTGATTCTTTTGTTTCGAATGAAAGATATTATTTATGCTGAATGGGATTGTAATAATATTTTCTGAAAGATTATATTCTTCCACGGAACGGAGAGGGGAGTGAGATAAAAGATAAGTAATTGCGGTAATTAGAAATGAAATAGACAACCATTTATCTAAAGTGAGCCATTCTAGGCAAGTTCTTTTTGTTTTCTTTTTACTTTTGCTTTCTACTTAGGACAGCATAAAAAACATCAATTTGAAAAAAAAAATGTTTTTCTTCCCCCTCGGTTTGTTTTTCAGATTCTACTATTATCGGAATTCTCGCGATTTCGGGATAGTCTGACCTGGGCTACCGCATCAAACACTCAAAACTATTGTCTAAGATCGTTCAACTATACTGCTTATTTTTGCCTCATGCATCGGAACTCCAGCCAGGGGACCAGGCAAACCACCCACCACATGGTTGTCGAACATCAGGAGGGATGTCAAGTAAAGCTAAATGGAATCAGAGCTGGCTATTAATAAAGAGTCTGGATGAAAAAGGACAAGCGGAGCCGACCCCAAATAATGGGACAATGGCGAAACCGTAAAAGAAGATTCCTCTTGCATTGCTTACATAGAAACTATTTATACATAAATTTATCGTTATGCAGACGTACTAATGGAACGTTATTCCTCGAATATACGCAGAACACGCAAAAGTGCTACTAATAAAACAAGAACAATTTCCATGACAACTTGATTCCTGGCTACCCCCAGGAATAAAGAAATGATTGCGACGTTTAATGAGACAGACTACCACTGCACTCTTCATATTTTGTCACTCTTTCTCGAGGGTCCAATCGGGTTCGTACGGAATGCTTAGAAATCAACTCCGTAAGTAGAGATGGGACTAACGGCTTAAATTCAAAAACGATATAGCCATTTCGTTAATTGAAAATAACGTTAATATTAAAAGCTTCCAAAATTTGGTATCTGGAATCTTTACTTTTCCTAAAAAAAAAAAAAAGGTCGTTTCCAAAATTTGGTATCTGGAATCTTTACTTTTCCTAAAAAAAAAAAAAAAAGGGGTAGGCTATTATTTTCATTCAACTATTATTTATAAATAACGTTTAATATTAATAACGTTAGATACGTTATTTTTATTTAGCTATTATTATTATCAGCTGTCGTTATAATGCCCATCTCTATCCGTAAGTATGGAACAACCAAAAAATTGATAAATGCGAGGTTGCCAAAGTATTCTGCGGTATACTTATGACACTGTATAGGGTTGATTTTAGTAGCGCATGGTATAAGCAATTTATGCCGTAATAACTATTCCCGTTATAACGCAGTTTCTATTAGTACCACTGCAGATATTTATGAAGCTTTCAGTTTCACAACAACCGAAAGTACCTCCCTTATTTTTTATACTGTGTAATAATCACCAAAAAAATGGAAAATAGAGTTTTAAATGTACATAAAACATTTATTAAAAAAATGTATTCCTAATCATTGCTTATCAATGTTCTTTGTTCATGAACATAAGACAGAACGTGCTACAAGTGCCTGAGACAGTAAACATTAAATTGTAAATACATATGAGTAGCATCAATCTTCGAGTTTAGAATTAAAGGATGCATTTTGTATGAAGTTTGTTCAAGTTGCCAATCATAGTAGTTATTAGTTGTTAGATAAGCAGGGAGTAAACCAGGTCTATTGTAGCAGGCACTGCTACTTAAAGTGCATTATACCTGCTCATCTCTTTCATATTATATTTGTCTCGCATACTACGAATATTTTACTAGTTTCTAAAAGTATATGCACTTATCATATTTTATAACTCGAAGATGTTTTTCATTAATATATTATGATATTATTCATGCTCAACGATCATTTCTCGTAGCATTTTACGTTAAAAGTAATTAAGTACTTATAACTAACCTCAAATCTGTTGTTTTAATTGGGACACAATCATTTGTGATCTCTAATTAGAAATATTCAATAATGTGTGTCACCTGTTGCAGAACTTGTGATAAATTTATCTTTTTCTTTAAAATAATATTCTGATGTACGTGCGTGTACCCCAATGTTTTCAGTTTTGATATGCTATTTTTTAATGTTGGTAAATAGCAGTGAAAAAATAATATTGAACCGTCTGTGATCAAATAGCTTATGGCTTGAACATACTTTGTGGATACAAAGGTTTTTTAATAATTTCTCGTAATGATTTACGTAACCTTTGCATGTCAACCTGTGGTGGAAAAATGACTTGAATATCTCATGTGATTAGTAACGATTATCATGAAATAAAATATACTCGACTCGCTAAACAATATTATTTGTTTTGAATGTGACACCAGATTATAAAGTTTTACCACTTGAAGTAGATTGTTTCTCATTTTTTGAACAAGGCCATCTATTCGAAATTCAAATTCAAACAATCAATATAAATAAAGGAGTCCGTTCGTACGTAACGTCCTTTATAGACGGCTAAACTAGGGATACCAGAAGTAAAGTAATACCCTCTATAGCGAGTCATAATACCAGTGGACGTTTAAGGCTATGAATATTTGGAAAATGTTATTTATCGATTAAAATATTAGATTTTTTCATAAATCTCCCATACAAATTAAGATTTTCATCCTGCCATTTTGTCAGAATCAAGAATCTTGAAACTGTATTTAAATCTCATTTAGTTGCACCGTCGCTACTCATGTACGGTTTTGTTTTAATCTACAATGCATAAACTTTCTATTTATTTCAAAACATTTAACTCTGTAGAAGGAAAAACATTGAAACAAAGTAAAACAATTTAGCTTATTTTACTTATGAAATGTCATCATATTCCTCCATATTGTGAAAATTTTGGGAGATTTAGAGTTGCCGTTGTAAAAAAAACTTGTGGAATATAATAAAAGAGGTCTGCATTAATATGTAGGTAGGTATTAATATTGAAATGCATTAATGAAGAAGGTAACTACAAAGAGTGATGTAATGATTGAGTAGTTTCAGCGTGATGTGATAACGCATGAATATAACAACAACGTTTCATATTTATAATAATTAGAAGATAATATATAAGTAATAAATCAATTCTTCCTAAGCAGGAATAGCTTTATCATTCTGTTGATAAGTAGAATAATTCTCAGAAGATCAACGCTTTAATGGTAGAATGATCTCTGTGGGCTCCGTTGAAACCAGAATGAAAATGTCAAAGTTTGGACGATAATGGCTTGGAGAATATTCTTTTAGGTGGCATTTTGTGGTCTTCATAATTCAACCTAAAATAAATAAATAACATCAGAATACAATTTTTATAATGATTATGTATGCATGTTTAAGGGGGGAATATTATTTACTTTAATGGAAATTTATCATTTCATTAAAGACCACAGTTAATATACACATGTGTAAGTGAAATGAATGATTCATTTAAATTACTATAATAATTATTATTATAAGTATTTAACCTCATATTAAACATTTTTCCTGAAGGTATACTGTATAATGTTTGCAATAAGTATATTGTTATAAAATAAGTCTTTGTTACAAAATATAAGTACATTTAAGCAAAAAGAAAGTTGTGCAATTAGTTAAGTACCTACCTAATAAAAATAAAAGGAAACAGAATGCATTAATTGAATTTTGAAAAAGGAATTGTGGTAGGGTTTTACCATACTATTTTGTTTGACGTCTATAAAAAGTTTGACGTTTGGCGATGACAACCACAGACAATAGAACTACCATAAGAGAGAACAGCAAAAAAAAACGCAAACGTAATGATCCTGTTTTTTTTAATCCTATTTTTACATTTCGTGTACAGAATGTAATACAAATAAACAAACACCTATTTTTTTAATGATCTTTCGGATTATTTTAATATGTTGAACATTTGAGATTATGGCAGAGTGATATGCCAAAAAGAAGAAAAAGAAGAAGCTACTGACATCTGTCATCTACGCACATCTACGCGCCTAATAGCGTATCATCACACATGTCAAATAAAATATACAGTACGAGTTATTACAATCATAAGAATAAATAATGGATTATAATGTTTAAAAGAAAAATCCACACGAACTGGTAAGTAAAATTACATGGGATAATAAATTATTATATAAATTGTGTTTTCAAAACTAATGTTTTATTATCATCGTTTACAGAATCGTGAGTGTTTACCAATTATGACGAATCAAGGATATTTTGCACTGCAAAATTTTAGAATTTTTGAAATGGAAAAATCTATCCTAAAGATTTAAAGGTAATTTTATTTTATACAAGCATGTTATGGAGTGATTTGATAACATTTGAAGCATTTTATCAACCAATTTTTTTAAATAAAAATCAAATACACGTTGCATATTTTCTCATACAATCTCTTGATTCTCAATTTGATGTTTTTGTTTAAAAAATGAAGATATTGCTGGCCATTGTCATTTGGTTATTCTATTTGGATAAATTAAAGGATTTGATAACATGTTCGAATAATAACACTACAATTTGAATAGGTTAATTTAAGATTGGAACATAGTTTTTAGGGGGGTTTCTGGACACCTCCTCGAGTGTTTTACACTACACTTTGTTAGGTTAAAACATATTCATTTAGGAGGTTTTTTGTCAAATATCAAAAGAAGCCCGCAAACTTAATAATAATTAGCATTTTTTGTTTTCATACACAAAATTTAACAAATATTAATTTAAAAAGTGAGAATTCTGTCACTGTCTTCTTTATAATTCCACTATTTCATTAAATATTTACCAGTCTTCAAAACCCAACAAAAAATATGTGTTGCTCATGGATTCTGTGTTTATTTTAATTGAATAATATTTTTTTACAGTGCATCGGGATCAATATGAGTCCTTCAACTGTTGCCGATGAAAATGTTGGATGGTCAAAGTGGTCCCGTTCGAAGGCAAATATCTTAGATGCCCAACATGAGAGATTGGACTGGACCCTGAACAGCGGGGGTGTTGAAGTAGTGGTTGCCAATGTCGTGAGACTCGATACGACACAAACAGAAGACAGGCCAGCAGCTCTTCTTTCAATAGGATAGACAATATAATAATTAGATAGACTATAAACAGCACACACTGTACGCTAAATATTCTATTCGTTAAATCTTTTCAATATGTGTAATTGCATATAATTAGCTATAGTATTTCACAATCCTGTATGTTACATTGTAAATATGTTAAAAGAACAAGGCTTTATTTTTATAGATATAATAATATAGTCTATCACACCTTACGTCTATTCAACTTACAGGAACCTTTTTTTTCATTACTTTTATGGATACAAACCTGAGACTTCATAATTTAGTTTAGTTTAATATTGCGATGATGAGGTTATGTAACTAGGACCACAATGTATCCTTAAATATTATATGTTCAATTTTCTTTACACGCCTGTTGTCTTATTGTATTTTGTTTGTGTCTTTGATTTTAAGCTAAGAAATAGGACTAAATAAGTGCACTTTTTCTAATGATTTGGAATATTATTACTTCAACCTACTACATATATTTTTTGTATTTTATGCATCGTCACTATTGAAGTATGATAAATTCAAATACAGATCAAATTTTTTTATAGCAAATACCGAAGTACCTAACGAAATTTCCAGTAACGAATCGTCAATTTGTCCCTGAAAAACTTCCATTAAAGATGTACTGAACCAAAATTTGTTGTAACGAAGTCAATCTAATATCGGCATTAAAATTTCTTCAGTTTGTCCTTGGCATTGGTGAGTTTGAAAGTGTTTGCCGAACATATTTCCTTTACGTGATTGATGAATCCTTCAAATTTGTTTTTGTTCTCACCTAATAATAGCAATTATATTTTATTTGACATCATTAGGTATAATATGGCGACACAAAAAATTAAATTTTATAAGTGAAATTAATAGTTTTATTTAAAAACCAACCAACCAAATAAAATCAAGCAACGATATGCCTTGCCCAATTTAGCATATTCATAGATCCTGGGAGCTTTGTAAACATTGTAATGCTCATGGTTAAACCATACTCTCCAGGATTCTCTATCGTTCATGGGCTCCAAAATCTTACGAAGCATTCTTCTCTCAAATGTGTCCAGCATTTCCATGGATTTCGCAGTCATTGCTCATGCTTCCTATCCATATGTCATAACTGTTCTTATAATAGTTTTGCAGAGAGTTATCTTTGTTTTTCTATGGACACTTCTTGACTAGAGCACAGGCAGTAGAGTAGAGAAGAATGCTTTGTTTTCTGTTGCTATCCTTCGCTTGATTTCTATATTATGTCCCAATTCCTTTGCTGTTATTTCCAAGGAGTCAAAGACTTCTCTTATGGCTATCAGGAATCGTCCTACTATGTTGAGGTCATAAGCATATCTGACGATTTGGCTACTTTGGAAATAAATATTAGGATTTGTACTGTTGTGGTATGTGAGGGCCAGTCAGTCACCTTGCTTGAGTCCCTGGCCATCTAGGAGCTCATCTGTGAGTTCCGCGCCGTTTTTGCATTGGGTTGCCCTAATCAAACATAACTTCACAGATATAAATTGAAGTATCATGGTCATAATGCACTATTCTTGGGCAACGCACGGGTACTTAAGCTAGTTCAAAATAAATGTATATTATGTGATGACAAGTATATCTTATATGACAGTTGCCTATAGCCTATAGAGTTAGTGTTGCCACCTGTCCGGGTTTCGCGACGTGTGTCCAGGTATCCGGGCGAAACTAAAAATGTCCGGGTCATAAGTTTTTTTTAACGACCTTTTTTAGCAATTTTTTACCTTTCCGGATACCAAATTTTCGGAATGACCTAATTTTTCAACTTTTCCTATTTAAAGTGTGAAAAATAGGTTAGAGATTTTTTTTGTAATTGTTGTAGAAAAAAAAAGTGCTCGGGTGTTATTGAGGCCTTCATTTATATTTACCTTTTGTTGTATCCAACGTTGTACAAATATTGTGACGATCCTTACATTTGCCAAAAAAAAAGGTATGAAAATAGGTACCTACCAACATAATACGTAGGTATCTACAAAAATAATAAAAATAAACCCCATAAAATTTATTCAGAGATACTAAAAAAATAATTAATTCTACGCTAAATAACAATTATTGGAAGCCTGACTCAGCAGTGGAGAGTAAGAAAATTACAAGGGAGACTGAGAATTGGAGGTAAAAAAAAAATAATCAAAAACATCTCGACGGATTTCTTAATGAACTCCGTTACATAGAACATGAAATTAAATACACCATCGAGTGGAGCCGTAATTGAATCCAGGCCCTCCTCCTTCTTGCAGCGCCCCCTATCAATCCATAGTTCCCTCTAATTAAAAATAAAAATAAAAAAAAAACTTAAATAACGGGTAGGTACATACGCCAACAGCATCCCCCTGTCCATTTCATAGTCAAGTTGGTCTCTCCGCCTAACCCCAAACCACCGGCGTGATCGAATTACAATATCGTTAACAAGCAAACGGTAGTAATTACAAGACGAGAAATCTTTCTTTTTAATTTGCATTTTCTCACCCCGTCGTGTTCGGGGATGGGGAGTGCTGAGACTCGCGACTAATTTGATGATTATTTCATTGCATTTTTATTTTTTCTAATTGATAATTTAATAAACCACCCCCTGCTTAATTAACAGGGTAGCTTTCGAGACACCCACGACTTTTAGAAACAGCTTACTGGTCAATCAGTGTTGAACTTCACACTTGTAGGACGTTGTAATCACGCATTATATTCAATAGATCGATTGATCAATAAAATAGGCTTTGGAAGTATCCTTATATTGTATGTAACTTGAAACTCATTACTTAGATACGCCATAGTGCAATATTACTACGTTTAGAGTATCGAATCGCTTATTAAACTCTATCAATTGCTAGTGGAACCATCATATTAAAAAAAGTGATGTGGAACTAATGATGATTTTACAATAAAAAAATAAATAGTACATAAAAATTATCACTATTAACAATTATTGTTTTTCGCAATATTTATATATGTATCTGATTAATAATTCTGCTATATTTTATAATTTCTTTTGATAGCACCTAAGCAGTAGTGAATACAAGACAATCAATATACTTTTTGATTTAGATAGGTATTACTAGCTTTCCCGACAGACGTTGTCTTGTGGTTCTAGCCCGAAGTGGCCCGTTAATATGTACATAATGTGCACTGCGCCCCCGTTAAACAATACAAAATTAATTCGATTGAGTTAAGCTAATAAAATAATAACATTAAACTATTTCTGAGAAATCCATATTTCATTCATATTCAAAGCTCTGGCGGGAATAACTTGGGAGAATAATGCGCTCGCGCACACACCCTACCTCGCCTATTGCCATGGGCTACTGTAGGAACGTATGCGAGAATGAGAGGGAACTACCCGCGATGGCGTGGGCGCGTCATAGGTAACCGTTCCATACAAACTTAAATATTGTATTTTACATCATTTCTTATCCAGTTTTTAAACATTTTATTAGTTATTCTGTTATCCGAAGCGGAGAAGAATCCAATAAATCAAACATCAGAAGATTCTGTTGAGCTGATCTCGAGTTATAAGTGTTCGCACTAACCCGACTTTAATGTATATAGTAGATTTCTTTTAACACAACAAATACAATAAGTTGTCTTACACTTAGACGCACAAATAAACATTGCTCCTATAGTAGTACCTAAAAAATATTTTCAAAACAAAATATTACATCTGCAATACAGCGATACCTAGCTGCTACCTTTTTGACCCCACTTAAGGGGCATAAGGAGGCAACATGAGCCCTCCAACGCGTTCAATCTTGCGCGACTTCATTGAACTCTTCCCCGTGCAGCGATAGGGCTCAAAATCTAATACTTACTGAATAAAAAACTGAAATGATTAAGAAAGTACAAAATATTTCAGATATTGAATGGGTGAGTTCACTTGAGAAATAAATCTCGTTAATTTTTATTCCTACAGCATGAAAGTCGATCTGCTTAATAAATACTTTTCAAGAGAAATTTCATGAAAAATTCACTCAAATAAATTGGTACTTAAAAACTTATCCCATAAAATATTTTTCAAAAACTTTTAAATTTTCTTATTGAGGGTAATTAATCATTACCAAACTTCATCTTCTACTGTGTGTACCTACTGAGGTAAAAATGTATAGGTAAATGTCATTATTTAACTTTGGCGAAATTTCAAAAGTTTATACTACAATTGAATATCACCAGCTTCCAATACTAGTAATATTCGACGTATGAAAAATGTAATGATATTAGTAAGAAAAATGCGAAGATTGGATGAACAAATTCTGTAGAACATTGTGTTTAATCATAAAGTGAAATGAAAAAAATATCAGCATATCCAATCTTCGAGAGATCCAGCGCAGTGGAGAGCTCTTGTTGCCTCCCTATGCCCCTAAATGGGATCAAAAAGGGAGTATGTTATGTAATTCAATATTCAAATGTTTGGTTAAGTGATATTAGTAGGAAAAAAAATATTTTTTTTAAGAAATGAATCTGTGCTCCCTCAAATTGAGCAACTGTGTTTACTTTGAGTGAGCATAAATTCTGAAATGACTTTTACAATATGTAAGCTTGTGTTGTGAGAGATTAAGATGGTCGGCACCTGGGATAGAACCCGCGACCTTCAGTATGAAACATTACGAAATTCGGCGTCGTAACCGATAGGCTACGTACCACTTCTATGCTTTATGTTATGATGATAGCCGGGGTAGTGAGTACGTAACTTTTGCTATAGCACGACTTACCACACATCAATCTAACTACTCATAACCACGACTTTACTACATAATAACCACGCTGAAACGCACAACTAACTACATTTGTAGTTAAGTCGGACGTTACGTACCTACTCGCGCTAACTACACTAGGAAGTAGTTAGTCGTGCTATAGCCCTTACGTAGGTACTCACCCCCCTGATGATCATGTTGTAAGATGAGCATGACAGAGGGTAATGTTCTGACACAAAAGCTGCAAAGTCTGCATAGGACATACTTCTATCGAGTTGGCAGTCAAATTCCTAAAGACCTTATTGAGAATTTGCGGTCGTATTGAATTTTTTTTAGAACACACCCCCAGGAAATTCTCAGTAGATAGTTGGCACCCAGGAAAGTAGGTAGTAGTGTTTTCTACTTTCCCGTAGGTCATGATCGACTCCAGCTAGTACCAACTAGCCATTTAGTTAATTGATCATAAACAATGTACAGATACCGTCATGACCTACTTCTCGGTTCTGATTAGCCCGAACGTGCGGACATGCCTTAAAAATATATAGTGACCTTACCTTTGATTAGGTCTCCCGTCACGGAAGACGGTGTGTGTACTTGAGATTCTACCTAAGCTCGAACATAGTTATCTGATAATCACTGTGAAATGGTATAAATACTATAATAAATTAAGCATAATTTAATAGAAATTGAAGTATTCAGAATCCAGTCGCAGAGTAGGTACCTATATGAAATTTATTTTTAGAACTCCCTTAAAAGCAAAACAACGCAACTTAAGCAACAACAATTGCATCAAAAATGCTCAGTGTAAATTGACTCTTTCCACAGGCATATTATGTCCAAATCGCTCAGCTCTACTTCAAATAAGGAAGGGTTTTTCTTGTCTTCGGGTCCTGTCCTGTCAGAGGAAAACCAGCTCTCTTTCCCGCTCATATTCACCTTATGAACATGCGCTGAGTAAAAAAAAACCGAGGATATTTTACATTTTTCGAAATTAGTAACACACTAAACAAAATTATTATGCGTTGAAAAGTTCGTTTCAATTTGTTTTGATTGATACATTTAAATTCACAAAAATAACAAATAAAATTCTCGTGACATCCGCATTATTACAAAAATAAAATACTTTTTTCCCAACAAAACTTGAATTTCGCTTTTACGGCGATGATTTTGTTGTTGTTTTTCCATATTTATATTTTTCAAAACGAAATTTTATTTCAATTATTCGTGCCAAACAGTGCAATGTCGTCTTCCATGTTATCTTTTTATCCGCCATCCACCTGAGGGCAGGGTAGGAGGCATGCAATAATGCGACATCATCAACATAAACCCCCCGCCTGCAAACAAAAGGGATAGAAGAAAAATAAAAGGAAAACCCAAACGATGAAGAAAAAAATGGAATATTGGAAAGAAACATAGAGGTGATGGAGGGATGAGGGAGGAGAATCTTAATTTTACTCCGTGGCTTTGGGGGTGGAAGTGAGAATAAGAAATGAATCGCAATAAACAAGCGGGGATCAAAAAATTATTCTTACAAATTGAAAAATAACGCTTTTATACTGCAGTTGCGAGTCCGAATGAAATGGACGAACTTTTCACACTATAGAACTTTATGGGATATCCATGCGAGCGTAACTATATGCTCGGAGTAACAAATTATGAGTTAAAGATATTTTATCAAATTCAGTAGGTACTTAGATAAATTTATAAGGCTGAAAGGAAAGACGTGAGAATGTATGGACTAGCGATAATGACGTGGATCGAACACATCGATTTAGTCCTCAAGGTAGGCCAGGTCAGAAGTACGAGAAATAGTAGAGGTCGTATGAGAAAATGTATGTAAGTGGAAGAAGCGAAAGATGTGTGCTGGGATTGAAAATAGTGTAGGTACGTTCGCCTTTCCTACCCCTTACGGGACACGAGTGACAGGTAAAAAAGTAGTATTCTAAATATTTCGAAAGACAGAAAGTTTTCTTTCGGCTGGTAATTGTTAAAATGAAACGTCCATTAATATATATTCACACAAAATGGTACTTACCTATATTTATTTTTATACTTACCTACAATAGTTTTTCATCTTGCTTAAACAACGATTATATTATAGCTGAATACCTTTCAATGAAAATAACAAAAAAATGTTCTTGTGAATCTCTGAATTCTCCATTACTACCTATAGGTACTGTTTTAGATACTGTTGTACGTACCTCCACTACAACATTCATTTACTAATATAATATTCGAATTATTTGGTCCTTTTATTATGGATTTATTTGGTTCCAAGTAAATTTGAGTTTTCGACATAGGAATACCATGATTGAACTGTTCTTGTGTAGGTACATAAAGTAGTTACCTGTGCAATTGATGCTATGCGCACCACTTACATAGTTAGGTACCTGCGTAATATTACGCACCTTGTCTATTATCATTATTTGCTAATTTAATTTTTTTGTACAGGTAGGTACTTCTCTCTAAGTAAAAACAGTCATTAATGGCAACATTGTATGCATAAGTCGTGGTCTATGGTCAACATTGTAACAATCAACACGACTAAACTTCCATAAATCACCACAAATTAATAGCAGTAATTGGTTCAGGTGCATTAAAAATAAAAATAAGCAATATATAACAGCTCTTTATTTATTTATTTATTTACTTAAAGACTAATGTGATTTTAATAACTAAAAAAATTACTTGAAAACAATAACGCAACTATTAAAAACAAACATTAAAAGGTCCACTTGATTAAAACATTGTAGCAAATTGAACACATTGTTTCAACGATCAAAGAAATTGTCTAATGGTCGCATCAAAAAGTGTACAAGGTTGTCCAATTTTTTGATGAGTAAATCACTCTAATCTAGTGGTTCCCAAAATTTCTCGGGACTTTTTAGCTGCTTTCAAAAGGGCTTAAAGATTATCAAATGGCTAGTACTTAGTGGATCAACTCGCTTCTTATTTTAAATTAAAATAAAAAAAAAAATAGTTACCATTCAATATTCGTTGGCGATACCCACTAGTGGGCTGCGACCCATATTTTGGGAAACAATTCTCTAACCAATATTACAGTTTGATTTGAATTGAGGCATTGACCTAGAAAAGTAGGGGATCGCTTTTTTGGAATAAAATTTGCTTCAACAACAAAAATATTTTTAGCCTTTTTTTAGTAGATAAATTTATGAAATGTTTAAATATAGGGACCTTCGAGGTTATTTTTAATGGAATGTATTTAAAAAATAATGTAACCAGTAACCACGTCAAAATTTAATGATATCATCCGCGCTTGTATCAATGTTAACGTACTCAAATCTGAAATCCTTTATATTTTGGCAGAAACATTACAATAATAATATGTATTATTTCGGGTTCACAATTATAAGAATCAAGTAATTTGTATGTGAGTAACGCTTCAAAGTTTCACGCAATATGCATGATAATTACAATCGAACTTAAAAATAATCTCTAAAAATAACCTGAGGTAACTAACACAATACGTTATTATAATTTTCTGTCATCGCAGTGCTTTAATAAATAATTAATACATAATTTGTAAGCAAAGGTTCTCGTGCTGATTCCAGGAATTATTAAACCTCGATGTACAACTTCATTGAGACGTGCTTTGAATATTATCAATAAATTAATTATCTTTGCGATGATCCACGGATAGACGAGGCGCTTCGTGAGTTCACAGACTGACTACATCCTCATAACGCGACGCTACCAAACACACACACACATAACAGTGAAGGGGGTTGCCAAGATTATTAAAAAAAGCGGATGGTAGATAGATGTGTATTACCTATGCGAAAAAGATAGCAAATCTTAAGGTCCCGTTGGCAGCCTAGTGGTTTTTCGAGAAAATATTGAATGATTTTAGGACCTGGCAATTCTTTTATGTAATCTTCATTCCTATGTCCGATCGTAAACAAACATGGTACCACCTTGTTTTAAAACTTATCCAGCTTATGATTATTTACTTCTTCCCTGTATTTTCGTTTATAGAGCGCATGTCAAAGATATTATATATGAAGTCATGCATTTAATTAATTTAGTTATTGAATTAACAGGCTGTGAAAGATGCAAGGAGGTGTTGTCCTCAGTTTTACACCAGAATGAATAAGTAAGTTACACAAAAAATAATCAAATCTATGTCGAACATTGCAGCATACAATCCCAATTGCGACAAATTAAAAAAAAATCATAAACAATTTGATAAATAATTAAAATATATTATATAGTCCATACAATAAGTAATTCAACAATCAATTTGATGAACAATCAAAAGAAATTAAAAACATTATGAAACAACTAACAAACAAATACAAATACAGTCTTCAACATCAATCAATTATACAAAAAACAATACAGGTAGTTCTATTATTGTTCATAAGCTGATAACAACTAGAAGTTAAGTACATATTTCTAGGCTCTTAGGATTAAAGTTCATAGCTTTGATAAAATCACAACTAGAGAAGTCGACCTTCTCCTTCTTTTCGAATTTTCGAAACTGTTGCCTGATTGTCTGTTGATATAATATTATGCAGATTACCTATACCTATCATTTCTTGAAAATTCATTTGTTATGAACTAAGATAGGTAGTTATCAAATGCGTAGGTAGGTATGTATATTGGGTAATACGTAAACATTATTACCACTAACCTTCGCAATGATAATTTGGCACGTTCTTAAGCATAAGTCAACATTAGATTTTGAAGGATACCACGGTTGAGATCTACCTATATTACCTAACTAATTGTACCTTCATTAATGTGTGAGATTTCGTCGGCGTTTACTATCACAGGTAATGTAAGACTTGCATAATGAGGGCAGCACATTAACTTGTCTTGAACCTCAGGATGTCTGCCAAGACTTAGTTGCTCATTAATTTGCATATTCTGGATTAGATGAACAAACGGAATAGGTGCCGCTTACCACTCTAAGAGCAAGTTGCCAACTTATTATGAAACAGTGAAAATATCTTTTTCTTTAAAATAATAAAACAAAAAAGAAATTATGTACTCTCTTGCACCTTAATTGCTAATTTTAATGTCGTAATTTATTTTCCGAGAGCAAGTGGTATCTCATAATATTTTTAACGTCACCAAATTATTCAAAGCGCCTCTTCGTTTATTATTCCAAGAAGTAGAAAAAAACCCAAGTAGGTACTTAAAAACGTAATAAAAGAAAAAAATTAAAATCACAACCCCTGTTTACACAATAAAACGTAAACTTGCGGATTTCATCCCCCGAAGGAGATCTCCGAAGGGGGATAGCTTTTTTTTTAATTATTATTTTTTTCGCCGAAAACAAACATCTTGAGCTGTGGAGATTATAAGGGGCGAGAAGCTAAATATTGTACTTTTTATATTCTGAATTACCTCTATCAAGCAATTATCCGAGTGTGAATTATTTGCTTTGACATCCATAATATGCCGTCTTCCTTATTTTAATTGCATTTTTTAATCCGTGTTTTATTTCTTTTTAAATTATAATTTTGAATCGAGAGTGTTTTTTTATGAGCGTTTTTTTTTGTGAAATTTAAATTAGTTCTCACAGTGTTCCGCAAATAAAAATGTACATTTATTAAGGTTGTATATTGGATCATTACAAATTCACTAACTTATTTAGATTTTTTTCAGGCTAATGCATTCATTTATAAGTAATGTTTACTACAGACATACATTCTCGCGTCTTCTCTTTCTTAAAAGGATACTAACGATTACTCTTGTGTCCCGTCAAAAAAATCTCTACCATCTAGAAGCAAGCACTGATAATAATAATATAGGTATGCTATGCTATAACAATCCATTAAATCGGCAAGATGAAGGAGAAAAATCGAATAAATGTGGCTCCGCCTCGAATAAAATATATTTTCAATACAAAAAAAAAATAAAAAAAATAAATTAGAAGGGCGGACATATTCCGAGGGATCTCTACCCACCAATCCGGTAAAATTAACACTCAAAATTTTTGAGAGGTCAGACAGTCATGACAATACATAGGTACCTACCTACCTATAAATTAATAATATAGAAACAGATTATGGACCACCGAATACCCCAACATTACCTACCGATAATAATATATAAAATAAAATATAGAATTAAAAAATCCCACATAATGGAATGCGTATTAAATAATATGTCGTTTATAAAACTAAAAAAAATAACAGACACATAAATGAAAATAATATATACATTCAGATAATAATACTATGCAAGCAACACGCATTTTGAGTTATAGAATGTGCGTAAAAACGTTTTTGTATACCCAGTATGTGTTGTCATAGTATTTTAGGTGTTTTATATTGATACCTACCTAATTTTCTCCGACTATGCACTTGTCATTGCATTCATCAGTGTATACTGCATACAGATATTTTTCAAACTTATTTAAACTTGTTCTTATCACGTGTTGATAAAGTATGTACAAAATAAAAAAAAGGAAATCAAGTCGTCGTTCCTCCACCCTTTCAATACGTTTCAAACCCCACTCCCCCTCCCTCCACACAGTCTACATCTCACCACCCATATAACTGATTTCGTATTCGAGTACAGACCAATCATTATTGCTGAATATCGATTATATTTTTTTCTGTCACGACATGCGCTTTATTCTCCCCGATCTCCCCACTCCCACAATCAACCCAGGGGGGCATTTTCTTACCAGCGATTCTTTTTCAAAAACCCCCCATACCACCTCCCACCACCAAACCACCCCCAACAACACCCTCAATCTTCTTGGCGGGGATATCTTCTTTAGTTTAAGTTTGCATACTGCATCTGGAGATATATTATTATACAGGGTGTTCCGGAGAGAGCACCCTACTTCACAGAGATTTTCGTTTCATCTTTCTGGACGACTAGTGTAAGGGCCTCGTTGCAAATTAAATTAATAAATTGTATGCATAGTAATAGGTATAATTTATATAAAAAAATATCAACTTTCAATTCAACTTACGCATTAACTTAAATCAATCATTACCTACCTATCCGTTTTAAATTCATGTGAATCCTTAATATTCCATTTTCTCTCATACAAATTTGTTCTTATCCCGATAGGTGTGGATGTAATATTCTAGAATATTATTTTTTATGTTTTTTTTTTGGCCGATAATCCCGCCATTGTCCAGCACATTTCCTATGTAACTAAGGATGTTTTATTTATTTTGCATACATTTATTTATTTATTTCCAACATGCACAATTGCACAAACAGGCTAAGAATACAAATTGAAAATATATATGTAATTTTTTAACAAAACATTTTGGTTCATTCCTAGCCCTATTCTATGTACATAAGATAAATCAGAATTAGGAACAGAAAATTTACTAAAAAGGAAAAGTATATAAATTGGACATCACAAACACACAACGATATTAAAAGAGAAAAAATATATAGGTATGTATATGAAAATCATAAATTATAAAAATAATCTTGAACAAGACAAAAATATTAAAAAATATAGTATGTGTATTAATAATGAAATAAAATAAATATATAGGTACCTACCTATATTTAATTATTATCACTTTGTAACTTCGTGCAAGAATAACGTTTCCTTAAGAAAAATCTTTGCTCATTTAAAGTGAGCGTAAAATGAATACACTTTGAAATTATATTACAAATAAGGTTTAATAATAAACTCTAGTGTGACAGAAAATGATCTGTAGTTACAGGGTCAAATTCAAGAATTTCAGCTGCTACATAAATACGACATTTGGTGATTCGCGGCATTTTTGACTGATTTGGTCAGTTCTATAGAAGTTTGCTTTAAATCTTATTTGAAATTCTAAAAAATAGAATGAAATATCTACCTATTTGGTACAAGAGGTGTTTAAAAGGTTCCAATGACGCGAAGTTACTTAGTTCTATAACAAAACTTTTCTACAATATTTAAAGTCGAAATCAACACAATAAGTACTATTTGAATTATGCTTGAAATATTGCGAAGTCGTCTTGAAGCGTCGCGGCGCTGGCATCGCGGAATCTTAAAAGACGCCTGGAGGGTAAATATTGCATTTATAATAATGATATATTCTTATGGGGGCTGAATTTTTAAAGGGAACAGATTGACATATCACACATGCCCTTGACAGGTTTTCTTTGTGAGAAATATCGCGGGGAAAATCTGATTTCCTCTCGAAATTTCGCTCTTTCGACTTTCGAATAGGCCGCTTTTCAATCTTACGCCATTTCTGATAATGAAAAATATTAATGGTGTTTTATTTAATATATTAATCTGAGCTGATAAATGTGAATATTTGATTAAGCCATTTTGTGTACCTTATATATCTATACAATGCAGCTAGATTTTGAGTTTTCTAAGGATTTCTTCACCATATTGCAAAAAAGGGTGGCTAATCAAAATAACAATCGAATATGTAACAACTAATGACTCCAACAGTTCATTACTGATGTTAGGTTTTTAAACGGAAAAAACCATTACGGGCTTACGACCGTCATCTACTGTTATTTCGAAGGATGGCTTAGTGTGATCACTTTACGTTAACAACGTTAACACACACTTTACTTACAATAAATTTTAAGTCTCCGAAACTCCTAATTATGAGAATTATCGACATGTTCAACATGTCGAAAAATCTCATTTAAACAACAAATAATTATTTAATAATTAATTAAAGGTTAGAAATTATTGAGATATTGATTGAAATTATTGAGAATAACAATCCTTGCTTACCTACTTATTTTCCAGTGCTTAACGATTGACTCTTCGCTTCGAACTGTCGACTGACGGAATGAGGGAGTCTTTCTTAGTCTTAAGCTGTTATAAAGCCGGCCGTACATCGTACAAGCCTCAAAGATTATTTAGAATTGCTTATATTCGTAGATATCTCTTACAAAATTAAATAAACTACACGTAAAAAAAATGCTTTTTAACATTTTTATTGTTCTTTTTTGCAGGTATGTGATATCATCATAGTTAAAGAGAAAAACTTGAACATATCAAGAGTTCGAAATTCAAAACCTTAATAACTTGTAAGTACCGTATTATAAATATGTTAATACCATGTTATAAATATGAAGTACCTAGAATCCTTCAATTAACCTAACAAACAATCAATGAAAACAATTACGATGTTATTACGTTGAAAATTAATCGTTTTTTGGTTGTAATCAAATATTCATGCGGCAATAATTCAAATACAATTGAAATAAAACAACAATTAGATAACATTTCAAATTGCCTCGACGATGTAAGGGTTGCAACCCTTTCACTTCAATGAAAACATAACAATAAAACAAGTGAGTACGGGTATAATAATAATTATGACTTACAAGTATTAAAATATTTTATCACTATTATTTTAATGCGGCACAATATTGTCGAGTCGAGGGTTGTTATTATCTGCCCTTCACAGGACATCCTCTTTCTAAAGTGACTTTTCATAATAATTTACCCCTTTGAAATTATAACCCCTTTAGCCACTTAATTAAGACGATGATATATATCTTACAGGGTATTTAACTTAACAGCGCCTAGATTCTAACATATTTATGTTGTCATTAGTTTAAATACTTAATTCAAATATGATTGTCATCGTGGAAAGGGTATTAAAGTAATACTTTTTGATATTGAAATTTAATGTCGATTTTACTATTCTATACTATGTACTGAAATTTTTCAGTGTTTTTACAAAGGTAATCAGAATTAATTTCTGAATATAATATGTAGAATGCAAATGAACCATTTTAAATATCTAGATCAGTACTTAATGTAGTTAAAAAAAAAACTCATTAACGAAAAACCGTGAAATGAAATTCTTATAAATATAAACGGAGAGACTCAGAAATGCAGAATCTAAGAAGGATTGCTAAGAAGGCCTTCGCAGATATGGAAAAGAAATACGAGGGTACGATAAGTATACGAGTTTGAAGTTATAGTAAGATGGGGAAGGCAAAGAACAAGATTCAAGAAAAATGGACTTATCTACACTCCCCTATGTGGAATTGTTAGCTATATCCCAATGGAAGACGACTCCCAAGCAGCACCAAAAAGATGGATGTGAGTCGACCTCGCAAGAGGCTAACCCCATATATTTACAGGTCATCAGGCCTAAAATAAGAATAACATATATTGGTTAGGTTTTGCTATATGTTGTAATGGTTCGTTTGATCAAAAATTTTGAGCTACATAGTCTATCGTCAGTTTAATCAGCTAGTTTAAAGCTCGGTAAAAGAGCTGATTTTCAACCCAGAAAAATAATATGCCATGAAAGCAGGAAGTGGTACTCCAAATCTTCACAGTTTTAACACTTCGATCTTGCAAGTGAGACAAAGTACAAAATTTTATAAACCAGTGCCCTAGATTTGCTGCTTACTGGACTTGCAAGCACTAACGGATACGCGATCCATACGTACAGTGGCATCGGTCTCTAGAAGTCTAAATTTGAGGGTGCATACGAATAAGAAGAATAACATGAGCTTCTTGTGTGAGAGATCTAAGAAATGAGATAACCAGAAAAAGACTTTAATTATTAAATTTTAATGTTGTTACTTTAAAAAATTTGGCTTAAAAATACTTGAAAGATGTCTGTCGAAATAATACCCCAAATTCAGGGCGGGTTTATTTTCAAATTATTCCAAGAAACAGAATGAAGGACACTCTGTCATTAAGAAACATGAACAAGTACGACATTAATTTCAATCACCATTCTTGATGACCTCATCCAAATTCATTTCCTGGAAAAAAGGGAAAAGAGATTTAAGAAAGAGGATCAACTCGTAGGGAAAAAGTGAATTCTGATGAAGTGCTCGTTGTAAGGAAAAATCTGGATAATTAATTAATGTATACCGGTGTTCTGGTCTTTGTAATTTACATTTTTGGGGGAGCACCCAGCAACTTGGGTGTTTTTTTTTTCATTGTTTATTCGAGGGGGGAACTAAGTTGATAGTACTTACTTAAAAAAAATAAAACCGAAAGAAGAAGTGCGCGAGGAAAAAACACAACAGGAAGGGAAGGTAAATTGTTTGCTTAATTAAATTTTTAATGAAGCAAACTTGTCCGTCGCCTCCGAGTGGATTTTCTCTTCTTCCCGCAAGTTGGCCACGGGGATAATTAAGGCGGGACTCGCCACTTAATACATTTATTTCTATTTACTCACTTTACTTTTTATAAGGCCGCCTCTAGTAATTATCCTTGTAAATGTTTGCCTGACAATCACAATCTCCACCCTAACAAGTTCATTCCTTGCTTTAATTACGGTTTTTTTATTACTTTCATTCGTAATTCTGTTTTTTTTTTATTGTTCAAGTTTTAGACGCCAAGACTCGACATTAATAGGGTCGTATATGTGTAAATGTACGGCAAATTAATTGCAAAATTAGAATTGAGATCGATTATTGGTTTAAAAATTCATCAACGTCTGGTGCCATAGTATTTTTAGTCGGAAAGGGTGTTTTAACGAGCTTCGTGACATGCATTATTTCATATGTTAGTAAAGGAAATAAAAAAAAAATAACAATCTTTTAAAATAAGAAACCGAGTATGCTTGATTCTTTGAAAACTAACGGACATTTTTCCATACTGTTTCATTTTGGTCCCATTAACATAGCATCAATTGAACACAGGAACATCTTTGAAATATAAATATTTTATAATAGGAAATGACTAAAAATTATTAATTCACTATTTTTTTTATTTATTTAGGCTCTAATCAGCCCAAAGCCAATTGCATCCCTTTGGTGATCTTGTTGCAAAAATTTTCTATGTGTTTTTATTAAAGATTTCTACCCGGGAATGAACTGTCTCAGGTTGGACGGGAAAAAGTTACTAGGTACTCGTATTTGTGCTTACCAACTATAATAATATGTACATTTCAATTATTGTCTTCGACCCATGCAAAAGTCATAGTTAAAATTTCTCGAATGAAAGGGTATATAATAAATATTTAAAAAAATTATAAAATTATTTTTCTCACATTGTCCACTGCATTTTACAATAGTCACTCTTTTGTACTATGCAATGCTGGATTTGATTTTTGAATTGGAGTACTCAGCTTGTCTCATGGATTGGGCGGAGAAGAGATTTCCGGATTTAAAAACCGTAAAGACGGAACTTTAAGCGGAGATTCTCCCCGGATAAGTAAGTAGGTACTCGCCAATCAGATAAGATTCTTAATGAGTTCGTCTTATACTTACATTAAAATTTCTTATACGGGGGGTTCATCTTAATGTAGGGGTGAAATTATATTAAATCTAGCATTAAAAGAGTCCTGATTATTGTGTGAGTGTGTGTGTGATTGGGAGTAGATTGTGTTATTAGCAAGTTTGAGTGAAGAAAAAACTTTGAGCAATTTCCTTGTCGTTTTTGTATCACGTGATTATGATTTAGTCGACATTGAAGCCGACGTTAATTTTCTCCTGAAATACACCGATGACGTCTTTGTGAAGATGAAAAAAGTTCGGGTGATCACACTTAGTAGCGGCCACACACGTCGCTGCGCGCTTGACTGAAATCGCCGTCAATATTATAACTCATTTGTCAGATTATCATCATTATATATAATATATTTTTTATTAATGAGTTACCATTGAGTAAAGATGGCATGATACACGAGCTTATATAGACATTCATACCATTTTGAGTCCTCAATGGCGATCATTTCTTCTAATTATTTCCTATCAAAAGCCTTTTTCCACCATGTTACAATCTAATTATTGTGGCATTTAGGAAACATCCACCAGAAATATGTAAACGTTCCCATTAACAATGATTCATAAATACAAAAGTCACAGAGTGACTGCTTTGTAAAATAGCTCACACCAGAATAAACGTATTTTAAATTTCGAATGAACTGGGCCAATAATAAGGACTTTTAATAGCGAAAGAACATCACGTGATCACTTAAATTCGCACTGGCAATACCAAGTCCAGAAACAGAGGTTGTTGACAATCCACAAGCTGAGACAGAAGTAGCTAAACGACTTAACTCAAAATCCGAGATCTGGGTACTATTTGCCGCAAGAGTTGACCCCACATAAAAAAATTTAAAGAAAGGAAAAAGGTAGCTTTGTTTACTTTAGACTAATTGTGTAAAAATAATCAGAAAGCACATGTTTATTCTTATTCATTATCAATGAATTGCATTTGTATCTCAGTTTTCACTGCAAACTGTTAAGTGTGAAGTCTGTTTGATTGAAGTGATTGACGCATTTCCACCGACTCGCTGGACAGTGTACGGCCGCCTGAGATGCTAAGAAAAGAATAATTAATGGAGCATGCTCATATTGATATATTTATAACTAAAGTAATTGGAACATTTTTAGTATAGGTATTATTTTCACACGCGTTATATGAAAGAATTTTTAATTTGAGTTTATTAATATAATGATTCAAAATGCACAGTAGCTTCGCTTTTAACCGATCTCACAACAACATTGAAGAAGTGAAACTGAATTTTTTTTTAACCTCTCAAGAAACGGTGATTATTTCACGTTAACTCGGGCTTTACAAACTCTTGTGGGCACCACCATAAGGGGTGCAAGGATGCTAATCGAACTCCGAACTCCGATCAAGTTCAGTCATCCACTTGCTCATACAGGGTGTGACGACAAAAATATATCTACTCTCTACCAATAGTGACAATTTTAATTTTGCGAACGACTACATACGATTTTTCGTCAATGTTGAGTGCGATAAACCAAAAAGCACACTTATATAAAAATATAAAAATTGGACAGTAAATTTTCTTCCTACTCTACATTGTCGAAAATGCCCATTTGTGTGGTATGGTATCCTTTTTGACGTCCCTTTCGGACGGCCTTGCTTAATCCGCCAGCCCAACCGTCCGGTTTCAACTGTGCCGCGAACTAAGCGACAGAAATAACACATGGAGCCGCTGACAATAAATTATATTATGACGATCATTAATGTTGTTCTTTTAAAATCACTCCCGCTGTAATAATTCACTGATTTTTATTTACTTAAGATAATTAAAACGTTGGCTATATTTAGCTCTGATGTTAAAATTACCCACCTACGAAAATTACATTAAAATTCGGAGTGTCCAATTTTACTTTGTAATAAGTCTATGCGTAAGTATACGAAAAAAAAAGGTATCAAAAAAATTTTGTAGCACTCTGTTCCGTTCAATTAATTATATTCAAAACAGGAGATAAAATTAAACAATAACAAATGGCATTTGAATTATTAGTTGATAGTCCAGGGATTCGGTCGACACTTTTTGTACATACGTACAGCCTACTCAATTGGCCTATTGGTCTCAATCCTCCTCCAATAATCCGCTCTCTTTAAGCTTCCAGTCATCTTGTATATAATCCAACTGTATGAATTTTGTTTAGCTTTTCTTATTTGCACATGTGGGCTTGTGTAACATAACCTTGTCTGCGTTCTTTTTTTGAAATGGTAAATTTACGTTGACGAAATACTTATAGGAAAAACACTTTACACGGTGGACAAAACGGTTTGTCTATAAAAAAAGAAAGATAGGTAATCGTTTCAAAATCATTATGATTAATAAAAAAGTTAAAATCTTACCCAACAATAAATATTTCAAATTTCATTCAGGTAATTTTACGGTTTATGAATTTAATAAGAAAAATTTTTTTTTTTTTTTAAGAAAATTTTTTAAGAAAAATTACCACTCATTTTTTTTTATAATTGCTATTAAAATGATTTTTCAGAAAATCCCTTCTTAATTTCTCAGAAAGTTTTTAATCTCTTGCTTTTATTTCTGCCGGGGTATAAAACCGCCCCTCGATTCACCCGAAGATAAACGATTAATAAAAAGATTAAAAGTTTAACACCTTCATTGAGCCGGGTGTCGGGATTTACCCGCCGCTTCATTAACCCCTTGCAACCCCTTTTTCGTGGAAAATTCTAACACACAGAAAAAATAAAACCGTAATTCCTTAAAGAAAAATAAATAAAGGCGAATTTTTCGGTCAAGTCAAAAGAACATCAACTTTTCTTCTCACATTCATTAAAGAGCTTTTCATCGCTTAAACTGAAGCTTTTAAGACTTTGATGTCTTCGCTGGGGTCGACAACCATCGGTTTAATAGAAAAAAAAAAAATTTTTATTAGTGACTTATTTGGTCTTACTGGGTTCCAAAATTCTGATTGATGATAAATGTACCACGACTTTGTAGAAGACATCAATATTTACAAAAAATGTCGCGACAGCATACGTCTAACTTTTATACCTATGCCACAATAAGTGTTCATTTATTTTTAAAATTTAATTGAAATGCCGACTCTAGACAAGTTTCTTCCTTAGTATCTTGGTATTACTTCTTATCAAAATAAATTAGTTCATATTCAAGACTGCTTCAATACATTTCTAAAACTTTTAGAATTATTCAATTCGGATATTCCATTCGGAAGATACCACGAGTTAAAAAATGTAAGTACCAATCAGAGACGTGTTTACCAATTAGAAAAAAAAGAGTGGTCGCCGCTGTCCGTGGCTCACTCTGCTCATCGAGTTAGGCAGCGATATAGGGCGTCACTGGGGTACGAGCCATACGGGAGGGACCTATTTCCCGTGCAAAGCTGGGGCAGACAGCTAGTTTATAATAATTTCAATAAAAATGTAAACGTCGTACGAAGGTGTGTGAAAAAATACAATAAACTCTACAAGACACATTACAAAATGCCACTCATCAGTCATTATACCAAAAATATAACCACTCTTATTAAAAAATATTTTTATTCAGAAAAACTGTTGCAGATCCCTGCTTCATTGTCTATCAAATAGACGTTTCATTTGCAAAGTAATTAATTTCTCCAAAGGGAAGAATCAAATTAGTACAAGTCAGAGTTTAATTTTCCAGGCTTTTATTTTATTTTTATGAACTTTTCGCCAGCGCCTCCCCACGCTTTTTAACAACCATTATTTGTCTATGAGGTGTCAGTTAGCATGATAGCTTTAATTATTACTACAGTTTGTGAGAAACCAAAGTGTGTTTTTGAAATTCAAATTATCCCTCCGTTGTTCCCCTTTCATTTCGTTCGTTACAATTTTTTTTAATTGCTTTTGCCAAGATTTTTCGTGTTTCGTATTAAAAAAAAATTCATTCTGATTTCTTTTTAAAACTTTAGGATTAGTTAATTACCCCATTTACTGACTACAGTTAAAAGTTAACTGTTAAATAATTGTTTCAGAGCGTTTCGTGTTTTAAAGACTTTTCTGAAACTTTAGCATTTTGTTTTAATCTTTAAAATTCACTTTAAACTTTGCTTCAATTAAGAGGGTTAAAATCATAATGATGATAGAAGAATGTTCATCAACCCGAATCACAGAGTGAAGGTGTTTTAGACAAGATGTAAAAGTGTGTTTGTGTTCATTTTGGGCGAGCCCAGGTTTCTTTTAAAAAAAAATCGGAATAGGGGAACTTTACTCCTATTATTCATTAACGTAAGTGTGAGAAACTCACGGGAATTTGGTAATGGCTGCGAAGCTTTCCAAAGTACTTATTCTGTAGGGCGCTATACACCTTTTCATATAAAATGTTGTAACTTCACGCCAGCGTAAATATCACGGAAACTTAGAATATGGGTACGGTACAGACCAGTGCAGTATAGGGGTGAACTTACAGTTATCTGACGGCGACATTATTCAAATATAGATGAAAGGCGAATTGCGTTCTAGGTGGATAGACCACGTGATACGAAATAAAGGTTTCAATGATGGAATGACCGCGTGGGACAACCAGAGTAGCTGCAAGACGTGTATGTGGACATGCACTGTTCGTCCTATGAGGAACTGAAAAGGACTGCTATGGAAAGAGCGGCCTAGAAAGAGAGAGAGAACTGCCAACCAATCTAAGAACTGTGACCGGAGAAGAAGACGTACAGTTTTTGAGAGAATCAATATATATTATACCAAGATTTATCAGCTTAAGTTTATAAAAATTACCTGTACCTATCTCAATATTGTACGCGGTTAAGAGAAAGATATTGTATCAGGTTTGGGTACAAACAAACATTATAAGTCCTTATTAGTGAGTCGTGTCTCGGCTCACATGCGGATTAAATTACACAAAGGTTCAACATAGTGTGTCTTAATTATCCTTTGATTCGTGAACGGACCTCGGACCACGTCTGCGTAATAAATTTAATAAGTCCTCTCCCGCCCGCCCCGCACACTACGCCACTGCTTTTTCTGCTGTTAAAATAAAATGAAATAAATTATGTACTAACTTGAGTGTGTACACGGCTTTTTAATTATCAACAAGATACCCCTTTTCTTCACCCCCACCCTCCAGCGGCGACCTTTTCACTCACCCCTATCACCTTTCGAGGTGACTTCTTATCAAGCGCAAAACTCTGGTAAGGTTGTTTTTATTCTGAATCAAACCAAAAGCATAACCAAGAGTTTTTGACACGATAGTTGTATGTTACCAGATTTTAAGAAAATTTCTTTGATGAAATGCTCTTAAAGAAACCACAAATTGTTTGCATTCATTCAAATATTGCACTGCACAAGAATAATGATCCTGGAGGTACTGTAGGTCATTAGGCGGGATGACCAGCTTTGTAAAAGATTTCTTTGATTTAAAAATAAAAGAAATCGAACTGGAGATACCACTTCGGTAGAATGAGCTCAGAAAGGCTGCAGTAAGTTAAAAAACAAAAACACAAATGAAACTACTGTGCGGGTTTGACTCTATGAAAGGGGTGATCCAGTAAATTGTTTTTTTTTTCAGAACTCGATGTGAGTAGGTGCATGATCAATTATTACTAAAAACACGGAATATTTTGTAATCACTCCTGACCTTTGGCTTCTTTAGTGCCATATAAAAACACAAAACGCCTCCAATTTCTCTTATCAGCTTCTCTTAAAGCCGGGTTCAAGAGAATAAACTAAAAACTTTAAAATTCATTTGAAATTAGATACTGACTGTTTTCAAAATCGCTTTAAATTTCTGCAGCAGTGTTATACCTTTGCACAGTCCAATCTCCAGGACAATATCGGACAATTTATTCATTTACTCTTTCAGAGAGCTAATTGTAATTTGTTGTGTGGGTATTTTACACGTACACAAACCAGGTTCTTCCATATGATCCTTCGTGCTCTATACCTACCTACAAACAGCACCCACCATATCTTTAATGATAGGAATGTACCCATTGGGTTTACCGGCGCGGTATACAGGTGTATCGCACTTCAAAAGATAAAGGAGAGGACATCACGGTACAGAGGTGAATCTGATTTGATTTGATTTGAGCTAATAAAAAAGTGCACAAATTTGAAAGATTGTGATGATTTTTCTAACGCATAAATTTACTTATGAATAATTATTGATTGTTACATTTTTAGTTAAACGCGTGAAGAATTTAATGCTGGACCCCAAAATTTGTGGTGCCTGAAAAACAAAAACTAAAGATTGAACTTAAAAAAACTATAAACAAAACGAAAATCGAATGTATATTAAAACCAACATCAAAATAAACGTAAATTTAAAATCATTAAGTAGAAATAAATAATCACCCTCATACTTTTTACTTTATAAAAAAAATTGAATTTAAACTCTTTTTTTATTCATATTAATTTTTATAAATGGATAGATTTTCCATTTTGCTTTGGAAAGCACAGACGCTCATTTCAGATACATTTATACCATCTTGAAATTTGGGGCCACTATAAAGACTTTACTAAAAGACACCAAGACCTAAGAATGTGCACAAGCATACGTGATACATCAGAATCTGTTGTATTAGTGCGTGATTTTGGTTGATAAAATTAAAAACTTCAAATAAAGATAAACACAGTTCATGCACTTTTATATGCATCAAATAATTAAAAATAATAATATCCCTTTAAATTAGTCCATCCCTGTTATGTGAAATCTCCCAAACAAATAAAGGTGAAACAAATTACTCTGGAGCAGATCTCAGCCGTTCATCAGAGGACCCACCCATACACTCTCACCCACTAGGGTGCCTCTGTGTGTGTGTAGGTACCGTGTATCCATGTCCTAATCAATGACAGTCAGGGTTGTCCAAATTAAAAATATTTAATTATTTTACCATAATTCACTATTAATTTATTTTGAACTTCCTTGATTCTAAATGCTGAGAAACTAAAAAATCATAGAGCAATTTCTTCTTCGAATATTTTTCTTAGGTGTAGATACATTAAATAGTAGTATGAAGAAAGCAACTGAAGGTGAGAAGTCTGGTTTTCTCAAAATCCGGTGTGCACATCGATTTTTAGAGTACGAAATTTAAGCGGGATTTTCAAACCAAAGTGGTTCACAACGATCAACTATAATAATTTAGCCATTGTATATAGCTGACTATCGATGAATTTCAAGTAAGCCCATCTACTAGTTTTCTTTAAATAAACGGCGCTTATGCGAAAGTTAGGAAAAAAGTACTGAAAATGATATAAAAACGTAGGCACGTGAATATTATTTGTATTTGGTCATATTTGAATGGCAACGAGAGATCGAGTGGAGCCAAGAAGTAAGTTAAATAAGTTAAAGTCCAAATTATACTAACAAGTATAAAATTAAATAACCAAATAAAAAATACAGGCTTTTTATTTTAAGACAATCTTTGGTTGTGGCCTCCCTGTATAAAGAGAACAGGGTCGGTGCCCCGGACAATTAGCACCAGAGGTCAACAAAAAGGCTCAAGATATAAAATAATCACGAATAAAAATAATAATAAATAAATAAATAAAAAAAAACATTTTGTCATCTTGTAAACCGATTCCACTTTCAGATTAAAATGTCGTATCTTTCAATGTAGCCTGTAACGAATGTACCGGATTACAATTTATGCGATTGTATGGGATATGTGTGGCGTCTACGCGGATTTTTAATTCAATAATAATAATATGTAGAGTTGTTTTTATTATTAGGAAATACAGAATAACAGATATAATAATATATGGAACTTATAAAATATAGAGAGCGATGAAGAAATACAGTGATACCTCTCATAACGTGTTTAATTGTTATAAGGAATATCCGTAATGCGAAGGTTTTTTCCGGTGGTGTGACCAGATAAAGATGTGTGATGTTGACTTGAGTTTTGCGGTACGGACTGCAGAGAAAAGGCAGACTTGGCGGCGACGTTTTCGTTCACTCACCATTCTACCACAGATTGCGATCCTCAGTCAATACTGAGATTGCGATACTCAGTCAATAAAGATTTTTTTTTCTTCAATAGTTTCCTCAATAGGAAACTATTGAAGAAAAAAAAAATCTGAATTCAATTTTGGAACGCAATAAATAAGTAAAAACAAACTCATTATTAACGAATATGTAACAACTAAAAACTCTAAGAATTCATAACTGATGTTCCATTTTTAAACTCATTATTGATGATAAATGATAGGATATCTTTTCCGGTGTAGTTGACTCATTCCGATAAGCCATCTCGTTCGTTTGTTTAAGAATTGTTCGTTATAAGGGGTGCTACTATGTTATATAAAGTGAGTCTTCGTTTGTATCAAGATCACACTACACTGTTACACCATTGTCACTCTTTCTCGCCTCACTCCATAAAGTGCCTTGAGAACCGTGTTGTTTTGTCAAAACACGAGAAAAATAACATTTTATTTATGTCGAATCCTTCATCAATTAAGATAAAGACAAAATTAGCATACGCTAAAAGAGATCGAACTATGTTTAGCGATATTATGTAAAATATTAAATTAGAGTTTTATACGGCGCCAGAACACTCGTTTGAATGTTCGTTGTTTTTTTTTTTATTTTTAATCTGGATCATGTTCTTTGTGATTTGTGTCATAATTAGTTCGCATACATGTTACACCGGGATTAGAGCTAAAAACAAACTTGTCAAGAAAGACTTTGTTACCTTTGAAAAGTTTCAAGCTATAATTTTGATAAAATAGTAGTTCTGAAACTATATACACTCACTCTGGCTCCGATGGCACTTCATCCCCTATCGATGGCCTTTGCTATCTTTCGCCTTTTGCAGTACAGCTTGCTAAACGCCGCGCATAAGTTGGTCGTACTTAGTTGTACTGCCTCATTCTTCGCTCCGTTTTCCGATCTCAGCTTCTACCTTTGAAACCTGCCTGGTGTTCCCTTAATTAGTTTTCTGTATAGTGTAGTTGTGAAGACATTCCAAGCTGTAGCAGTAGTCATGCGCCTCTCAATGACGGTTAAACGTGGCGTAGAATATACAACACTGAGTTCTTTGATATTTACCAGGATATCAGAGCTGCAGGTTTCATCAAGATTAACAGACTGCGCTGGCAGGGTCATTTTCATCGTATGAATGATCTGGAGCTCCCAAAACGGGTATAATCCAATCTATAGATGAAGTGTCGGAAATCCAAAACTACGATTGTTGGATAACTTTGTGTCAGACTGCTAGGGCCATGATGAACATAACTAATAATTGGCAGGCAGTGAAGATCAGGGTGGAGGATCTTTTTTAGAGGCGTCTAGAACCCACAACGGATTGTAACACTGAAAATGAATGAATCAATATAACCTACGTATCACGTCAGCTCATTGTTCAAAATTATGATAACTCAATGTCGTATAGGCAACAAGTGCTCTCCACTACCCTCGATACTATGCGGTTGCGATGACTTCCTCCCACACCAGGCCCAAATCCCTCAACGTAGCGCGCTGCTTCGAAGGAACGTAGCATAGTATGAGCGGGTCTTTGTCGTCTTCGGTACCCTAATGAGAGGAGAATAGCGCTCTCCTCAGTCGACCTATACTGCCTGATAAGCTCGTTTTAATAATAAAATAATATAATTGTTGTTGGTGAAAGACATAGTAGATCTGTTTAGGATTAGCAGTGTGGGGAATGTGCGCATTGTTGGTCGGTATAATTACTCTAACTGGATCACGCTAATACAATTAAAACAGAGATTATACCAGGTGTTTACCTGCCAGTACACGTATAGCCGTAATGAAGTATTATGACTCGGTCGTGAATACCTGACGAGCCAACCAAACTCATTATGCGAATTTATATTTTCATCACTCTTTTACACTTTGTTGACTTTTTGAACTTCCCTTCGCGATACTTAAGTTGATATTTTCGAGAAATTTGTCCTTATTTAAAGATTTTCTACTCTCTACATACATTTTATAACAAAAGTCTCTGAGGCTTTCACGGCCAGCGTTGTCAATCTTTTGATCATCGCTTCGAACTGTTATTTTTTAACACCTCCGACAACACGGATCTAGACTGCTTTGCCGTACTCTCTTTCGACCGGACACGGATGTTCACCCGAACAGTTGGACAGCGTCTTCATACCTGTACTCTGACACTCCGCAACGCCACTCCAATTTGTTGGACACGACACTCTTCCAATCCGACTGCCTACCAACACTCTAGCTGTAAGAGAAGTAATTTGATGGAAATCATCTCTAACATTATTTTTATGCATATTTTTTTTGGTAATGTTGCATATTCTCCGCGTGCATTATCACTGATCCGCTTAATACAGCGTTGATGAGACAAGGACAAAGCCAGCACGTACGTGCAAGCGTCTCACGGAGGCTTCCTCCCCTAACAAGGCTCCGTTCTCATGCGGCGTCGAACGGAATAATCGAGCATCTCACTCCCAGCCGAGCCAGCGCATTATTATATTAATATCTCGTACACGTTTGTGAGGAAATGCCCATAAATTACAAATTACACTGCATAAAAACGCATGCGCTCGAGCTCTTCGGATTCACATTATTTGTAATTACTTGGGATTAATTTTATAAAGTTACAATTCAATATTGGATCTATAGGGTATTATCACATGCACGCTCCTAAAAGAATATCAGTATAAGTCAGGGTTACCGGGTGTTCGGTATGACATAAATACCGAACCAAAGGCGGTGATAATAAACCTGTCCTTTCCGGATATAGGTACCTACCTACCAAATATTCGGAATGACTTTTACTGTGAACTTTACACTTTTGGAACAGAAAATTTTAAGAATGACCATTTTTAGTGAATTTCCATTAATCCGGATACCAAGTGGCAACACTGGTTCGGTATTTTTTTTTTTTTTTTTTTTTTTTTTTTTTTTTTTTTTTTTTTTTTTTTTTTTTTTTTTTTGAAAAGACCTGTCAACCCTGGTCTTAGTATGTATTTGAAACAAATGAACCGTTTTACAATTTTTTTACCTTGTTACGAGTGTTAAGCTTGACGTTTGGTGTCATTAAGCCTAGCTTGGATAAAATAATAAACAAGACGCCTTAGACATTGGGGACTCTAAGGACAGCTAGAACTAAAGAACTCCACGATCTGTGTGAACAGAAAGATAATGAAAACGGTACTTTAGTTATATGAAGATTATTCTTAAATAAATTTAGTTGCATAACAATTAGTTTTGTAATGAACATCTACAGATCTTTCAATCAAGACAATTTCTACAAACGTATTTGCATACGCGAAAAAAAGTAACAACACCCCATAAAACACCATGAGAATTATTTATCGGTGTGTTATTTTACAAGTACTTAGTATTATGAACATCATTCCACTAATAACAATATCGAATTTAGTTCGTTATTTAATCATAAATAATTTCATATATCGGTTATTATCAAGAGTAATTATTATCCCATGAATTAAAAATAGGACCACGGTTATTTGTATGTAGTCCACTACATGGCTCTCGCAGTGCACACACACAACAATTATATTGATTAGTAAATATTTATTATCAGTAGTCAACAACTTTTGGCCCTTTTAAATACAATCATATTGGCTCAACCAACAATTTGATACTACTATACATATAACTCATTTTCTTGTATTGGTTAATAAAGTGGTTGCTGGCCTAGCGGTTCAGACAACAAACTTTCTTTCTGAACGTTGTGGGTTCGATCCCCAAAACACTTCTTTTGGTTTTGGTATATTCTGGTACCATTTACTGATAGCAATCGCTTTTCTATAAATGTGATGGTTGTTCTCACAATTTCAATGAGAACTTTATGTTGACTGTATGAAGGAATTATCGTCGCGGGTTTAGCTCCAGTGGCAAGCGTCTCGGCTTACACGGCTAGGAAATTTCGAAACTTTACTGGACCTTGGGAATTGATAAAGATTCCCATTCCAACTACAAAAATTATCAACTCATAGCGAACGTCTTTTATGAACCTAAAATGGTCACTCTAAACCAGCGTACGAAACAACAGTAGAATATTGTAGAAGCCCGTACTCCTTCAAATTTATAAGTTAGTTTAATGTTAGCGTCAAAAAGTGTTTCTGTTAGAGGTAAGTAAAGTATATAGAATACGAATAATTCGGTTAACGTATTTAAAAAGTTAACCAATTTGAACATTGGGTTAAATCCTCTGTGCGTTCAAAATAATAGATTAGGGATAATGCCGACCTACTACCGCAGTGATGTATTATATAAGTTCACTAATTAATTAGTCACAGGTAAAGAACGAAGCCATCGAAGTTAATCCTTTTATTAATCCATCGAATCTACGGTAGATTATGCGGACCTGTTGTCTATCCTACTGGTACGTATCTACGTTAATACCTAGTTAGATGTTCGTTAAAATAATGTTTGGAAAAGTGACATATCTATAATATGATTGTTTGTGAAATTTATTTATAAGAAAATAAAAAGAAATTGTTAAAAAACTAGAAAAAATTGATATTACAACGAATATTTTTTGAACAAAACCGTTAGTGTATTGTTTTTCGTGAATTTTCACTCAATATCTCCCGTTTAATCAATATAAGAAGTATGTCAATACTTTTTTTTTTACTAAATGTATTTGGGGTCACTCAACAACACAAATTTACTTATTTGACATTTCTCACTAAACAAATTTTGTAATGTGAAAGTGGAAGATGTTTCGCAACCAGAGATCGAACCGATGACTATCAGTCGGAGAATTTACCGCGAGGCTACCAATCATTTCATTGTATATACAAGACAAACTTTCTGAAGCAATCATTAAATCAAATTCGCGTGTGATTTAACGAAGTAGGTAGGTACTCACCTATTTTTTTCATGGAATTGCGACAGGATTATCACCATCGGTGTATCGAAGGCTATAGGTGTTTCAAAGTGATCACTTTTGTCGAATTCTAGAAATGCCCATCATAAGATGGAAAACTTTATTTTATGTTTAAAATATTTAATTTTAGTGTAAAACTTTTCATAACTCTGTTGTTTAGACCAGCCATTTTTCACGTGTGGTTCGGGATTACAGTTCATCAATGCTCTAATTTATAGTCGCTTTACTTCATCGACTGTGCCGTAGAAGCCGAGTATTTAATAATCTATTCTAAAAGTCTCGTCTAATAGTTTTAAAGGTTGTATATAAGGGCTTTCTTCCGTTAACTTTTCAAAAGCACGCCTAAATGTAGAATGTTAAAATGAAATATTTAAATTTGTATTTTGAAAATAAAAAAATGTTCGCTACGTGCGGGCACAATCGTGGGTCGAACTCGCAGACACCTATCATTAGTTACAAACAAATTAATTTCCAAGTCTCTCCATTACCGCGTTCCTTATCTTAACACCATCTCGAATAAACGTACAGTGCGCGGCCCCAACACGAGCCGAGACACTATCGAACCAGGACCGCGACCCGATCAACGCGCACCTGACAACAAACGTATTTTTTTTATAAAAATAAAATGTTAGTACCATGATGGTACAACAATAATTACTAGGTATTCAGTAAAATTCAGACCTACCTATAGCTACGCTATGTTGTTTGACAGTATGAATATGATGAATCACCTTTTCGTAGACACAAGTCATCCAAAACACGTCTTAGCCAACACAAAGTATAAGTGAGTATAGATGCTGAATGACAGTAGACTAAGAAAAGCGCTGCTTTCTGTATTTCCATTCTATCAAGGCTATGCTTCTAATTCCGGACGTGTCGAGTTCTGTTTCTTTTAAGTAGAACTTTAAAGAATTAAGTTAATCCTTTCTACTCTCATGCTGTTTTGTGAGTTAACCAACATTTCGCTTTTAATCATACTTGTTGTCATGGCAGTTTCACATTTCTTCCCGTAGCAACGCTTATATTTCAATATTTACCGCAGACATCTGTTGATTGATTGTCATAGAAACCATTGACTCACTCACTAGAAAATTATACATACATACATACTCCCGTTAAAGTCCTCCACTCTATGCAAGCCAGTCCGAAGGAGACCAATCCGCAGCAAACCCGACCCGAATGAACCGACCCCCCCAGCTCGATCAAAGCAACCAAAGCGAAAAGCCGGCCCCACACAAATCAAGCCCGCCACGGATCCCCCCCCAAACCAATCCACAATGCGGGAGGCCTAAGCCCCACTCGGGAGCATAGGGAGGCATCAAGAGCTGTGGAGCAATGGAGATTGCGCTTGAGGCTCTTGTGCCTTTTCTGACCAGTTGAGGTTTAAGGACGTGGGGTAGGTACTAGAAAATTATAATTATGAAAAAAATTTCCCGAAGGTGTATAAGAGATATCTGAGCTTATAATATAACTCCAGTCACCTGGGAATATGAAAATTAAGTGTTTTGAAGTATATTCCTAAATACTCATTAAAGTAAACAACCATAAATTCAACAAAATCATGTTTAATCATTCAGTTCATTACTACCTACATTTAATTACTCCCCGTTAGAAGCTATGTAGCTACCCTTAGGTACCAATTCCACCCCTAAGCCCCCCCGTATTAGTAGAATAGGTAGAAACCCACCTCACTATTATTTACACTTTATATTTTTATCTTTGATCATTATGGCTAACACCTCGTTTTTTTCCGTAACAATTATTCAAATTTGTTTTCACAAATTACTCACAATATCAACACTAAAATATACTTACACGATTTTATTACGATTTCACATTAAAAAAGATTGTTATGATGTATTTGATGAGTCGACTAAAAAAGATCCTTTTGCCACTTTTTTCTATTGATATTTTTGTCATTAGAATCTACAAAAATGTATTGCTAACAATATTCTTCATATTTAGTTGCATCAAAAAGTTCCATTCCAAACTCATCAGTCTCATAAATCAGCTTCTTCAAAATTTCAACAGATTTCTCAATTCAACATGTTTTTTTTTTACCCATCAGGCCTTGTCCCGTAAGGGGTAGGTAGAGAGAACGGACCTCCACTCTTCTCTATATAAGCACACTTCTTTCGCTTCTTCCACCGACATAACATTTCTCATACACCCTCTCCTATTTCTCTTACTTCTTACCTGGCCTTCCTTGAGGACGGAATCGATGTGTTCGATCCAGGTCATTATCGGTTGGCCACACTTTCTTACACCTTTCCTTTCAGCCTTATGAGTTCCCTTTGTCATTTGTTTGCATCCATTCTTTCCACATCCCCAAACCATCTCAACTTATTAACTTTCATCTTTGTCACAACACGTATGTATTCCATACCACATCACATCCACACTCATCTTTGTCACAACACTTACATCCATACCACATCACATTCAACATCCACACTCCATGATATAACAAATAATAATCTGCAACCAAAGTCGTAACTGACGATGGCCTAGCCTAGAGGTATGCTTCACGGCTTAGAATAGCTAGTGACGCAGGTTGTAATCTTTCCCGAAGCATGGAATTTTTCGACCTGTCGAAGTACCTACTTAACTCATATTGATGCAGGGAGTTGAAACTGACTATCATCAAGTTTTTATCATATAGCTGTCAAAAGTTTTCAATCGGTCATAGGTAGGTACATGATTTTCTGACCAAAAATGTATTATTTAAAATTTGTATCAAAGTTTGTTTCCCCGAGACTTCTACTAATGAAGTAATGTTAACAACATACATCGCTTGGTGGGTAGGAAGGTAGGTAGTCTGTAGGAGCGAAGCACAATTGGAGCAGTTTCTCACCCAGTAATTTGGAATTAGACACTAGTCGCAGAAGTACCAACATAATAACCGAGTAGCAAAGATAATTTCCTCCATCGAATTTCCATTTATTTTCATATCCCCACAATCACACCTAATTCCTCCATTATAACCATTTCTACACAATACACCTCACACATTATGTAAATAATTCAAGAAATTATAACACCTTAACCGAAATTTACATTTAACCTCCATAGAATTTCTTGATGATTAAACCTCCATTTTTATTTGTTGTTTGTTATCTCAGGCGCATTATGACAGGAGCTGACTGGCGGCTTTCCCTAACATTGTAATCAGGGAAAATAAATAAAAATAAGTAGCTCCCTATTATACTTTCTTCTATTCGTTAAATATTAATTACGTCATACCCCATTTAATACCTAAACATTAATCTGACTTTGATATTAGTGTAAATACGAGTTACAGCCCGTATGAAGTATGGGTTTCAAGAAGACAAGAAGTACGTTTCATCTTCATGTTATATCGTTGCTAAATTTTATTCTTATTATAAGTTTTAAGTAGTTTAAATTTAGTTATAAGTTGTTTTTCATTTTATTTCTTCTTTGTTTTAATTTTTGTTTATTTTTATTTTTAGTTTTAATTAGTATTAGGCTATTTTAAATTACAAATTATGTAAAGTCGAACTGAGCCTTACCCCTCTCAGCGAGACTGTGTTTCTTTGGGCTAGCAATAAAGATTAAAAAAAAAAGGTTATCATTAAGCCTAAAACTCGGTCGTTCCAATTGAAAAAAATATATCACAGTTATTCTAAATTAAGTATCTACAAAAATATTTTTTCTGAAATATATCCAATATGCGGGTCATATTGCGAAGTTTACAGACTTTGTGGACAAATATAAGTAAAATAGAAACCTTTTAAAGATATAAAAGAAGCAAAAAAGACCTGCCAGCAGATTAAGACAATGTCAGAGGATCGTAAGGAGTGATTGACTGCAAAAGCAAATTTTACCAGTGGAAGACGTGACTTTATTATAATAAGGAGTTACATCACATGTGGGACAATAATCGTGGCCATTCTCCTGCAGTAAGTCCCTTTCGGTACAGTCCATCCGCTTCAACTTAGTCTTCCTCTCCTTCATCTCTCCTTTGGTACAGAATTGGACACTTCGGTGACGAGAGTTCCCATTCGTTCGATGTGCCCCAACCACCTGAGCCTTGCGATTTGGCAAACCGTATGACATCAATGTCGTCATACAGCCGGTACTTTTCATGGTAATACCGTCTTCTCCATACGCCATTATCGCAGATAGGGCGGTGGATATGTCGAAACGATAATTCCATTACGGATTCTGATTTAAATTGAAAAAAAAAAAAACAGCCAATCCGTGTGTGTTTTGTTGGCATAATTTTCCGCGCTAATTTCCCAAAATACAACAATAAATAATACCACGATTCGTTGGGTTGTATTGTTACTCAACTAAATTATTATTCCTACAGCACGACTATTAATAATTATGCGATACAATCGTCAGATTTGGAATCTGGATAAGAAATTTAGAAAATATCTAAATAACTTTTCTACACTGATCTACACCTATCTAGGAAAAAATCAACATTCTACCACGCTACTTACTTACCGAACTTATTCGACTACACTATTCGGAATTATTCATAATATTGTTCCTAATTATATCTACTTTGCATAATATTATTATTGGCTCTGTTTCTAGATCAAAATCTCGTTCGGTCAATAAAGTTTTGGCGTGCTCAAATACAATTATTATTGGTTTGTTCAGATAAAAACTAATGCAACATTTTATGTACATTTTAATTTAAATCTTTATCCGTTTTACTGGAACTGTGCATTTTATCTTAAAATGCATATTTTAGAGGCCTAGATTTCTGATATGAAATTATAATTAATACATTTTTCAATAAAATTCTTTGCAGTTTACATTTTTTTATTCATACTATGTTTCCATAACTTTTGAAACTTGGACTATCCTAAAATTGCTACAGCAAGATAACTCAACACAGTAGTTGAATCTCTTCTTGATCTTTTGATTTTTTAAATGAACACTTAACAGTAGGCACCTACAAGAATCATAAACTAAAATTGTCTTGGCCTAATCGTTTTTAATGAATCTGTGCTCACTCAAAGTGAGCTCACACACCTACACTTTTTGACTCTTTCACCAATTTTTGTATTTCTAAATGTAATAGGGAGGGAAAGTATTGAGATATCAGCATTTCGTATTGTCTGTTAAAGCTGGTGTCCAATTGAATTATAAATTATTTTTGGCTAGATAGCGGGCACAGATATAAGCCCCGCCCTTACAATTACACTTGGCACCTTGCCCCCGCCTGCCCTATAATTATTTCCCAGTTAGCGATGAAATAAAAACAAAAGAAGGAAACGACAATGATAATTGTATCGGACAGAGGCAGACATTTCGTAGTGTCGATTATGAAAACAATAAAAAGCCAACAACAAGAGGCCTAATCACAGGTTGCAATGGCGCGGTGCTCCATATAATGTATCATTATGTAACCTCATTAGTGACGGCTTGTACTCTGTTTAATTCTATTTACCCAACACCTTCATACTACTTTGTGTTGTTATGAAATTCATCGTTATTTTTTCCTTATTTATTCTGTACGTTGGTTCTCAAATGGTTCACACCCTTAGCTTTACATGGTTTCTGTTTTATCTTACGAATTGTTAAACCACTGTCGATTTTTATTCAGCTGTTCAAAATATTGAAAATTACCCTCGATCAGAATAAAAATGTCTACGGTTTTCTTTTTACTCAACAGATTAAGTGCACACATTTTAACAGAAAATACACAAATTGCTGACAAAATGGGATAAACGTTCAGATTAAGGCCTTCTATTGATGTATTTGAAATTCTCAATATACCTTTTCGCCAACAAATTTTGTATTTTTTAAGGCTTGGTCTTTCATGTTCTTGTATTTAACGGGAACCATAACATTATCTTGGCAAAAGGGCATAATAAACAAGACTGCTTCCAGTTTATCTTCAAGGAAAAGATAGAAAGAAGGGGTTGAGAAGGGACAAAGAAAATGTCCAGGACATGCAAAATTTCAGTTACTGAAAAATTGGTGTTGAAAACCGAACTTACCTCTAAATAATATGAGTCATAGAAAAGATCAGAATAAAACAACGTAGAATATTTTGATAAACAACAATTGATTTCTTGAAATAATTTATTATTCTTAACGGCCTGAAGTTGGACAACCACTGGCTTCAGAAACTTTCCCTATGTCATTATCAGCAATGATTTTTTTATTTGATAGCTGATGTTCCTACGAGATAATGAATTTGTTCGTGTTATGACTTCAATATTTACAAAATAATAATCAGGTTAGTCTTTATACATTAACTTACACCTAGAATAGGGAGGAGGGTAAAGCAGAATCGAGAAAAATCGATAAATATTCATGGATAACTATCTACGAAATTGTGATAATTGTGTTATACGTAAGTTCATGATGTGTAAGGTTTCTTTAATGTTCTTGAGAATCATGCATAAAGAATCAGCCTCCATTACTTTCTATCCGGTCATTTGCTTTTTTCTTCCAGCGACTTACGATTTCCATGTTTCTCGTACTTTTGACCTGGCCTTTCTTTAGAATGGAATAAATGTGATTGCTTATCGTTCGAAGAAACGTCTTTGCATCTCTTTTTATATGAATCTGGACTCACCCAAATTGAACACAAATATGCACTTTTGAAGTCTTCCACCGAAAGCAAAACTTGTATTGTGAAAAAGTAAAATGGTTGATGGCACCAGGGATCGAACTCACAGCTCTAGAACGAAATTCGGCGACTGAACCTATCTTTCGGTTTAATAATATAAGGTATCTATATTTTTATCTTAGATATTTTACAAGGTAGCGCAATTCCAAGGTAGGTACCTATTAATAACAAGATGCAAAATAGTATGTAAAAGAACAAATTTTGAGGTATTTTGTCAAAATGTCATTATTATGGGACAATAATTTATTGATATCAGGCGACGTATTAATCATTGATCCATTGAGTTATTTGAGTTTGCTGAATGTATCCAAAAATACTTCCTTTGTAAAGCATTGCCCTATTCACTCCATAAATCTCCTATCCCTTATAATTTGTGAGTGAATTTATGAAACAAGTTTCAACTTTGCACCTTCCGCAATTGCCCTGAGCTCACACTTGACATTCAATAATTAGTAGGTACTTGATGATTCTCACGTGGGGTAAAATGATCTAATCCCTACCTGCTAGGTTGGCATGTTAATATGTAGCGCTGGGTAAAATAGATCAAACGAGTTGATCCAATTATGCCTTAAGTAATCACCTACTATGAAAACAAAACCTTCGTTTTAATTACCAATGCTGAAGTGAAGAAATCAATATTCTTTACATTTACACATACCTACTGAGCATAGCATAGAGAATCTGCAAGAATATAGGTCCTATGTTTAAACAGTCACCTATATTATTTTTACAGATTTTTTTCTTCTTCTACTTTCTAGCATCTTTCTATCTTATAACATCTCTCGACTCATTTTATCCTGAGTCACTAAGTACTTACAGCCTATGTATTATTGCATCATCCAGGTCATATTCGTTTTCTTTCTAAATAAATGAAGGTTTTTATTGTAAAAGGTGCGATATTTTAAACCTTGTTTACCTACTCTAGGTAGGTACCTACTATGAAAATGAACATTTAAAGCGATAGAAGTGAGAAAGGTCTTGTTATTCGCTGTTTACTCCAATTTGATGTAGGTATATAGTTTCTAAGGAAATCCGTTATTTCTTGACGGGTAAAAACGTGGAATTTAATTCCTCCGGCTACATTTCTGTATAAGAAAAGTGTGTTTTTATTATTTACAAGCTTTTCCGACAGACGTTGTCCTGTATTCCTAAATATGAATATTGAATTCGAATTTGTATGGTGATGAATTAATTATCATTTGACCAATGTGATTCTGTTACAAACCATATATATTCCATCTGCATTCTGTCTATCGCACCAATTGACAATTTCTGTCAAAATTTCAAAATTGGAATAAAAATTATAAGGTAAAAATTACTAATAAGGTTGTCTACGTGGAATTTTCTTTTATTTTCAAATTTTCCATGCATTTTTCTTAATTTTTTCTTTTAAAAGGACATTCTCCTGATAAAAGCCTACACGACGAAAAAAGAATTGGCGAAATCGGTCGAGCCGTTTAGGCGTGATGCGATGACATCGGGAAATAGCTCTCCATTTTTAGGTATAAGACATATAAGTAAGAAGCTACCTATATTATATATTTTACGGAGTTTTTTTGCGTATTTTTGGTTTAAACATGTCGTAGACTCTTGATATTTCTATATAAATTATTATAAATAAACAAATTGACATAATTCTCTATGAATGTCAGTTTATAGGCGGAACTTGGTGCATGAAGCAACATTTTCTAACCAAGCAAAAAAAAATAAAAAACAAATGCCGAGTACAAAAATTTCAAGTGATTCCCCGAACTCTTGATTAAAAGTCCACGCTTTTACCACTATCCTTGCGAGGTCCTTTATATGTAGGAGTGCAGTTCATACGAAGCTTCTGTACGAATCATTGGTAAGATCCATATTGGAATCTGCTTCCATAATTTGGTCTCCATCCGAGAAAACACATATACTGAACATAGAAAAAATTCAAAAAAGATTCGCCAGACATTTATATAGGATAAAATTCGGGTACTATCCATACATGTTTCCAACCTTATTTATTTATGGATCCTTAGGAATGACTACTTTACAGAGACGAAGAGATGATTATCTCTGTAGACATTTTTACAAGCTGCTCCATGGAATTATTGATAATCCCGACATCCTTCGCGAAATTAAATTTTATGTACCAGACTCTTACCAAAGATCACGACAACATAAACTTTTTTACCCCCTTGTTGGCAGAACAAGTCTTATTCGTAACTCAGCTATGGGCAGGGCAATTTCTGCCTTAAATGAATTAGCGGAGCATATCGACATATTTCATGTTGAGTATGGTGAATTCACTTCGAAGATTCAATTCATATAGATAGTTTCTGTTGTTCTTTATTGTGCATAATAATTGTGGAGGTATCTATGATATCGATCGATGTTGAAATGGTGAGTCTCACCTCACTAATTTTGGCGAGTAATATCGCTACCTATATAATATCATAGCTGCTTACTGCTTTTTTTCTATTTTTGTGTATTATGTTTTGTTGACTTGTCATTTTGGTGTAAGTACAATGTACTTAGTATATACATTCATTGTTACATTGTAGAATGATACCTGTGTATATTGTAAAATGATACCTATGTATATTGTTTTTATATGTATATAATTTTTTTTACTTGTACACTTTTTTGTATTATAAACACTGTTTGGCGCAAAGGTTTTTTACCGTCATGCTAAGCAGTGGCTTTTTTAACAATAAAAATAAATAAATAAAAAAAATAAATATTAAAAAAAAATATTATATGTGTTCGCACAATACTTTACAATAAAATTCATACCGCGATACAAATAGATAAGAATCATTAAAAACGTTTTCAGAATAATTGTTACCAAAATTAAAGTATAAAAGTAGAATAAATAATGAGTGGTGAAGAATCTGTGTATAGTGATTAGTGATAGTGGTGACATGACCAGTTTCTGTAAGCGTTAACAACTAACAATAATAACGAGTAAACCTTAGCACCTGTCAGTCTTCACACCCCGGTCCTCTCTGCCTACCCCATCCCTCCGGGGGTTACGGTGGAGTAATTAGCGCGCAGGGAGCTAATGGCGCCCCACTTGTATTAATGACCGACATGGTGACACTGATTCTAATTAAAATTAAAATAACACAAATGGGGAATATTTTTATCAATTTATTTTTCTGATGCAAACACTCTTTATATCGACAACAGGTTCCTACTTTCTTATTTCAAAACATGAATTTTAAGTTACACAATGAACCAACAACTTCCGCCACTGAAGTTGGTTACAAACCGCTTAAATAAAAAAGCAGATCACTTAAAATATTTTTCGGTTTGTTTGACCAAACTTTAATCAAAATATATATTTTTCAACAGTAAATTTATAAGATTGCCGTAAAATTGATCACGAAAAAATAGTGTGATAAATAATCCCAAGCTATCACTTTGGCTTTAGAGGGAAAAAATCGATGAATTGGGTCAAGAATTAGGATGAGTCGACTTCTTCTTCTTTATATACCTCTCCTAACGGAGGTTGGTGACCACCACTTTTAACTCCTCACGGACTTGAGCCAGCCTTATCAATGAAGCTGCATCCGGTATTCTAAAACACTGCCTAAGATTTCTGATCCAAGAGACCCTCTTCCGCCCCATACCCCTTCATTCCTCTATTTTTTCTTGAATCATAAGTTGTAGGATGTGAATATTTTTCACCACCGAATATGTGGCCAAAGTATGCGGCTTCACGTCTCTTGACAGTGGCCAGGAGCTGTCTTTCCTTTTACATCATGTCCAGGACTCTCTCGTTAGACACCCAGTCGACCCATGAGATGCCCAACATTCTTCTATACATCTCGAATGCCTCCGATAGAACATACGCTTTTAGAACCCTCCACCGAGTGCTTAAGCTGAAATCACGATTGCATAGCAGCTTTTGCATTTTGTAGAAGTTGGATCTCACTATCTCAATACTGGTATTTATTTCTGAGTCTGGGTTCGACTTCTTCTTGGAAGAGTCGACAGACAGATCAATTAATGAAGAAGAGTATTTTACAAAAAAGACAATAAACAAAGTGTCTATGGTCACCCGACAATCGATAGAAAACCTAGTAGTTGTGGGTGAGTAAACAAAACCAATCAACGGCGACCTATTCATTATTAATTATGACGCAACACACAGCACACCGATGGTATCTTGTTGTTGAATCAATGGCAGACTGTCACCATCGCCAAGCGGCTCCTATGCTCCTATCTATATACTTTACCTCCCAAAGACACGCGGACAATATAAGACACTTTTATGGATGTAACAAAAAGTCGTGTTAACTTATACTACATTTCTTCAACTTTGAATAGAAAAGTCTGCGTACGTATCTCGGGCTACTAGCATCCTCATTATGAAATCCCTTAAAAAAAGGAACTTTATTCGCCATAGTCATCAACAGTGGATAAAATCCTCTATCACCATACAAATTTTCTAAAATCCGTCATTTTTTTAGGCAAGCCAACTTTAACATTTCTAGACGACTGTCTCTAGAACTTTTTCCTTCCTTCAAAACCAATTTCTTCCACCTTTCTTCTAAACACTTCCATACTGAAAGAAACATTCAAGATTAGAGACCGCAACTTCGTTGTGGTAAGCTCGCCCTCTGTATGTTGATTCTGTGATGTCATTGTTATGTGAAATTTTATGTGTTACTCATACTACCAATGTACAGAAAAGTATAAACAAAAAAAAATAAAAGAATTTTTCTTTCTTTCTTTCATCAGCTCTCTCGTGTCCATTGTTGGACATAACCTCCCCCTGAGACTTCCACCGCCCTTTGTCCTGCGCCAGCCTTATCCAGTATCCACCTACTCCCGGCAATCCTAATGTCGCCAAACAAAAGTGGAGTTGGGCTGGTCATTTGGCCAGAGTAACCGACACCAGATGGACTAAGAACTGCGGGGAAAAGTGTAGGCAGGTGGTTTGACGACATTAGAAGGATAATAAAAGAACAATACTATGCGATTCTGAGTTCCTCGCCGTCAAAATTAATGACCTTCACATCCAAATAGTTAATAATATGAATTTCATATCAAATTTATGTAGGATTCAAATGCAACAAGGAACGCTTTTATATGAGTGATTCGACCCTGTGCATAAGTTGATTATATTTTTATTAAAATTTTAGGTTTGACTCTTTTCGAAAATGTAAAATAGTTTAACAAACAACAGCCGTTTATGCAGAAGGACAAAAACATGTGTGTGATTTATAACATTCCTCTCATTGGTCGTACGAAAACAATAGAGTTAGATTATTCTTTTTTTTTAATTTTCAAATTTAGTATACGAAACAGTGTTGCTATAAATCTCGCATCTCGCCAGACGACCATTGTTCGGATTTTCGTTTCGCCACTCACTGAAATGCGGAATAAAAGGATTGAAAAATAAAAATATTATACTCAATATAAAAAAAAGACACGTACGGAATCGTTATAAAAAAGAATCCGCCGATATCGTATCTGTCAAATTCCGAATTCATAATAAAGTATTATTAATCATGACGGTGTTTTATAAAAAACATTTTTTTAAATTAACGTCAATAATATTTTTCTTTTCTTTTGTCTGCGGTTATATATTTCGCCATTCTTTTTGGCGGTTTCTGCATTTTAAACTTTATCTCCTTGGCGTTCTTTTTTTTAATGATTTAGCGCTAATTAATTAGAAACTTTATCGGTTTTAAAATTTAATAGGATGATCGCTGTGATAAAAAAAGTTGTCTGTCTGATAAAAATCTATGGATATTCATTCAGCGTATTTCTAATTTTGTTCACTCCATAGAATAACTGTTTGAAACGAGAAATAAATGAAAACAATGAAGATTATTAGATATATTGATTGACTTAATGTTTTTATCGACGGTTGTACTTTAATCACACGTAACTGACATTTTTTTACAAAATTATGGACATTTTTAATTCATTGTTTTTACAATCAACACCTAATTAGACGATTTAGCATTTCACAATGAGTTGCAAACTTTGAAAAAAAAATATTATTTCTAATTAGCTCATTGTGAAAGAGTCAAAGAATGTATTCGTATTCAATTTAAGCGAGCACAGATTCATTATCTCAGAAGTTTGGAAATGTTTTGTCACCAAAGAATCAATTGCGAAATTACCGCCAATATAGTCTCAAAAAATACAAACAAACTCGTACTTATGGAAAAACTATCATATTATAGTTTTAAAATGAAATCGTTCGAAATCCAAATTATTTTTGTGACAGGTAGGACACGACAGTCTATCAAGAAAGTCCACCTGAAAAGTGGCGAGACATCTGGAATTACACCATACAAGAGCAGCTTCAATAAAACAGGCCAGCTGCAGACCTCTTCTAGACTTGGTTCTATTTATTACTAGCTTCCGTTGCCATGTTCCTAGAGTAGCGATCTTCTTATAGATAGTTCGATTTGCATTTTTTCCATGCATGTTTCTCACTTGAAATTTCTACTAGAGTTTGGCATTTTGTTTTAGCTCGAACGGCATAGGCTTTCTGGAATAAATTGACTAAAGCGATAAGTTGATAACTCCGATTGTTTTTTTTTTTTTTTTTTTTGTTTTTGTTGAGGCCTTCCACCCGATATCGAGTGATTTTGGCCATTCATCCATATACAAGTGACACAAGTTAAAAGAAAAATAGTAGAATTATTGAGGAACAAAAATGTAAAAAGTAAATATTGTTACGCGCCTATCCACACACAGTGCAGGAGCAGTCGCGGGTACATCGACAACGAATCGCCACCACCACCACCCTACACTCTGCGACGCGATTAGACTGACCACTGCACATTTAAATCTTTAAATTATTTAATTTAATAAAACCCGCCAGTTGCTTAAATATTTTTTGAGAGTTTAATGAAAGAAGATATGAGATGTTGATTGGACGTTCACATCCAACCAGACTATTGTAAAAATCCGTATTAGAAGCGATAGGGCAACCAAAAAAAACATGATCCAACGTTTCGACGTCCAGACCGCATTCGCAGTATGGATCATCGACTATTCCGATTCTGTAAAGATGGGAGGCCACCAGGCAGTGTCCCAGACGCATCCGGCAAATAACCGATATGGTGTTTTTATGGTATCTATGCTTATAAAACCACGGTTTCCCAGGTATTTTTGGTTGAATAGCCTTATATTGTTTACCTTTCTCTGGATTTTCCCAAAGCAGATCCCAAGCCCTGGCTCCTCGAGCCCTTAACACAAGAGAAGTGTCACCAACCGAGGAACCAAAAGACCCTGGGACACCACCCTCTGAAACCGCAGTTTTTGCCAGATCGTCAGCTTTTTCGTTTCCATGTATACCGTGATGCGATGGAATCCACGCCAACCAAACTTCACACCCTGCAGAGCGGATGGCGAGGATCTCAGTTAGTATTTCAGCTAAAAGTCGGTTCATTGGTTGCCCCCATATGTTTCCAGTAATTGATTTAATCGAACTCAATGAGTCCGATAAAATTAGGGCTTTTTTAATTTTGTTTGAGTGAACTAGTATTAAAGCTTCTTTGATTGCAAACAGTTCCGCGGTAAAAATTGAGGTAGAAGGTGGCAGTTTATACATTAAATTAATATTGAGAGATGGAACATAAATTCCTACACCCACATCCAAGTCTGGTGAAAACTTTGAACCGTCCGTATAAATTTCTGTGAATTCGCGATATTCTGACTGGAAATTTTGAAACTGTATTCGTGTTATTTTGGTGTTGGCCACAGATTTATTTAATCCTATATTTTCTATTACATATGCCTCCAGAGAGAACGCTTCCAATGGGATTTCATATATTGGAACAGAGACAGATTTTTTTGGAAAATGTGGCAAACTCGAGAGATAAGTAAAACTATTCAATAGATTTGGACAGTCTCCGTCGACCCCCCCGGATGAAGCAGGCCCCGACGCTCTCGCTGACGACAACGACGTAATCGACTCCACCAGAGCGTGGCCGCTCAAGACTAATCGCTTAAGTAAAAAATTATCTGATAGAAATTGTCTCCGAAACTGGAGAGGCATCTCACCCGTCTCCACCTGCAGTGCAGATGTAGGAGTGGATGACATGGCTCCCAATATCAGTCGGAGACATTTGAATTGAATTCTGTCCAATTTTAATTTTAAATATTTAGGAAGAGGTTCTAGCAGGAAACTCCCGTAGTCAAGATGGCTTCGGACCAAGGCATTATACATAAGTTTCATGGTAGAAGGGTGGCATCCCCACCACACTCTTGTGATTGCTCTCAGGGTGTTGATACTTTTTTCACATTTCGAAACAATATAGTCTATGTGGTGTCTCCAAGATAGTTTTTTATCTAGGATCATCCCCAAAAATTTGACCTCATTTTTTAAAGGAATTGGCGTTCCCTTGATTTGCAACTGGAGGGGAGGAAGTTTACGCTTTTTACTGAAAACGACTGTTTGAGACTTAGTAGGAGAAAGACCTAGACCTACAGATCCTAACCAATCATAAACCGAAGCGAGATTTTGTTCAACAATACGTTTTGCCGTTTCCGGGTTTTTATCACAGCAGTATATAACAATATCATCCGCGTATTGTAAAAATTTACATCCTCCAGAGATAACTGTTGCAAGACCGCAGCAGTAGATATTGAAAAGAATTGGACTCAATACTGACCCTTGTGGGAGGCCTCTAAACAGGTTCCTAGTATGTATCGTATCGCCTTGAGATATCTGTATGCGTCGTTCGGCAAGAATATTGTGAATAAGGGAAATCAATCTAGAAGGCACCCCAATGTTCATTAAAGCTTCTTTAAGATGCTCCAATCTAACATTATCGTATGCTGAATTTATATCCAAAAACGCCGCTATAAGAGAATTTTTCTTTACGAATGCCGTTCTTATGTCCGTAGTCAATATGCTCAAGTTGTCGAGGCAGGATCGAGCCTTACGAAAACCAAATTGGAATGGGGAGGCCAGACCATTTCTCTCAATATACCAGTCCAAACGATTCTTAATCATATGTTCCAACAATTTTAAGGCACATGATGATAAAGCTATGGGACGGTATGATAATCCTAGGGAAGGATCCTTTCCGTTTTTTAAGATTGGAATAATCTTCTGGATGTGCCATTCTTCAGGCGTTGTACCCGAGGAGAGGCAATAATTATAAAACGAAAGCAGTTGGGACAGTGCGTTTGGTGGGAGCTGTTTTAGAACCTTGTATGACAGGTTATCTAAGCCGGGAGAAGTATTTTTAACATATTTTAATGGTGTCAAAAGTTCTTGCAAAACGAATGGGGAATCCAACTCAGACAGACTGGGTGATGAGGCAGAAAGAGAAGGAATTATACGTAATTCGGAAAAATTGGGGGGGTAAGGGGGGGCTAGATTGTCGCAAAACTGTTCCAAACATGAGTCCGTTAAACTGTTGAATTTTGGAGGAATGGAGGAAGAACGAAATTTTCGGATAGAAGACCAAACAGTGGACAAAGGGGAATCAGGTGATAACGAATTACAAAAATCCACCCAACCCTTTCTCTTTTTCTTCTTTAGTACTCTTTTAGTTTGTGCCTGTAAGTGCTTAAAACTTAAATAGTTTTCCTCGGTAACGTTCCTTCTATAGTTCCGCATAGCACTCTTTCTTTTCCTTATCATGGCGGAACACTCTGCGTCCCACCAAGGGGGAGACGGTGGATACTGGGACTGACTACTATTAGATTTGGGAAGAGATGCTTCCGAAATTGAGTTTTTTATTTTAGATACTAAAGAATTGTATGAAGCGGCACTGTCTGAATGGGATTCTGTCGATAAGTTTTTGAATTTTTCCTTTAATAGTTCAGCACATACATTCCAATCAACGCCCCCGGCGAGACGTTTCCGCCCCGACCCAATATGTGATGAAATAGATTCTGAAGTTGTTAAAATTATTGGGAAATGGTCACTGGACAGAGGATCATCAGTGATCATCCAATTGATAGTGGATGCCAGTGGAGCTGAGGCAATTGATATATCCACCGCACTGGGATTCTGTGATGGAAATGAAAATCTGGTGGGACTACCGTCGTTTAGAACACAGAGATTGTTCGAGTCTATGAATGAGAGGATAGAATTTCCTGCTCGATCTGAGAAGGAGCTACCCCATACCGGTGAGTGAGCATTGAAGTCACCCAATAATAAATATGGCTTCGGAATATCTTTGACTAAGGAGTTCCAGTAGTTTTCCACAAAAGGTTTTTGGGGAGGAATATATAAAGATAGGATCGTAATGTCCGCTACATTTGCTGCAACTGCTTGAAATACTTCATTTTTGGGTAAATGGATTGGTTTGAAGACAAGGGAGTAGTGGATAAGAAGGGCCGCCCCACCACCTCTAGCTTCAAGGCGATCATCGCGGAGGCAATGAAAAGAGGGAATGTTGAAAGGACATTCCGGAAAAAGCCAAGTCTCATTAAGCGCAATTAAGTTTATGTGATATTTGTTTATAAGATCTATCAGGTCACTCTTACTTGAGTGAACACTACGGCAATTCCATTGTAAAATTCTCAAAGGCTGTTTATTTTTTGGTCTAGAGAACATTATAATTATTAAGGTATTTTAACAAGATGGTTCTCACAATGTACGAGCTAATTACTCGTAGACTGTAAGCACTCATCAAAACTTGTAGAGGAACTTGACATCATATTAAGAAGAGCCGATATTACAGATACCACAGAAGGAGGAAGGTTATTGTTACGATCAGTTATGACCAGAGCAAGAAGATGTAGAGCATAGCCAATAGTTAGTTCATTGTCTTGAGAGGAGACTGGGGATTCACTTGAAGTTGTCGTGGAAATGACCGGATTGGGAGTCTGTGAATCGCGGGCTTGAAGACCGCTAGAGGGACTATTAATTAGATGGTCATTATTGTATGATAAAAGTGATTGCAGTTCATTATGGTAATACGGACGTTGAGGGAATTTATGTGCTGTTGATTTACTTAAATTTTTGGGGCTAAATTTTGTTATTTTGGAATTTTGTTGGGATTTGTTGGGTTTTGCTGGATTGGAATCAATTAAATTTGGGCTGGAATACTCTGGAACTGAACTTATTTTCGAGGACTGAGAACTATTTTTCGGGGCAAGAGAAACTTTATCTGCATAACTGCTGTTTGGAGGATGTAGTTCGGAAGCTTCTTTATATGACATATTTTGGTAAGCCATATCTTGTTTTATCAATCTCTGTCTTCCATACTCTGGACAACTAAAGCTTTTAGACATATGATTGCCTTTACAATTAACGCATTTATATTCCGTTAAAGTGCACTCTGCTCCTGGATGGTTGTCGGAACAGCGGTAACAGCGCGGTGAAGACCGACACTGTTTCTTTGAGTGCCCAAAACGTGAGCAATTGAAACAAAGGATTGTTGAAGAGATAAATTGTTCCACGGGAATAGAAATATGGAAAAGGTTGATTTTCTGCGGCAGAATTTGGCCTTCAAACGTTAAGAGGACTGATCGACTAGGCTTCCATACGATATCGCCATTGGTGGTGTCTTTGTAACTGAGACGTTTCGCTCCAATTACCTTGCACATGTTCATCGGAACCTGTACGTACTCCATGATTTCAGTGATTGGGATGTCTACGTCAATACCTCTCACTATTCCAATCTTAGACAGTTTGAAACTGGGAATAAAAGCTTTGAGGTCATTGTTTTTTATAAAATCAGAGGAGATGAAATCGTTAGCCGAAGAAGCTGAGTGGAAAGAAATTGACACTTTGAATCTACCCTCAGATTTAATACTGCCCGACACGACGTTGGGAATCCTACTTTTAAAAACAAGAGTACCGAAAGCCATGGGGCGAATAGGGGAATCGTTTTTCCCGGTAACGAAAACAACGAAAGGCCCAGGGGAAGTCTCTTTATAAAAAAGAGAAGGTGCTATGCTTGTAAATACTTGAGAAGGTTGGTTTTCATGAATAATTGGCAGAGGAGTGACAGGTTGACAAGAAACAGATAGGATAGGGGATAACGGTTGGGATTGTAGAAGTTGGGAAGGTGGTTGTGAAAGGGTCGATGGTTGAGGAGAAAGAGAGGAAAGGTTTGGAGGGAGGAAAGATGGATGTGGTTGGAGTGTTATTTTGGAAGGAGGTAACGGTGGAAAATCCACGCTACCTGATCTCTTCCGATCCCCGGGCACGAGCCCGGGATCGGGAGGTTCCATGATAAAACGTAAAGTTACTGTTTAAAACAATATATAGAAAATGCAGTATAAGCTAAATAAGAAGAAAAAAGGATTAGTAAATAAAAAAAAAGAAGAAAAAAAAATATACAGTGGGCAAATCTTCAGCTCGCACCCTGTAGAAGAAATGTTATGACATAGCGGCCGCGTTCACCGCGGCAGCCTTTTATTTGTAACAATAATAAAACAATACGAAATACTATTACGAAAATTAAACCTAAAAACTAACTACGATCACATCCCCTAAGGGGAAGTGACTCAAAAACTAAAATAAATATAAATCAAATAATGTATAAACAAATAATGCTACTAAACAAGTAATAAAAATGGTTTTGATAGACTTATCGACAGAGCGTTGCTCCAGACACGACTACACTCTCCGGGCGTCCACAAGAGAAAAAAAAACAACTCCGATTGTTGGTTGTTTTGTTTATACTAGTGGACGGTCAGTGCTCGAAATTCGACCATAACTTATTTAGATTATAAGTTTGAACATTATTAAGATTCCTTTGTCAAAGACTGAGCGAGCGCTATTTCACAATTTTCTTTCAAAAATAATGACATGGATGGATATGTCAAATTTGAAATGTTAATATGTTCAAAGTTTTTTCCATGGTTATTTAATACAAAAAATATTAATCTACTCTCAATTTGACCACAGATAAACAAAAGACCTTTGTCAAATACATCGAAATGTGTGTGAGTATGAAATACATAAGAATATGTAACAACTAATGATTCTAACAATTCATAACTAATGTTCGATTTTTAAACATTACAGTAGTGTGCGTAGTGTTTTTTTTTTATTTATTTAATCTATTATTATGCTTAATTTTTTCTAAATTTTGGAAATCCAAATGGAACTTATTAATAATCGTACATTATTTAATATTGGTATTCGCCACCCCTTCTCTATAGTGTGCGAAATTTCATATTCCTCCGTCCACGAAATTTTCGCAAAATAGTCACAGTTTTTCCTTCACGTATCACTATATAGATTTATGTGTGTTTTGTCAGTTACTCTTTTTTGACTTACAAGCGTCGATACTAGAAGATAAATTGCATCTAGACAGAGTAGAGATTATTAAGAATCAATGTGAGTTTAGATTGGATCATCTTTAAAATTCAATCTCATTGTTTATTTAAATAATACCAACAGTTACCCATGGGTAACTACACTTCATATTTATTTACTATCTATCGTTGTGTTGGCATCAACTGTATTGAAATACAATATAGGATTGTTCTGTCAAACGGCGTGAGTATAGAATCGCACCACCGCATTTTATAAAGGTTATAATGGTAAATACCTGTGTATGGAATGACCTGTAGGTACCTCAAGTACAATTTACTGGCTATGTAGTGCAGTTAATAAATCTTATATATAAAAATGGAGAGCTATTTCGCGTTGTCATCGGATGGCGCCTAAACGGCTGGACCGATTTCGCTAATTCTTTTTTTATCGTATAGGCTTTTATCAGGAGAGTGTCCTTTTAGAACAAAAAAGTTAAGAAAAATGCATAGGAAATTAGAAAATTTAGGAAAACTATAAAAATGGAGATTTATTTCCCGATATCATCGCATCACGCCTAAATGGTAGGATCGATTTCGCTAATTCTTTTTTTGTCGTGTAGGCTTTTATCCGGAGAAGGTTGATTTAGAAGAAAAAAATTAAGAAAAATGCATGGAAAATTAGAAAATTTAAGAACACTATAAAAATGGAGAGCTATTTCCCGATGTCATCGCATCGCGCCTAAACGGCTGGACCGATTTCGCTAATTATTTTTTTGGCGTGTAGGCTCTTATCGGGAGAAGGTTGATTTAGAAGAAAAAAATTAAGAAAAATTCATGGAATATTAGGAAATTTAAGAAAACTATAACAATGGTGAGCTATTTCCCGATGTCATCGCATCAGGCCTAAACTGCTGGACCGATTTCGGTAATTCTTTTTTTGTCGTGTAGGCTTTCATCAGGACAATGTCCTTTTAGAAGAAAAAAAATAAGAAAAATGCATGGGAAATTAGAAAATTAAAGAAAACACAGAAAGTAGGTAATCTTTTTAGTACTTTTTACAATATAATTTTCTTCTACTTTTGAATTTTTATTAATTGACATTTGAAAGAACTGGCAGTGGATTGATTGTTGTTGCAATTGATAGAATGCGAATGTAAAATATGTCGTATGAAAAAGATTGATTGGATGGATAAGTCATATAATATTCATTGCAGTTATTTTTTTTAAGGAGTTTTGGTAAGTTTTAATACAAGGAATTCATTATTGTAATGAAGTGTAATGAGTTTTGAAAACTTTCTTTATTTACAGAGATTTTTAAAACCGCCAGCAAACAGAATCGTATATATAACATTGCTAAAGGAGTTATACTTAATTGAAGTTCATTTGATAAGGAGTTTTGATAAGTTTTAACACAAAGGAATACATGATTATATTGAAGAACAAGTAGAATATTTTTTTGTTTGTTTGAAAATCAATTCTTCGTTTATGGGCTGATTTTTAAAGAGGATGAGTACATAACTACATATAACGTAAATATAATCTTCATCGTTAATATGTAAAAAAAAAAGCTGGATATTATTTGCTAATGACCTAGCATTTGTTTCTTTATTGAAAATAAAAATTGCAACACTTCCACCATGTTGTAATAGAAGATAGAAAAAAATCACAGATACTGCATTAAATGTACTTTTTATTTATTTCCATTGTTTTGAAAGAGAAGATTTAAGAACGCAATGTTGTGTGAAAGTGAATGTCGAGAACTTGGAAGTATGTCTATTTAGGTAATTTATTTAGAAGAGATGTAAGGTGTGAAAAACAGATTGAAAGAAGGAAATTGGCTGGGAGAAGGGTTGGCGGTGCACTTAGACCTCTAAGAAGATATCTCTGAAATCGACAGTTGATGCACAATGCAATCCTGATACTATCCATGATTTATGGGAGTGAAACTTGGACATGGACGAAAATTTTGGAAGTTGGAATAAATGCTGTGGAAATGAGATCACTGCGTAGGAAATGCGGAGAGAGACTTATTGATAAGGTGAGGAATGATAATATTAGAAAGGAATGTGGAGTGGATGTTAGTGTAGTGACTAGAATGAAACTAAATAAAGAAAGAAGGTTTAGGCATGTAAAGAAAATGAACAAAGAGAGAATGACTAAAAGGATATATAAATCAGAAAGAATAGGTGCACGCAGACAAGGCCGACCTCGAATGACATCGTCCGACCATATCAGTGCCGTCTTACAGGAGGGCCAAGTCAGGAGCAAAAGGAATAGAAAAGCATGTATGCGGAATGTTATGCGTTTGGAGGAAGCGAATGAGTTTGGATTGAAGAGAATGGAAGTCCATACTCTCTGCCTACCCTCTTCGGGAATCAGCGTGATCGGTAAATTAAGTATTGAAACCTCAATGCGTATTTTGAATCGGTACGGAGAAGTTCCTTATCGTACTTTGATTAATCAATCAATATTATTTTAACTGAGCAAAATAATTATTGAAATATCGAATATAATGACATACCTAAATTCTTTTTTTTTACATATTAACATCAAATCAATCAAAATTAAAACTCCCTTTGAACTCCACTCAGGAGCAAAGTGAGACAATAAGAGCTCTCCAATGCACTCGATCTTGCGCAATGATGACCTCTTCCCACATCATATTAACATAGGTTATAAGTTTTTGATGTAAAAATAAACTCAGACCCGATGAATGCAGCGTGGTATGCAGGTTTTGCTAATGCCAGTAAATAGTCATTCGTGTTAAATAACTAAAAAACGAATTTGAGCTCTGTTGCATAAAACCTAGAGTACCCATATTATTTATTTCGATACGAAGTTCGACGGGTCAGCTAGTAAATAATAAATTTCTAATTGGTTTAATGAAGTATTTCATCGCAGGAAGGTACTCATAGCGTAAATACATTTAAATTATCAAATTTGTAACTTAAAAAAATCATAAATTATTGGTGAAATGTGACAAAAAATAAACAAAATATTTTGTATTACTTATGTTAATGAGTTGAAAAATAAAACAAATAGCGATTACTGAAAAATTGATTCGAACGAGATTTTAGCCCACACTCGTTTTACATTCATGGGTTCAAATCCCGGTCTCTTTCACAACACAAGCTTATCTTAGTGTGAAAGATGTTGAAATTGTAATAAAGGTTCCATAATAATTATAAGCCTGAGGCATTCAGTCAATTAATTACAAAAAAAATACTTCGTTAATTGAAATAAGTTAGGTAGGTACTTACTTATATATTTTGTTTACAAATTCATAGATATTCAATTTCATTTCTTGGCGACGCGCGACGGATCGTTTTTTGACAACTATTTTAGTAGGAAGGTCAAATACTGATCTTTTGTTTAACAATTGAACTGAAAAACTTAAAATTTCGTTCTAAAATTTAAAAAGTTTTCTAATTGAAACATCTTCTTCCCGCAGGACTCAAGTAGGTAACGAGAGTGGAGGAAAATTCACTAGGACAAAGTATACTCGTAGATTATTATAGGCAAAGTATAAATATAGACTATTTAGTAAAAAAAAAAATACGAAATCAATTTTAAGTAAAACAGTAATTACGCGTACATAGCCGTGTCATTAAATAAAGTCTAAATGTAATTTTCTTTGATTGTTATGGCTTGTTAGCCAATAGTTTGTTAGTCGAGTATTTGCAGTAGGTACCTACATAATAATTATTGTTATCTGAATTATGTAGATATGGAAATGTAATATTATATTTTTAACGACAGTTTAAAATTTTATTACTTACTTACGTATTTTTCCAATGATAATATTGACACACTTTGTTATTTATTATCTTAAAAACAATGGCGTATATACCTACCTTAGTGTAGCTCGACATTTTATTCATTCTTAGTTTTGAAGGCCTTTTAACATATTTTGTTTGCTTTCCTCATGACTAAAATATTCTACGATTATAGGAATTGGCCCCGGAACCTATGTATAAGCTCAGAACTTTAGCTCCTAGGATTTATGGGAGGTTTAATGGAAATGGGAGATTTCTTGGGTGCTTTGGGGGTTTAATCAAAAACAGATGCTACAGTTCTTGACGCCACGTTAGGAACATTTGTAACAGATATGCCAGGACATGGAGTGCAGTTCATACATATCGAACTGAAGAGAACAGCGGTGAACCGAGAGGAGTGGGGAAGGACATGTTGGCGCTTGCTGCGAACTAATTCACAAGATTGAAACCGCAGAAGTAGAAGATGATATTGTTATCCCGTCGATTTTTGGTTGTCAGGACAACCTAAGTTAGCAGAGGGAACTCTAATTAGAGTATCTACTTATACAATTAATTGTATTATAATTTCTGCAAAATGGTTTAACACTGATATTATACTGACCTCGTGGGTGGGCGAACACCCACATGTCTCTTATAAGAATATATTGCACACATTCTTAAATATTTTTTTAGCATCTGAATATTTTAATAGAAACAATAATTGAAAATTTGAATTAGGCCTGTACGGGAGGTGGTTCATAGGTGTCCATAGATATAAAATTGTAGGTAGGTATAGTGTCTGCGTGAAGTATTGCTCTGGTAACAAATGATACAATGTGAAAATAGTGATGGGCCAATCTATTATTGAAATTAAATCAATATTTTTGATACCTCATTTCATACTAAACTAAATTCATTACCTATACACTTATTATAAGTTTTACCCGCATAAAGTACGGGAGCACGTTTTAATATTAATCAAAAAACACTAATATACACGATAAACCAAGAAACATAGTAAGTAATAAGAAAAACAAAAATATATTTTTAATGTTTCATCTTAGTATCTACCTGATTTATTAAATCATAACTCGGTACTAATTATATACCTACACAGTATTTTTTATCATTGAACGAAAAGTATACCTATGTGTATCTCTTCAGCTTTTGATATATTTGGTAATTAAATGTTTTCCAAAAATAGTGTACCTACCTACTGCTAGTATGAAAAAATACCAGGATATTTAAAGATCAATTCTGATCTTCAACATTACACTTAGGTGAATTTTGTAAGTTTTAAGATAAACTTTATAACATTTTTGCCAAAAAAATACGTAAGTACTTTAACCCTCGACACAGACATACAACACCACACGAAATTCCTGTCGGTAATATTATTTCAGATTGATACAAACATAATAATTTATTTAATATTTAACAGTTCAAGACCTCGTGATACCTCGCATGATTTACATGTGATTAGACGGAGGTACCGAGGCATCAAAATACCCACCGCAGGCCAAGTCTCTATAAAAACGCAGCTGTTCATTTTGTGATAGATTGACTTTTTTCTAAATGAAGCAAGCTTCCACCATTATTCATAAGTCTCTCAACATCTCTGTATTCTTAATACCCTTTTTTACATTGCTTGAGATATAATATGTAGTCATGTAGTTTTCTGATAAAATCTTGATCAGAATATTATGTACACATGCACATTTTACCTTATTCCTTCTGTAGAATTGATAAAAAGTTGCACTATTTAGTTACTCAATTATTCATACGGAGACACGCAGAATTTTTTTTTCCTTTTTTCATTGCATCGAAGCTTTACCTGATCTTAGACTTATTGACCTGCTGAATCCCAAAACACTATTCATGTCTTTCGTGGTCCGTGAGTCTTCTTCCTGGGGTCTGAATGAGTTTATTCTCCTCGCATTTGCATACAAGAATGTATTCCGGTTCTTCGTACATTTTTTTTTTTTAATAAAAATGAATCTGTGCTCACTCAAAGTGAACACAAATAAACTCCCTGACTCTTTCACAGTAAGCTACTGAAAGCTTGTGTCGTGAAAGAGGAAGATGGTCGGCACCTGGGATCGAACCACGACGTCCGCAATACGAAAACCGGCGTTGTAACCGCTGGGTCACCAACCACTTCACATATTTCTTATTCTATATTTCCAATCTCTCTTATTCTATGTTCTCCTAGTAACGCTTCTTGTAATCTTTATTTTGGAGACCATTGCTCAATATTTTGCGCAGCGAAAATAAGTTCGTGCTTCTTTATTAGTCTGGCTTCTCCTTCTTTGTATTTAAACTGGCCTTTAGAAAGTTAAAATCTGTGAAAAAAAATTATCCTCATGTGTTGCCTTGTTGTAAAGAAATTATAATAAACATTATCTTTTTCCCAAGTACCTATACCATTCTCAAATATTCAAGGTATAATAATATTGGAAAATGGTTCATATTGTGTCAATGATCATTTGGTAAACAAAACTTCAGAAGATAAAAATTGTTTCACTGTGATCATAAATAAAATAAACATTAAAAAAAACATCTTAGCAGATTATACCTAGACGGGTAAGACACTGCTGATCGAGAGATTGAGACACTTGAATAAAATAGAATATATTCTAATTACTTAATTTCGAAATTCCTTTGTTATGGAGCATTCTGGTCCAATTAGAAAGTCAATTCTCAAATCACACAACATCACACTCGAAATCAAATAATTAGTCAATTAAATGGATAACGCGGAGTGGGATCGTCATTACGCGGATGATACAATCATTCACGAAAGTCCAATTATCACGTGTATGCCACACATAATTGCTTTCTTATTCGTCATCCAAAAACAATGGTGTAATTATAGACTGTGTACAATCTTATACTTATTATTTCCTGCACCAACGACTTCCTTTCGGTTCAAATCTCTAATCATTATAAAAGATCAACCTCTGCTCTAATTAAATTGTCTCCTAATGTTACTAGAAAATTACTTGAGTATTTTGTTCTTCTAACACGCATATCACATAGAAGTACTGTAATAATACAAATTATAAAAATGTTTAAGACATTAGTCACGAATGAATTTATAGTGTCTGGGACAGGTCCTCTGACACAAAAATGGTCTGATGACATTGTTGCTAGTGTAGGGAAAATGTTTGTTTTTGTTGGATGAGAAAGAAAGATGTGGATTATTTTTTTAAAAAGCCCTAGTAAAGGCTATTCTAGAAGAAGTGGTGGGCATTTTTTTATAAAGAGAGCCAAAAATTTCTGAGCATTGTACAAAAAAATGAAAAAGGATACATTTTCGCAATAAGAACAGTAGGATATGCTTTTTATAGCGATTGTTCAAATATATTTTCTCAATAATATCAAACCCATAAACCTTTTAAGCTATAACCTAGAAGGTAACAGAAGACGCAATAGACCCGTCCAAATAATTATATGATGATTGTATGAAGCTGACCTTTAGGACGTTATACTGAATGCTCGAATTGCGGGATGGTCTTTACAACCACATTGAATGGATTGGAAAACAGCGAGTCAGTACCTACCTACTTGGCTTTCTTCCTGTTTAGTGTGTATACTTTTTTCATATCCGTTCAACGGATCCATATAGTACAGATCCGTATATAACGGATGCAAATCCATTTGTAGGGAACGAACATGATTAAAGAACAAAATCATAGATAGAGTTGAATTAATTATAGAATGCAATACGAAACTATAATTTTATAACATGATAATTTGAACTTACTAATATAATAATGCAACACACTCTTGTCTTTTCATGTGTACCTATAGTGGTTGAATTAATGACAGGATGTCTTTATTCACGGCTGCGCTTCATTTTGGCGACGTATCCTGGTCCCGTCCGTTTTCTATCTGTGTAGATTTGCAAATTATATTCGGGTTGAAAGGAGGTTTACAATAAAAAAAATATTGGTTAGATTCTCAGAATTAAAAACTTGAAGATATTATGAACTGTTATCAGCGAAAATATTCATGTAAATATGCTTTGACAACGTCGAATCTCCCGGTTTAATATGTTGGTTTGTCTTTTGTCGGATGAGCGTGTCGTTCCGTTTGACAGAGCACCTCTGATCGTCAGACACTTGTAATTATTACAGTCGGATGGTAGGCACTGTCCAGGTAAATAATATCTATCTATGGGTTGCGTGTTTTAAATCAGTAGAAATTTTTAAGTAGTATTTTTTTTATTTTGAGGATTCTCATCTAATTTCATAAAATTAGTCGCTTAAATACTAAATTAATTACGGTTTAATTTTAAAAATCTTGTCAACTATGTGAAGTTATTTTCGTCTGTTCCGAGCAATAAGAAATTTGATTAATTACAAATTTGTTGTACACGAACTATGTTCTTATTTTTAGGTATAACAAGTTATTCTACACAATGATTCTGTTATGTATTATGTCATAGCATCAGGCCTTTAATATAAAATACTAATGTTAGATTTTTTCCTCGCAGAGCCGTGCAAAACTCTTCAACTTTAAGGAAGATATGTATTAGCTACTAATATAATTACATTTCTAATTAAATCAGAAACTTAGAGCTAAATTTGGATATAGGATAACTCTAAAAATGTTCTTAAGTTCGAAAAATTTCATTCTTCTATGAGTATCCTACCTACTATTTTCATTGAGCGAAAACAAGAGAATATAAGGAAACAGATTTCCTTCTTTAAAACGTGTGCACAGTTTGACTGAGGTGTCAATAAAATTTATTGAATGTCAAATATCTATGACACGATCTTGCTCGAGTATATGGAGTAACAATCAAGTGGCCACAGGTGGGTATCACTTACTCTCTCGAATCACTTCAATTAAACGACGGAGCTATTCTTTATTCCAACAGCATTCTTCCAGGATGTAGATAAAAGGAGTAGGTTGTCTCTTCTCCCTGTAAACACGATCAACCACACAAAGGACACCCCGGTTCTATTGAGCGGCTGAGCAACGCAGAAACAAAGACACAAAGAGTTCTGTGGTGGCAGATGGGTACCTACCGAGCTCTTGTAATGAACCGTGGTCGGAGCTAATTGTCCACAAGTGCCCCGCTCAAAGATGGAAGATGATATCTACAAAACACATACAAAAGCTGAAATCATTTTTATTCCTCTCTGTTTTATTGCAAACCAGCTGACCCTCTCGTCCTACTTCGACCCACCCAAAAATAAAAAAAATACTTTTTGTGTTACATAACTTCCGTGATTTCCGATATCTAAATTAAGTGTGAATAACAAAAATAATAAGCCCTATACCTTCAACACTTTTTCTCACATAAACTAGTAAGCTCTAGTAATAAGTACCTACCTACCTATTCATACGGCTGTATAATAATATGCTGGTTCTGGATGATTTATGTGTAAACAATTTTTATTCTGTATTTTTACGAATCCGATTTTGATGTGACGAATCCAACGGGTTACCTAATATTGTATTAATTTTAAAAAAATCAAGAGATGGCGGTGTAAAAGAAAATAAGTCACATAATGAAGTATGTTAAGGCTGTTCGATAATTTCAAAATTATTATGGAGGTTTCGCTAAAAAGAGGGAGAAAAGCGATTTCCTGTTTCACGGCAATTTACAATGGAAAAAGGGAGGCAGATAGTCTGTTGGGTGTCACCAGAGTTGAACCACACGGAACGTAAAACAAAATGTTATTTGTAAACAAGCAATTAACCTAATCCTAGATTCTTAGAGATACGCCGGATTATCTCTAATCTCTGTAACAACTTCCCGTGTGATTAACGATGGATTATGCAAAATAATTAAAACAATTTATTACGTTTTTTGTTATTTTTAATTATTTTTTCTTAATCCTTCCATTTAAAATGTATTCAATGTTCACATAATATAAAGCGCTGTTAATGCTTTAAGAAATATTTAATCTAGTGATTTTATAATATTATCGCATAGTTTATAATAATGCTTCTCTATATTTTCATTAGATAGCACTCTATATTATTCATAGAAACGTTGTAGGGATTATTTGACGCATTACTAAAAATTTGATTTTTTTTTTAAATCTTTAAAAATATAAATGTAAATGCGTTAAGCTGTATTTTTAAGAATCCTCTGATGGATTTTGCACGGCTCTGCGCAGAATAACATCTGACGTAGCAATTGTATTTTCAGCGTGATAAATACAAAAATACATAACAAAATAATAATGTAAATCTTACCATAATAGGTAATTATAATTTACGATATTTAAAATCTGAGATGGTTTTATTATCTGAAAGAACGCCCTTATAGAAAACGGGTATGGAAAAGGCGCGATCTACCAAAAATGGGACAAAGCAGGTGGACTCCCAAATTTTTGAAAATGGGACAATTGAGACCATGAAGTTGAAAACAGTAGAAGAGATGGATGAGATCTAAAACCAGCATTGGAGAGACTGTGAAGAATGGTGTGAACCGATTCATTCTTAAGGTGACAAGTTAAAGAGACATAGATCACTCTCCCGAGAGTGTATTGCCACATTCAAGGAAGAAAAAGAAGAAGTTAAAGAGACAGCTAAATGTATAATGAATATCAAGGAACTGTTTTACCTGGAACTTATTAAAAAATGGATCATACTTATATATTCCTAACCCTTTCGGGACGTGGCGTGACGTTCAAATAAAAAAAATCGTAGTCCTTTCAGAATTATGGCTACCTATACAGTATTTATATGAACGTGTTTCAGTTGTTTGAGTAATTCTAAGCGTTACAAAGTATGTTGTAAGCTGGGGCGGATAATCCAACAGGTACTTACTCTAGTACCTGCCAATTAACTCTGTAATTAAGGCCTCTTCGCTGCTCCCACCTTTCTTTTAATAAAGGCAACGGGTGAAAGTGCATACTCTCTTCTATTAACGTCGCTTCGTTCAGTATCGCTTGTTAATGATATGTACTCAATTATGAAAAATGAACTAGTAACTTTTTTTAAACAACCTACATTTATATTAATGATGAAACAAATAGGTATGTGTAGGTACTTATCTACTATGACACATTTAACAGTTACAGACAAACCACCATCTCCTACTGCTATGTATTTTGAAAACCGATTTACGATCATTACGTTGGCTAAATGGGGGTGAAATTTCAAATCCTCGACCAAATTTCCTTGGTCTCTGTTGCCAATGGCTATGTTGGCCCCAGTTGACCGTCAATCGGGCATACCAAACTTCCTCTTTTATTCCTTCTACCCTTAACAAAGTGCATTGTTTTGTATTTGTTTTGATATCACTTGAGGGGTGTGGTGCGTCTTTCTTCGCCTAGCACACACCATTCATTCGTTGGATCGCTGATAATATCTTAAATTATTATTGTAGAATGTTTATTACTTGATTGTTTTCTTTTTTTTATCCATTTAATAAATTAAACTGCGTTCTATGCGTATGCGTACTAATATTTTAGTAGCATTGTCCACACGGTCTAGTGAGGCGGTAAAATTTCCAATTATTTTGTACTAATATAATTATTGTAATAATTTTAACTGTAATTTAAGGAAATAATTTTTCATTCATTCATATGACTATACTGTCAAAGTAGCTTCCTCAAAATAAATTATTTTGAACTTTTCATTTTACCTAAAAAGCTTTAGAAAAAAATGTTGAGGTTATGATGCCATTAGTCCGTTATTTTTTAATAAAAAAATCGGTGTTCAAAAAGTTCGATAATTTTTAGTGGCCCTACTTGAGACGTATAACCGGGGAGAGAGTGTGCTTCAGGCCACATCTCTCACCGCTGAAAAGCTCAATCTCTCTTCCTGAACAACTTTTTCAAACAAGTGCCTTTAGCCTGACGCCCTGATAATTATATATTAAACACTCCATCCGGCCGTTTCCTGAGGAACGTTTCATTTTACCAAGGCTCGCAGCCCCACTTTATTCAGCAGGTAATTACTGAAAATTTCCGCTAACAATTACGCCGTTCTTTCGGTTTCATGGAGAATTTATGGTAATTTCCATGGTATCTTTTGTGCAAGTAGATTCTTTATGCTACATAATCACCTATCAGGCTCACATTATCCCTTGGTTTTTTGGATTGAGGAAATACCGTATAATTTTGTTTGAATAGAGCACTAAGTTATGCGATTGATTTACTACAAAATTAAGTAATGCATAAATTTTATTAAGTTGCTCCGTATACACCAATCTTATCACTTTTAAAAAGTGACTTTTTAAGCATACTTTCCCCCTATGTGATCACCAATCCAAATTACTCAGTTCTAATTCAAAGGAACGGATCTTCTTCGTCTTTGGAACCCTAATGAGGGGATGATACTTTACAGCCAACTGTCCTTAAAACATCATGTCCATGTTTTATATGTTACTTATATTACAAGGGTAAAAATTGTAGTTAAACTTCAAATTAGCAGCGCCATTGGAGAAAAAATAACTTCAAAATAAGGTGATTTGCTCGAGGGTTAGTCAAAACTTAACTCTTTTCATTCGAACGTTGATTCTCAAACATTCGCCAGAGGTGCCTTCGTTAGTCATTTTTTTATGGATCCTGTTTAAAAAACTATGCACCACCCCCACACCACACATGTCACATCAGATTAATTCTGTGGCTTTTTTCCATTTACTTGTAAAACTCAGACCTTTTTGGCTAATCCTGGTTCTGAAGAGTTTAGATTTGTTCACAATATTTGTAAACGATGTTAAAATATGAAATAATTGTGAGAAAAATAGAAAAAAGAAACAACATTTTTTCCCATTCAAAGTATTTCTACAGGTTGACTGGAAATGAATTCGATAGCCTGAGGATGTAGGTAATAGGAAATTTACACGCTCGCTCATCCAGTTAATAATATTTTGATACCACGAGTGAGACCTTGATCTTTCTGTAGAATTTTTAATTTGACTACTAAACATAAAACTAGGTGAAAGTTTTATGTTTTCAACCTTATTTTTCTAAAAACATTATTTTACGAATTTCTTCTTCGGTTTCAATATTGTAGACTGATGTTAGTTTCACAACACAGGACCACATACACTACCTACATTAAATAAGTATACATGGTTCAAATCTTATTGTACCAAAGCAGGAGTAATTTATTCCTGTGTCGTCTGGTTTAATTAAGATGCCCGTAAACTAGATTAATTGTCTCCATCAGCTAGCTGGTCCACCCCCTTGGTCACCTCAACAGATTAACCGGGATACGGTCAGTCTTCCCGGACTTAATTGGATATCCGCACCCCGTCCTGCCTATTAGTATGGCCGGCAGGTAGCACATCGTCTTTGCACTTGGATTAAGAATAATTTTTGACACGACTGTCCTAAGATTAACACTGATTTAAATATACTTACTAATTCCTTAAATCCTTTTGGATTGAATACTGCTGTTTTCCTAATCACTAGATAAGCAAAGAAAAAGACCTAGGTACTTAGTACGAAGACTAGGGTGGACCGAAAAACTTCAATGTGTTATTTCGCAGTTGTAATAGCGCGTAAATATTCATTAAATTAATTGATTCGATTTATTTATAATAAAACATTTGAAATAAATAATAACAATGTTGTCCAAAAAGGCTAAGCCTGTGCTAATTAAGATAAATTAAAAGAAAAAAAGAATAATTAAAATCGGTAGACATTTTCAGGTCGCTCATCGGCTCTGAAGTTTGTCTTTCATAGTTGAATACTTCATTTAAATAAAGCACTAAGTGCCAAAAAATTTTTTGTCGAGATAAGTATGCCAATAGGTAAGTACTATGTGCCATCGCCGATGTAATAAAAAATGCACCAAAGTTATATCGGTCTTTGTATGTTGGTAACATGTCGCTAAATATCGTATAAGGACTAAGTCCCTGTGAGTAGTTTTGTTGATAAGGCACTAAGTGCCATGAGCGTATGATCGTTATTAACATTGTTTTAGTATGTTTAGTAGGTTTTAGTATCTTTGGTATGTGTTAACATAGTGCATTTCATATTTTGTCAGCTGGTATTTAGTTCCTTTCAAAGATTTGTAGGTTGGCACTGAGAGCCTTCTTCAATTTTTATTTTTCAAAATTTTTTTCTGTATGTTTAAAGTATTTTTTTAATAATTTTTTTTAGCTTACTGGAAATGTTTTATTTCTATACAAAAATTACACAATTTTTAAAAAAAAATATATCTATTTTAACTTATAAACACATTTTATATCATATCTTTTTTAAGGTTTTCTGGCACACTATGAAGTATTCAGTTTTTACAATTATACCTACTTTCTGTTTTTTTTTTACTGAATATCCTATTTAAGACCTTAATTGTGGCAATCATTTTAAAGAGACAATAATTAATTATGTTAAACCTACTGCAGTGATTTGAAATGTTTTGAAAAAAAAATCATTTGGTTAGAGTTAAATGAGGGTAGGTTTAAGTTGTGCTACACAGCTCTTTTTTGTTTTTTACCTACATAGTTTACAAATAAAATACAAAAGCTTATAAAAACAATGGAATACAATAATATTAAAGCTACATGACATTAGAAAATAACTAGACAGGCGTTTATGTTGCTACAAAACTTAGTGAGAAATAGTTTGATAATTTTTAACTTACTCACTCCAAAATTGTGATTTTTGGACTTTCATATTTCTGTGGAAATAATGGATAATAAAGAAAAGGAATCTTTTGAAAATAGTATAATAAGTAGGTATCTATAATATTTTGTTACTTTTAGACCTTATAAAACTAACGGTACTTTTTTTAAATTGTTTCAGGTACATGAGCAGATTTTATTTCATCCGAATCTTCCTCGATTGTTCATATGAAAAAAATCCAGGTAATGTTATGGTACCCTTAATTTAAAATTACGTAGTAGCCGATTAAAATGAGTATTTTTTATAAATGAAGCTAATTAAATTCACTGAATATCACCAGCCATGTTTTTCTCGAATATTAATATGTAGTTCATTAAAATTTCTAGGTAGGTACCTGCATGTTATTTCTACAATTATGTATATGAGTTTCTGAAATAATGTCATATGTAGATAGGCCTAACTACAAAACATTTACGAGCTAAAAAGTATATATTTCCATACATAAAAAGTATCTACAGAAGAGTTCTAAAAATAAACTGAAGATCACGTGACAGAAAGGGTAGCTACCCACTAGACACGCACACTAGTACATACGCACCCAGATACTAGCACCCCAATACCGCCAAACGATGTTTGTATCGTAAGAAAGCACGTGGGTTTGATATTATGGTGTTTTTATATCGCACACAGTCAGCTGATATTGTGACCAGCGGTCAACAACATCCGTGGGTATAAAAGAGGAAAAACTTGCCCGCTTTCCCGGGAGATGTCTCTGTTGGCGAGCGAGGGTGGGATGTGTGTGTTAGTTCAATTAACGGCCACACTCTTTATTATTAGTTCGGCACGTGTGAGTGCGGGAGAAAAACCAAGATGAGTTTCTTACAAGACCGAGGCGGCTAATGGTGTGTATCTTAGATAAGTGCTCCATTTAGTTTGGATACTCGATACTTGGGGGCAGCACTGTACGGACACCAAAGACAATAATTCAAGCAGCGTTTATTTCAAAACATATAGCACGCTTCAACAATATATTATTTTTAATGAATACGTGAATATTTTTATGGTAGGTAGGTACCTACTTCATTTGTAACAATATTCTTTTTTTTTATTTAGAAGTAGTTTCTTAAAAATTCATGTAATTTTATATTATGAAGATTTTTTTGTGATAGCTTCCATTTTTTTTTTTTTTGTAAACTCTTTATTTATCAATGAGCGATTAGCTATAGGTAAATACTTAGCAGACTTAAATAAATGAGCTTGAAAATCTACCGTTCCTTTAATCAAGGTTCAATTTTGATATTGGTAGGTAAATATATTTTTTTCATAAGGTTCTCAAATATTTATACATCACGTGAACTTTTTCAGACCTGTGACAATGACTAGCAGTAAGACACTTCTAAGAATTCCTATCATGTTTAAAAATCTGTTAAATAACATAAAAGTCAAAATGACCATAATATACACTTTTGACAAAAAATAATACTAAAAGAAGACAATGACTAAAACCCACCTCTCTATCACGCGGTACGAAAATCAGAGATCAAACCAAAAACTACCAATATTCACCTCATTCAACGACCATTCATCCCTTCAATAAATTTGACATCCACTTCATATTTTTTTCAATAGTAATTTTCTTTCTACTGGTTCAATACGTAGGTAATGTCCGAAATTATCTAATGTAGGTAAGTATAGAGGTGGAAATAATAGATACATAATAGATAAGTTAGTTTAGCATTATATGCATCGGTAGTACCTTAATAGCCCCTCAAAGATAAAACAACGCCGCCCTTAGGAGGAAAAAACAGACCACCCTTTAAGGAAGTGGGTGCTCGTTGTAATATTGTGCTACCTAGGCAGAAACAAGGGCTGGATGGACTAAGGTGGCCGTGCAAGATACTCATAACAATACAAAGAAGGGTCATTCGACCGCATAAGTGCGTTTTTTTTCTTCTTGATAGGTTTAATATTTTTTCTTCTTCACCGCCGACAGACCAAAATACAAGCATACCTACATTGTGTATTTATTTTTATGATCATTTTATATTATTATTTATTTCCTCTCTCAGTACACTGTAGGTACGATATGTCTCTACTCTAGTTCTTGACAAACGTCCCTCTTTGTAGACTGAGGATGGCCATCAGACCGAATAAAGACCATCGGATAGTTTTACAAAATAAAGTTAAGCAAACAAAAATTCTTCTTCTATTGCAGCCTAATTCGTGTTCTTCTATTTTATGCTTTTAGCATCCAGATGATTCCATCGTGCCGATTGACGTCAAACTTCTATTTTTGTTAAACGAGATCTAATGACAGTCAATTATTCCTTTCTTTCCATTGTTGGACATAGGCCTCCCCCTGAGACTTCCACTACTCTCTATCCTGCGCCAGCCGCATCCACACGCTTCCTGCAATCCTTCTAAAAAATGTCGTCAGACCATCTCGCCTGAGGCCTGCCCAGCTCTCGGACGCCGCTCAAGAACTTTCTTTGTCCAACTCCAGTTTTGTTGGGCGACCTTATGAACCACATCGGTGACCCCTGCGATGTTTTCTGTCTTATCCATGTGTTAGTCTTCCTATCACTCAATGAGATACCTAGCATCCTCCTCTCCATAGCTCATTGTGTTACAGCTAGTTTATTTAATATTTTTTGAGTGAACACAAACGTTTCACAGCCATAAAGTGAGCACAGGGAGAATACATTCATCAAAGAGTTTTTTCTTTAAGATGTTGGAGACTACAGGATATAGGACAGTTGTTAACCTATGAAAAATATCTCTGATGTACCTAGGTACCTATTTGAAAGATTTGTAGGTAGGTAGGTATGTCCTTAAATTTCTTCAATCTCCCGCAATCAATTATTTTTCAATAGTATTAATTCTCCCCTTATCATACGTAGGTACCTATTTTAATGTCACATTATGAAGATTCGCCGAACTTTTTCTTAATTTGAATGAATCTTATTGGATCTGAAAATTTGAACGTGGGTGTCAAGAGTGTATAATATAGCCTCAACCAGTACCGGGGTAATTATGTAATCCCATTGTGTTATTGACCAAGGCGCTCAATAAATTATCATTAATACAAATATAATCTTTATTCCCTCCAACTAATAATAATAATAATATTATATACGTACAATCTTACGTAATAAATTAAACTATCTAGTGGCAGCTCTGTCCTATCACTGTGATTGGTATATGTATAGCTGTAGATATATTATAGGTGTGTATAGAATATGTAAGGTAGGTACCAAAAGAGTTAATCAATGAGACTGTACGTGTATGTATGTGTGTGTTGACGCCATTATTTTGTCTTGTGTCACCTCTGATTTTGTTTTTTAACCCTTTAAGTACCAACCACGTAAAAAATAAGAAAATGTAAAAAAATAGACATAAAAATAATCAATATGTAGTAATTCATTTACCTAACAATTTTTTATAAGTAACGCAGACCTATGACCTGTTGTAGTAAAGAAATACATATTCAGGTTCCAAGACACGACGTCCATAGACGTTGTTTTTGAGTCAATGTGCACAACATTTATACACGTCCAGGGTATTACCTACTTCAATACGTGCATCGACATAAGTTGTCTGAATATTGATGTCACCTTAAGTGACCCTCAAAAGAAATTTTATAAAAGCTCAAACGTCCCTTCACTAGGACCTTTAGGACACCCTGGCGCAAACTGTCCTTATCAGGACCTTGAAGACCATTTACAATATTGGGTCCTATCTCGATTTGACTGAAATACACGGGATCACTGATGACCACAACGTTCCAAATGTTATAGGAATCTACATGGATTCTCGTGTCCTATTTCAGGACTGGGCCTTAGCATATTGCTCGATTCTACCTCTCATTGTTGTTTTAGCACTCATTCTCTCAATATGCCTTTAATACAATTGGGGAAGTTTTTGACATATTTCATCAAATTCAAATTCAAATATTTTTATTAAGGAAATAAAAAACATTAAAAAAATACATTCACAATAACAAATTTATACATTTTTTTAATATATTTTTTTACCCCCAAAATTGAACAGAGCTCGTGCTTTGGGGGATTATAGGGTTGTACATATTTATTTATATAATTCATTTTTCATAGTTCACATTGATGCGTCCACCGATCACTCTATACCTATAGCTCTGAAGGGGTTAGTTCTAAGTAGGCACCTAGGTACCTAGGTACCTATCAATATGAATAAGTATAGGTAGTGTGTGTGTGAGGTGTATAATGTGTCGCACCATGTAGCATTGACATGTTTTAATATTATCAGAACAAACGCTGACCACACATGCTTTACGGGAGAAATCTCTCGCGTGGGTGGACCCAGGTGACATAAATTATACCTACCTGCCTTCCCGCTTTTACACACAAACCGACCTATGTACACTGGGTGATCGGTTAAAGAATAGTTCGGTCAACGAAGAAAATCGAATAGCTAAACCCCCTGCCCCCGTAGACAAATTCAAATTGGCGTTCGACTACAAACGAAGATTTCGCCAATGTAAAGTGCGAAAAAATTAACTGTCCACTGGAAAATATATAAAGAATTATTTAAACCAAACAAAGACACTTATATAAAAATATAAAAAGTGGACAGTTAATTTTCTTCCTACTCTACATTGTCGAAAAATTCGTTTGTAGTCGATCGCCAAATCCATTTTGTCTAGGCCTACCTCATCAAAGACATACGTGGTTGAGGTTTCGGACTGACCTCCTTCCTCTATCCAAAATCACGAGTATTTACTTATTTGGTTAATATTTTTTTTAAATATCGATTGATCCTTAAAAAAGTCCAGGGCGGTCACTATACCTATGTACCTATTTCAATCACAATACCGATCCAATTTCAATCTTAATAACGATGTCATTATCACACTTAGATTTTGGTTTCTAAATAAAAAATAGTTTCACGTACCTAGGTCTATTTTAAATTCGGTATTGCTTTAAAAATAATTGGTAGGTACCTATAAATAAGGATACAAGTATTTATTTTATAATAATATGAAAAGTACTGACGGTCGACATTGAGATAGGGATTGAGTTTCTAGAGTAGGTAACCTACCAGGTCAGAAATAAAAGAAATTTAATGTTGCTGGAAGAAGCGATATAAGTGTGCGGGTCCGTTCTCTCTCCTCAAGGGCCACAGCGTGATAGTTAACAAAGCATGTTGAATTTAGACAACAGGATCTGGAGCCTTATTCCCGTAATCAATCGCATTTAAAAATCACTTAACGATAAGATTAAGACATGATCGCAATCAGGTCGGCCTTGAATTTTGAACGTTTGTAAGATAGTTACGGGAATGCCGATTACATAGAATTTCATACTAATATTTCAAACATAACGAATTTTTAAGATATCTGCTAGATATCTTGTTTTGTGAATACCAATCCGCCATTTTATGATTGTCAATCAAGATAGGAGCGTATTAAGACCGCTACGAGAATAACCCTACAGGATCACATCATGTTCACATCAGGATCACGTGCCGTTTTCTTCTTTTGTTTATAAACCACATAGGTAGGTATCTACAGAATGAAATAAAAGTCATGATATTCTAAGACAACCCCTTCTCCCCTGTGATTTTTTCGGATTTTGTTCCTGCGTTGTGGACTCGTAGCGAGCACCAACTGCATCTATCCCATCACCTTTCCAGCTTTTACTAATAACTATATAGGTTCTGGAGGTCTGTTCATTATTTGAGAAAATTATCTAACTTTTACAGCTCTTGCGTCCGGCAATCTGGAAGAATGTTCGTTGGAAAAACTTATTTAGCTTCTTTTCTGACCCTCTTTTTAAAAAAAATAAGTATTAGAAAATTAAGTAATGCTTTTCGAAAAATCCTCAACAATGTTTATTGTTTCTTTTAAAACGTAGGGCCTCTAATCCCGTAAAAATCTACCTATCCGGTTAACGGATTGCTTTGTAGTCTTGGATCGAATCATATGTTCGTTAAACGATACTTGACTGTGGAATATTGTCATTACTTTTATTAAATTTACACACACCAACTAAGCTAATAATATAATATGGAAAAAATGTTAACGATCTGTCATTTGTATATAATCTATATCTACTTATTTACTTAGGTAGGTACGCTATTATTGCTTATATACTTTTAGACAATTATTAGTAGGTACCTACCTATTATTTTTGCACGATTCCCTCCACATTGTGCAATATATAGGCACCTACTTAAATACTTAAGACCTCCAAGTAAAAAAGAATGTTGACTTTATTTGTGGCTATCTTGGAGTAGGTAGGTACCTACCTACATTTAAATAATTTCTTATTATGGGTCGATTCTCCATACCTATACCTAACGAAAACCGTCATTGTTACAGATGGGAAGTTGAGATGGTTTGGACATGCTTAAAGAATTAGTTCAAGTATCCTACACTTTACGGGGTCTTAAACAAAACTGTTTATTCTATTTTCCCGCATTTTTATCATATATAGCATCGTTCAAAAATACCCTGAGGTACCTACATACCTAATTCTAATATTTTGAAACTATATACAATAAGCCAAATCTGTTCAGCCGTTCTCGAATTTTAACGAGAGACACGCGCATCACCTTATCATTTTTACATAGGTGTCATAAGTTACAAAAATATTATATACCTAGATAGGTAGTTAACTTTAAATTAATTTGATTTTAAGAAGTGGTTGGTGACATAATGGTTACATCACTGACTTTCGTATAGAGCTCGAGTACCTACTGGAGCTCGTGGGTTCGATCCCAGAGGTGCCGACCACCTTCCTCTTTCACACGACAAGCTTTAAATAGCTTACTGTGAAAGAGTCAAATAGTGCAAGTATCGCATTGAGTGAGCACAGATTCCTTTATTTTATAGGTACCTACCTAGATAAAAATATTTACAATAGAATAAAATAATTGTAAATTTTCAATAAGAATGTAGGTAAATAAACCTATCATGTAGGTTAGACACCTAGGTAAGTAGGTAGGTACCTATATAAAATTTTAAAATAAAAGATTTTTCTCTTGAATTCCTTCAGGGATATTGATATCCTACCTATAGCTATAATAATATTATGTAGGTAGCATATAAAGTAAGTACCTACCTATAGGTACCTATCTATAGATGGGTAAACTCGTAAATATTAAAAAAAACGGAACCTTTTGTCCAAAAATATGTATTATCTCCATGGGTAGGTACCTATAGGTAGAATCATTATGCTAATTTCAAAAAATTCTGGCCAACAGGTAGGTACCTACTTACCTATATAATCCACACGAGCTAATTGGAGCAAAATAATAGGTACTTTATCGTTTTTTATGAATGAATCTGCGCTCTCCTCTGCCAACTGTCATTCGGCATCCTTTACACATGACCTAGCCAAGTCCATCTCCTCTTCATAATGGTAGAAGTAACGTCATAGGTAGGTACTGACCTACCTCACTAAAAAGTTACATTCAATTTAATCAGTTGGCTATTCTAAAATCAATCATTCAAAATCCCTCAATGATGAAAGATAGCATAGTACCTACATATCTATGTTTTGCCTTTAATAATTTTGTCTAGAGTACTTACCTACCTAGATAATAATATTATATCTAACTCTAAGAAAGTTATTTTCTTTCTATTCGGCCATCACATTTGCAAAACCATGCACCCAATGACATTGGAATCTTCTATGTGCCGTCAGATCACCAACAGAATAAAAAAAATGTTCTGAAAAACTGTAGATACTTAAGTATGTAAAAAAATTAGTTTTTTTTATGACATTTTTGCGATATTCATAACTTATTCTATCTATATTGTCTGTTAGAGCTACATAAGGTATATTTCTTCTGAAAATAAAATAGGTAAGTAGATTTAAGACGACGAAGTAGGTACATAGGTAATAATTCTCTTTTGATGTCATTCGACATGATAGGACCGTAAGAATATCGACTACCCATTCTATGAAGGTTCTGATTTGACATCACTGATATATTTCTGGCGTACGGCCTGATAAAAGGTCATTGGGCTACGTCAGGCCATTGAGGATAGATGTTATTGTATCGGATCAGTTTGAACCTCGCCGTGCCGTGGCATCCTGAGCCACTCACCCTCATCTACCTCGGGGATGTTCATTGACGATTTTTTTGTTGGCAACAATATCCACTCGTCGTCATGGCAACCAAAACGCGTCTTCCGAACACGTGATCGTGGAAATATTATTTGGATATAAACACAAGTGTGTTGGCTTCGCGCCTATCTCCACTACCCTGCTGTATGTGACGGACGCACGGTCCAAAGACGTCTGGAGTTATTCACCCACGATGAGGGTATTTATGTTTTTTTGAATTTAGAATCTCTCTCACCGGCCAGACGATTCGCCGCCTGGCACCCCACTCCCCCTCCCGCGGCTGCAACTAACCACCCCCTCATTACAATACGGAACGACATTTTTACTCTTCTCTTCGTTTTTTTTTCTTCCTTTCCCTCCACCCCCACTCTCCCTGTTCCGAGTCACTCTTATTATTTATACAAAAGATGTAATATAAGATGATTTTTTTGTCTCACTCTCCCACTCGCATTAATAACCGCCGCCCGTCGGTTATAAAGGCCTCACACATTCGAATGTAGCCGTCCCGCTCGCTCTAATTAAACATCGTATAGACGTCTCTCGGTTTTTAAGCTCCGCCTCGTTTCGGTAGTGGAGAGGCGTTCCCCCGACCCCCCCGCCCCACGCGCTGATTGCCACCTAGTGGGAGCCAGTTTGAAGCCGACAACCGGCTGGACGACGTCTCGTTGCGCGGTGGATTTTACAAAATAAAAATAATACAAAAAAGTGATTCGCGATACATAGGAACTTGGTGCAAATAAGTTTTTTTTATAATAATAATTAATTTTGTAATTAAAAAAAAATATAAATGGCTGAATCATCCATATTATATCAAAACTGAAGTGCAGTGTATAATACAATATTTTGTTACAATTAATTAGTTTGTAGATGTAATATTTTTTGACTTTGAGTGTTATTTAAATTATTGAGTTGTACACATTACCCGCTCGGAAGTGAACTCAGCACCCTCGAGTGTCGTTTGTTTTATATAATCACCATTATTATTATTTAAAACACACTACAGAAATAAGTGACTCTTGAAGTACCTACTAAAAATAAAAACCACTGTTTTGCTGTTGTTATTTTTTTGTGTGTTGATTGTGTTTTTGTTTATTTATTTATCAACATAAAAGAAATAATAAATTTGACTGAACCGGTATATGATCAGGGGGACATTGATATGCAAGTTCTTTGCCCTTGTCTGATGGGCCAATGCTAAAAGGTTAGATATTATGCTAAAATTGTTTTTAAGTTAGGTAGGTACACCTTAGTCCTAATTATTTATAAGAAGCAGCCTAGGTCACAAAATTTTAAGAAGAGTGTTTTTTTTTTTAGTTTTTAAGAACGCGATAAGAAATGTTTTTATTTTTTTTAAATTAAAATGTTGACAACGTTCTTGAAAAACTATTCGAAATTGTATCCGTTTACAGCGCTTTGAAATAAGTGAAAACGAATATATAAATAAATAAAAAAATAATCAAAATTAGGAAACGAATGCCCACGAAATTCGTCTTAGAAAAAATTGACAGTTAAAAAAAAATGACACATAGATTCCGATCCGACTGTGAATTCTAAGTGGAATTTAAAAATAATTCTTATTTCCCGTAACTGAAAATGTTCCAACTAGAAAAACAACTAATAACTAAATCAAAAAAAATCTGTGGCTTGAATAAATATCGCGATAATTAGAAATAAAAGATAAATTTAACATCATTTTTAAATTTATCGTCCATAAAATAATGAACATACAAATTTAGATAGGTACATTTTTTTTTATTAGCCTTCCACTCATTATTGAGTGATTTAGAATTTAGGTACCTAGTGTTGTAAATTTATCGCAAATAAAAAGAATAAATTAATTCAAAATGGAAAACTCGGCATTTAAATAATAATTGTTCTCAAACCGTAGTAAACAAACTGTCGATTATTATTGTTACAACAATTTTATTACGTCAATTATTAGGAATTATGTCAATATTTGGCAACCTTCTTGGACTACGACCGTATAGGTATTTCAAAAGAATACATTATTTAACTTTATAAACACGGGCCCAACACCTTATTCCTACTTATGTACTTACTGTAGGTAGGTATTGTACTGACATAAAACGGGGACAGCTGTCCCAACAATATGAACTCCTTTTCAAAAAGCTTATTTTTTAGATTATGTAATTGACAACCGTAATTTAAAAAAAAAACACACGGATATCGCGCAAAACAAATAATAGGTACCTACCCAGGTAATTTATTTTTATATAGGTGTTAAATTTAAAGGATAAAAAAAACAGTGCTAAATTGTTTTTAGTAAAATTGCATGCCCGTCAATACCTACTTATTGTTGAATAAAATGTAGGTACCTACCTACATAATCTAAAAATCTTTATCTTCGACAGTGCAATTAGTTTTTGTTTAAGTTTTTTTTTTTTAAATGAAGATAGATACCTGCGTAATGTTTACGAAATTTTGTGATCAAAACATTAAAAAAAGGCGTCCTTAAATTGCAAATTAAAAAAACAGCCAATTTCTTAGTAGGTAGGTGCCTATCAAATTAACAAAGTTTAAAAGGTACCCATCTGCTTACTTGGTTTTTTTACATGTTTCGAGCATACATGCGATATATTTTAAGTACCTATAGGTAGGAACAATAAAAATCAAATAAAAGTTATATGTAATATCTCGGTCTCTAAAGTTTATTCAAAATATTTATTCCATAGGTACCTACCTACAAAAATTTACATCTTCAAAAACATAATCTTAAAAATATCCTTCGAATACAAGAGAGTTACATCATATGTTATAATAATTATTAAGATTTGTGAATGTAGGTATAATAAAATAAAATATATTTAAGTTATTAAAATAATATTCAGATGCCTATCTCTATAAGTAAAATTTTGGTTATAAAAGTTTAAAAATTGTTGAAATATGCCTACCAAATCAGTTGGAAAATAAAGTTGTAGATTTCTAGAGATAACAATATTATTTAGAAGAGCGAGTTATACAAAATTGTCTAAAATACACAACAATAATATTATATCTACCTATAGGTAGGTACTGTTATGTGAAGTTTAATTCTGTATCTAAGTTATTACAAGTTAATTGTGAAGGTATGAAAGTAAAATTGCGTGAATATAGTCACAGACAAACATATCACTCATTATCTTTAGATACCTACCAAATTTTATCTGTCAAAAGTAGGTATGCTGTAGCCTGGCTTTGAAGTGTAAAGATACCTATAAAAGTTGAAGTTATGTACAAAGTTAGATAATTGTTATTATTTTGTTTGTTGAGTTGAGTCCGACTATAAAATGCGGTTTTACCTGTCAAAATTATTATTTTTAAAGTAGGTTTATCAAAATGCAAAAATTAGAAAATAATTTTACGGTAAAACTTGAGTGAATTTTTTTTTCTTATAGATATTGTACCTACCTATATAAAAAAAAATGACAAAATATATTTTTGTACCTAGATACCTATTTGAATTGTCATTTTTAGTCTATCTACTCTCAATAAGTGGTTTGGTATAGCCTGGTAGTTCAGTTTCCAACTTTTGTTCCAAAGGTCCCAGGTTCGATCCTTTGTTTCTGTGAAATATGTCAGAAATGTATTCATGTTCACTTAAAATTATCGCAGATTAATTAAAAATTAGCGAATTAAATAGATAATAATATAATGCACCTTCAATTTTAATTATTGAAATATTTAAATTATTTTTGTTATAAACCATAATAAAAAAATCTATATTTGTTAAGTTTTTCGTCCTTCTTATATTTATTCCATATAAATTAAAGAAGTAGGTATGTATTTTATAACTTCTTTAGCAATAATTAATAGGTACCTACCTACAAATACAATATTATTGTCACATAAATCTATATCTCTTTCAACCATTTTAATTGTAAATTATTATTCGTAAATTAATAAATAATAGAAATCATTTATAATCAATCAATTAAAAAGACAAACCTTTATTTAAATTTAAAAAAAAAAAACATGATTAATTATTTTTTTAAAGCAATAAGTGTGTCGTGTAAAATAATTTATGCTATTAAATCGAAGTAGGTAGGTACTTAATCACAGTTTATAAGACAAAAACTAGTCTTTATTGCCCTCTCTGTCAACCCCATAAACTTGCACGAATATGAATAAAAAATAAGAAAGAATAGTAAAAAATATTATATTCTCTATCGGCTAATACCTAATAAGTAATTTATGTAAATGGAAATAGATTTTATAGTGACAATATAAAACTTGCACAATCGATTGTTATATTTGAGCAGGCCAAGATTCTATAAAATAAATTCCATTCTATAAAATAAAAGTGCAGAGTCAGGTTGGGGTGTATATGTGCGTCTGTCTTAGTGTATGTAGGTACTTACGTAAGGCATTCGTGTACATAATGAGAACAAGCCATTCCTTCGTATTCCGATATATTGTTAATAATCCCCGTACACGGCCCACGCAAAATGGATATATCACCAGGATTTTTACAACACACAGCTGGCACCCATACACGCGGCCAGAGTGCCTTGTCCTTATCTCCTCGCATCCTCGCAATGGCTGTACGAAGAAATGCATTAAATATCTAGACAATTATAAATTGCGGACAATGTCGAATTTTGCGTACTCTGCAGTCTGCATCGTGTTGCAGCCCACACCGCTCAGTCTGGCTGTGGGTGTTATGTACGGAGGGAACCTCTACATAACACGACCATAGGCGTCTCAGAACATTCCTACATTATTACATTTCAACACCTAGTAATGTAAGGAACAATGTAAAATGTTTTTGCTGATGACATCCTCGAAGACTTTCCTCCCAATCCAAGAATTTCTGTTTATACCCACTTTTAACAATTCGTTAAAAAAAAAGGAAAAAACAAACTACAATAAGTCTTGAAACACGTCCCTGAGGAACTCCTTATATACAAAAATGGTTATTTTTTTAAAGTAAAATTTGATATAGGTAGAACAATAAACACCATATTTTGAAGTACGCCAATGCAGCGAATCATAATAATATCGAGCAATGATTCTCTTGTTTCATTCAGAACATCAAAATCAATAATAATTCAAAATGGTGTTTGTTACACTTCAACCTTCAATATTACATCACCCATTTATCAAACTGAGATCTTGTTGGATTTTTCTTTGGGAAGTGGTTGGATTTCATTATGGATTTTACTGATATGAATCCCTTTGCCTCTCAACGGACATCATATTGATGTATATTTCTTGCCACAATCAACCCTCCATACAATCGGGTGAACTTGTGTATTGTTGTTATAAAAACTACCTGCGTAGATAGTACCAACTATATTAAAGTCTATATAGTGTGCCTTTACAGTACCTACCTACAGATATCTACTTGAACAGTCCGAGCTTTGGGTATGTGCTATGTATATAGTTCAATAACAACTGTCTGTCCGTTCAAGTAGGTAAGGAGTTCCCTGAACCACACTCAAACTTTGACCTTCAATATTTGATATTTTAAGACATTTTTCTTTCCTTTTTGATACTTCTTTTTAGGTTTTTACTCATCTGTCAATTTTATCGGCACAACAGTTTTATCTCTGACCGTGTGATATCTATGGCTTTATGATTAGTATACGGGGTAAAACACTACAATAAAATTCAGGCATTTGAAATATTATGTTTTTAGGTATCACTTTATGGCTACCAATCCACGTAATCAGAGACAATCGTGAACACGTCTCAATTTGCCACACGGAGGTAATAAAATACATAGATAATCCGAATCATCGTTATAAATCTCTTTGGTCCGGGGTCAATACACACGTGGCTGGGCAGGCAACAGATAATAATATACCAACACAATAAATATTTTGGACCAAAACATTTTGATCCATTTAAAAGTTTTAACTCTTTATTTAAACTCACGCACTATTTTTAGAGAGGTTTATATTTAGGTCTTTAAACATTTTTAAGTTGACTTTACAGAAGGCCTCATTCAAAATATTTGTCTTTGATAATTAATTAGTAGGTAATATTTATATAGATCGTGGTTCTCTCTTAGATACCTCTCCCATATAATTACGTAAGTGCATAAACTAAATATTTTATTAAACGACGTCTTTTGAAATTTACACAATTAAAAGATTACGGAATTACAGTGCCTACCTAGATATATTTTTTCACATATTTCATACAAATTTCAACTGACACCACCAGCTGTCAAACTATTAAGTATTGATTAAAAAAAAATGAATAAAACACGTTATCTCTCGATCAAATTGTAAATCTTAACAATTTTGGAATCAACTTACATCATTGCAGACACAGAATGTGATAAAAATGAGTCCAGCTGTTATGCATGAGTTTTAGTCACCAAGATAGGTACTAACGGACAGAAGAATTTTATATATAGGTAAATATGTGTTTAATGTTTGTGAAATAATCCGTGTTGGTGGTAGCGAATAGGGTCCCGCTGTTTAGTCGTGTATTTTATGAAAGCATAAACCAAAAGTCAAATTCGTAACACCTCGGACAGGTATATGATTGCGTTCTTATTATTTATTTTGGCCGGGCCGGTTACCATTAGCGTTCCGGCCCGGCCACTCATTGTTGGTTCTGTAGGGCCACGTACCCGCTCGCCTAACTGCCATTTAATTTATCACACTCACTAATAATTTAATAACCTTTTACATTCAACATTTTTTAATTGCTCCTCGCCAGGGAATGGTGTCCCCTTATAAATATTTCAACTTATGGTAGGTAGGTACCTACATTTGTTTTAAAAATAAACAATCTTAATAAAACAATATTGATTATAGGTACCTACCTAGGTACATACCTAATAAAATTGTAGGTACTTTGGAATTATACTACTGTATGATCTAATTCATTCATACCATCATGGAATTTTACCACTGTGTTTGTCATTAAAATTAGACAAATGTGATTTATCAAAAATAAATCTAGGTACATAATTTTTTATAAAATTCAAACCTGAATGTATGCAATGTGAACATATTTAGGTACAAGATAAGTTGCATTCAAGGCACAAAATTTAATAATTTATAATCAGCTATAATATTTGTTCAAAACAATTTGCTAGGGCATATAAAAGATAAATTATTGAATAAATGACGCGTTTATATTTTATACATTAATATTCATAACAATTAAACATTTTACGGCCTCCATATAAAATTACCTGCGTATAAATTTGTCGTTTTAAGGTGCGAACGAAGAGACGAGAAAATATTTACCAATAAAAACAATAAAGTAGTAAGATTTTACACGAATATATTAGAATCTATAGTGTCATTTAAGTATTTTACATATATAATGATTATTAATTTAATAGCTCCTCTCCGGGAGGCGGCAGTTAAAGGGTTAATCAATACTCATTAAGAATTTTCTGCTAATAAACCTTAATTATTTATTAATGGCTTATTAAAAGATGCCATTTTATAAATAATACTTTTTAGAAGTGTCCTGTAGGAGAAGGGTAAATGAAATTTCAGGAAACAGGTGGGTAAAAAAATACTTTCTCATTTTATGATTAAGATAAAGTATGCCATTTATTTAGTCAAATTTTGAAATTAAATTGGCGTTTGAGAAAAACTGAGTTGTAATTTGATAGTTGGTGCGATTGACAGAAAGTGGGTGGAAAATAACATAATATGGTTTAAAACAGACGCATCACATTGGTTAAAAAGTAATTAATTTATAATTATAGGTACATACAAATTCGAATTCAATATTCATAGCTAGGGCTAGGACCACAGGACAACGTCTGCCGGAAAAGCTAGTTGTTTATACACTGACATAAACTCATTTCAACGCGACAGATATTTTAACATAATTAATTACATTATACGCTAGAAATTTTGTGACAAAATGGCATAAAGTCCTTGAATTTAAAAGGCCTTCAAATTTTGAAATTCAGGAACAAATTGTTTGCTAATATAGTTCAAAAAGTGTGTGCATAATATTGTTGTTTATTTCAGTACTTATCTGATAAACTGTTTATAAATAAATGTTATTCATTATGCTTCAATCACTAATAGATTAGATTATCTTAACCATACATTACATAATATTTTTTGAAATATTTGCAGTCTCACGCCTATATCAGACGAACGGCATTTTTGTCCTTAGTAGGTACTTGAATTAGCCAATTGGTCATTTATTTATTTACTTAATATAAGTATTACTCCTTATCGAAATTCGTTAACACTTCAAAAATATTGTCGTTATCATTGGATTGTTAAACAAAATTTTAACGGTTTTCAGCAATTATGAAATTCCCTTCAAGAACTGAATTATATTTATTTTAGCTTTGGTAAGGTATTTCTCAACTAATGTTGGGTGTAAATCCTTAATGGTTAATTCTTATGTCCAAGTTCCATAATGTTTTTTCACCGACTTCTTTAAAAGATGTCTCGAATTTTGATCCTGATGGTCGGGTCAAATTATGCATTTTTTATTTATAATTTCTGTCGAAGCTAGCATCTTTTCTATAATTCTATGGGACTGGTTGACTGGTAGAAGTTTTCAGACTATTCGGTCAATATTTATACAGGTAGACGGATGTTTTAGAGATATTTAGCACATAAAAGACTGTTAAGTATATTATTATACTTAAAGGTAAAAATAAATGTAAACTCTGATGTTACATAAGTGCATATTTTTATCTTTTATTCCTTTAGTGATAAGAAAAATGTAACCAAACCGTCTTGCAGATTGCTTAGGCATGTCGTTAAAAAGTAGGTAACTACCTCAATAAGAGTATTGATTCTATCGCCTAATTTTATTGCACAAACGGTAGGTACCTACATACTTACATTCCTGGACAAAATATTTAACTTTCATAAACAAGTTAGGTAGCAAAAATTAAATTTGGATTATTTTGAACCAAAAATTCGAATATTCGAGCATACTAAATACAAAATATCCTTGTTTAGGTATCACTGAAATTCGTCTCTTTTTCAAAAAAGATAATTTCGTCCATAATGCACCACGGTGTGATGTTATTATGAGAGATCTTCAATCTCCACAGAGAGAAATCTTTCCTCTATTATAAGTAGTAGATACATGAAGACAACAAAACTGCCTTTTGAATGGCATATTATTTGAGATCTCTACAAATAAGCCATTTTATACCAAGATTGCATTTAAAAGATTTTGATTTTTTTCTTTATAATAATTTACCATTAGTATTGAGAGATATTTTTTTCATACATTGAGTGATTCGACCAAAAACTTATGTAGAGGTGATTATTTAAGAATCTGATATTCTTACCTAATTTAAAAAAAAAGTCTCAAACGGATGGTGACCCTACTGATGTTTGATTACCAAAATACATAAGACTAATTAAATATTCATTACGGGCTTCGCAGGTAGGTACCCACCGGAATACAACCAGCAGTAGATAGCGGGCCACTGTTTATTTAGTTATCCACTAATTACCTTACAGTTGGCTCTAGTGCTCTTTACACACCAAACACACACATTCACACCTATTAAGTATATATAAAGATACAAATACACAACTAGCTAAAGTATAAGAATGTGAAAATGTACGTACCTAACTACAGACACACGTAGTAGGTAACAATTTTTTTCAGGTAGGTACTTACCTACTCAAAAAATGGTTTACTACGTAAGCACCTATAGGTAGGTACTGCTTATTATTATAATTTCATTTTTTATTGTGTAAATTTGGATAATTCTCTCTCATGAAGTGTTCCGTTTCTTCATTGTAGAGCTGACGGATTTTGATATGGTTTGGGAGGAGGTCATCAACACTGTGCAAAACAAATTTCTTGTTGCCCCAATTTCCCCGTAAGTTTGAAGATTATTAAGGTTCAATTGTCAAAGACTGTATTTCAATTTTTTTTTCAAAAACAATAACATGGATAGGTAGGTACCTACTTCAAATTTGAACAAAAGAATATATGCGTCTGTGTCAATGTCAAAAACATCGGAGAGAGAGAGAGAGAGAGAGAGAGAGAGAGAGTGCGTGTGAGTATCAAATAGGTACCTACATAACATTACAGTAGTGTGCGTAATATTTTTTTTATTGATTTTAATGTATTTTTAGGCATAAATTAAAAAAATATATTAGCATTCGCCACTCCTCTATACTTCTAAATTTAAAGTGTGCGAAATTTCATACTCCTCCATCCGCCCAATTTTCGTAAAAATGGTCCCAAAGTTTTTCCTTCACGTATTAATATATAGATTTGAGAAGCTGAAAATAAATATTTTAGGGCACAGAAAATTTGACTAAAGTGACCAAATTGTTTAATATGAAAATTAAATAATATGGTGTATCACACTCAATTTGAAGTCTAATTAAATGAACACAATATTATTGAAACTTCTAGATGGAAAAAAAATACAGCTGTTTTTCGGCCCAATCTAATTCTAATTCGATGGCATTAGGAGCTATTTGTATGCTGCAACCACCACTACGTACCATGACGCACGAGGCTTTGACTGCTGGCTGTGCAGATAGGTACCTACCTACAACCTCCGACAAGCCTCTTATCATTCAACCCAATATCACGTATTGTGTAGTTCGCTTCAGACATTCACTCAAGTGCGTTCTATTAAGGGTTAATAAACTCTATATTTTATATTTTAGAATGGTTAATTTAGATTCAAAGTCTAGGCATGCTTTTTGATTTGAATTGCTGAAATAAGGTTTGAATTTCACCGTTTTTTTTACAGATAGGTGCGTACCTAGTACTTCTACCAAGGATTTTGCTAATTTTTTCATGCTATTTTTTTTCAATTTTTAGGTAAGTAGAAAATGGTTATATTCTAATTCTGTATGGATTTGTATATAAAAAATATACTTTCAATTCCATATAAGGAACTTACAAGTCGAGTAATTAACAAAATTATCAAGATACATATTAGGTTACTCCTAAGCCTTTTGTATCGTTCGACTTCTAACTTCTTTTATTAGCTGTTAGGCGAGTTTTTTCTCTTGCGAAGTCTGTCTACGAGTCGTCTTCCATAGGTTGGACCGTGAAAGGTAATCTGAAGGAGTCTGAATGATTCCATTCTCCTCACATGACTTTACTTTTTTTTTGAAAATGATGCCAAATCTCACTATATTTTCAACTTCACATACCCTCAAATTTCTTATTCATTTTTGGTACCTACCTACTTTTGAATTCATCGAATCAAACGTTTGATCTTTGTCTAGATTTTGTGTGTTGTTTAAAATTGATGAAATCTCTCAAATTATCCCATCACCAATGTGCCTGCTAAAAATTCAATTAGTAAGAAGAAGAATTTGCCAAGTACCTACCTACTGTTTGCTTCTGACATATTTCCTCGTCCATGTTTATTTCCCATAACCTATGTCTCGTCTCACCTGCCATATAATTTTCCTTCATCAGACAGGTGCTAATTGCTATCCCGAAATTGAAATCACAGTTGATGGGTATGTTTTTATTGATTTTGCCGAAAATGTCTGAATTTTGCTTGTTCTTTAGCGGCACACCCGTCAACGATATCTGAATTGATTAAAATAGGAATTTGTAGGTACCTACCTACAGAAGTTAGACTTTTTAAATAAGTAATACGTATTTTCCTTGGATTCAGTAGACTACAAGTGCGAAGATGGAAGAGAACACACCGTTAATAATCTTGCCGTTGCACGTTATAGCTGATAATGTAGGGCAATCTTGTATCCTTGTTGAGTGGTATTGTGTGATATCCATGAAGAATTAAATAAATAAATAAATAAAAATAATAGTTGTCTATGGCGCTAGATAACTTATCAAAAGGATTATACATGTGTTTTTCACTTGAAACTTCTAGCCAAGTTCAACATCCTTTAGAAAATAGGAATGGACTTTTTGAAATGCGTAGAAATGTATCAATTTATTTACAACTTCAAATAAACCTTTGTAAAAAAAACGATGAAAATTAAATAGAAAAAATATGCACTATCATGCTCACTAAATCGCAAACAAATATGTTTATTTTTCAGTTCTTAAATCGGCATTAGCTACAAACTAGAAGTCAGCCAATAAATTTGGCCAACAATCTTGAATATTTGATAGTTAACACTACTAAATAAACACTGGAAATTTATTGAAACCTTCGCACGTTAGTTTACGACAATGTGCCGATGTTATGAGCGAGTCTATAGTGGCCGGCATTGCGTTGCACCCAGGTGTTTAAATATATTCCTCGGAAACGAGTTCTGCAACAATGTGGAACTAAACGATGGAATCAGTTAAACACTGGGCCGTGCTGTGTGGATCCATCCTTGATAACTGATAATTCTCATTTACCGGCACAAAATCGTCATCTGCGCAATCATCGCCCTTTCAAAGATCGCTTGATCATTGAAATTTAACACTCTCGAATAAGGATTTTAGGAATGATAAAGATTTACGGATTTTTTTCAATTCTTTCGACTTTATATCATTTGTATCTCTTTGTTGTATTCGATCAATGAATATCATGTTGCAGACTTTAAGTAAATTGTTGTAAAGGATAAACAACAGATAAAATTTACGCAAATTTTAAACTAGGTATAACATGATGTGTCCTTGGTAAGTAAATAAATATTAAATAGTGATACTTGATTAGGGGTTCCTACCCACAACACAACTAATGCTACGGGAAGAAATATTTAATTGTCCGCAGTCCCCAACTTGGTAAAATAAAATTGAGACCCTTTCAAGGACGATTTAACCGATTTCTATGACAATCAAGCAATTATTTTTTTCTATGTCTGTTTGCCGACTAGATTTGCACCTTATTATATCATAATAATAAATTATTGATGTTTTCGGCGGTAACTTTGTGAAATCTCATGACTTTTGTCTATGACATTATTAATAATACTTAATAACTTCTTTTTGTCTATTTTATACCTACAACTTTCTTTTGTCTATGACTTATTTAATGAAAATAACTTTATTTGTCTATGATTCTCTTAATAACTTAATTACGTGTCTATGTTTTTGACTTTCTTTTTTCTATGACATTCGCTTCTTTTGTTTTAGTTCTAGTATTTGTGGCACTGAAGATGGTGGTGTGACCGAAAGTCCTTTGCCAATAAAAAATGAAAAAAGTTTAATAAACAGAGTTTTATTTAAAATAATAATAATTTTATTATACGTACCTATCATAATAATATTATTAAAAATGTATGCAATGACATCCAATTAATGACCAAGTTGTTAATTTTTAAAATCAAAGCTAATGCTAGTTTTGTTTAAGATGAAGCCTAATATAAAGATTTCCATGCACGTTCTTCATTAGGTATATTATTTCTTTACACGAAAAGTTTAAAAAAAATCCGTCCGCTCTCTAAAGATATCTATAATTAAATCTAAACAAGCTGTTAATTAAATCTGTTTTTTTTATATTATTATTATATCTGAGACAATCAGTTATTAATTGCACGCCTGGTACAACTTTAAATCCTAATCAACGGACTTAACCTGACCTTTGAATCTGTTCGTAAAAAAACGCCTTTAAATAAGCAAGGTTACATCGAAAAAAATCCCTGTTTTTTGTTAAAATCGAGTTATTAATTTAGGGTCCAATTTTCATGGTTAAAAGTATAATAAATCACAACGAATAAATTGCACTTTAGATCTTATAAATTGGCATAATCACAGGAAAAGTTGATTGAAACTAACTAAACGCAAGAATTAAGCCAGTATAAGTACTGTCGCAAGAAACTCCTTTTTTATCCATCAGAATCAATCATCAAAATAATAAGTACATAATAATAACACAAAAAATAGATAAATGAATTTAAACACAATATTGTAAAAACTTATTATTTTTTTAAATATTGGGTATTTAAAATAATTATTCATTAATTTTATCATTATGTAGGTAGGTAGAAAGTTCCTAAAAGACATCCATTATAATCTATGTCGCATTATTTATAATTCTCGTCATGTTCGTTCGTATGTACCTACCTACGGCCATTTATCTATCTTAATAAAAAAATCTTTCTACATTTTGTTGAATTAAGATTTTTTTTTGTATTTATCTGTGTTTTTTTTTTCAATAAATAAAAACTAATCACTTTATAATATCTATTTGCATTTTTATTAATCTTTTAAGTTTTTATTAATATTTTTTTGTATCATTCGTCTCGGTTGATGCTTAACTATAGTAAGTATAGTAGGTAAATATTATTATAATGTTGCTATTTAAGAAAAATTTGAATAAAATTATTTTCGCACCTATAAATCAAAGTAGGTAGGTACCTATTTTATTTTTCTTTTCTTCTATTATAGCAGACTTTCCTCTTTAAAATATCAATCAAAAAGTAGGTAGGTACATACCTACCTTATATTTTTGTATTTATAAAAATTTGCATTGTAAAATGTGTGTGTCTACAATCTAAGTAGGTATAGTAGTAGGTAGGTTCTGTAGTTGTTGTTTTTTTATAATAAATTAATCTGTGATCACTCAAAGTGAACAAAAATATAGGTACAATATTTCACAGTAGGTAAGCTTCTTAATGTTTGAGTCGTGAAAATGGGATCGAACCCACAACCAACGGTACGAAAGACGGCGTCATAACAGCTAGGCTACCAAACACTTCAAAGTAGTACCATATTATAGGAATATATTAGGTATATTTAATTGAGTAGGTAAGTACTTATTTTTCTATAGAAAAAAAAATAACATCATTAATTTATATCTAGGTAGGTATGTGTAGAGGTATCCCTTATACTAAAAAAAAAACTAATTAATTTTTATGACTTATCAATGTGTTCATGCTTCTCAAATGACCTCAACACTCATAAAAACTTTTAATTAAATTAACTCAGAATTTATTATTTACATACCTATATCTGGCTATCTAGACACTACACACACAGGTACCAGGTACATACAAAATCGAACGAAGTGCAGTTCGTAGCCTCCCTATGTCCCTAAGTGATATCAAAAAGGGAGTACCTATTGCTTGTTAATTGATAAATATTTTATTTCTTTTCTGCCACTTATTGACTATGGGTTTTTACTAATCCAGTAAACGGTTTTGTTACCAAAAAATCCATTTCGTGTTGTTTAAACTAATAAAATTCAGTTGTTTTAAAACGGCAACGATATTCACCATGGAATCTTTTTGAAAAATAAAAATAAGACTCTAAATATAAATTATTGATAGTGGTCGTATTGTGTTGATTAGGTCATATACAAGATATCATTCAATTTTGTATGTTTTTCAAATTTTACGAAATGTCATGATAGCCTGAATGTTAAAACGTTTTCATGTATACCTACCTAATATTTTTCTGCATAATATTAATAATTTCCTCATAAATAATCTTCAAGTAATACAATCGTAAAAAAAAAATATAGTAAAATCTATTGAAAATGTGAATTTAAAAAAAAATGATATAAAAATCAAATAAATTAAGTATTAATTTACTTATCAAATACATTATCATTTTTAATTGACTATTGTAGAATTTAAATATATAGGTAGGTACTTACGTATGCGATATGAAATAAAAATAAAAACTACAGATAAAAATAATGATATAAAAAAAATCATTTATTATTTTAACAACGAAAATACATTTTATATTCAAATAGTATCAAATGGAGAGGAAATAATCAATAAATAAAACAATTTGTCCACAGAACACCTCCACTGATGAGCTTTTTTAATGTACCTACATTAAAATAAAATATATAAATAAATTAAAAGGACCGTAAACTATGTTGTTGTGTTTGTTTTATATCTAATTTATTTTATTTCCAAATAACAACAACTGTTAAAAATCTTGTTAAATAGAATCTCGACTCGCTTTTTTTGGAATGATCTGATACGAGATAAAGAGAGGGTCTTAATTCCTATAGTGTGTTTTATTGGAGCTGTATAATTATTATTATCTTTATTAAAATGTTTTTTTTAATGTAAAAACTCTCTTGTCGAGCCTATCCAAGCTATTTCAAAGTTTCAACAAAAATAACAAGTAAGTATTAAAAGCATCAATCCAGTTGTATGTTCAGGGTGTCTGCTTTCTTCCTTCTGATTATGTTGACATTTCAACTACCCTCCTACGATACAGAAAGTTTATCAGAATTCAAAAAAGGCAGGATGAAGACGGGGGAAGGATAGGTTAGAAGTAAAAGAGCCAAGTGAAACTGATCCATTAATAGATTCACATTCCTGATATTGTGAAGGAACTAATAATTGTGTGGCTATTAAAAACATCACAAAATTGTATATCTACTTATTTACTTCTGCACCCTTTAAAAACTGTCGTTTTCTGAATAAATGGCAAATTGCCGAATAGAGAAGGTGTGATAAAGGTTTTACTGTCAACTTTTTGTTTTTCATTGTAGGTACCTAGATAGAAAAATATCCTCTAACCGCTAACGCTTTGTTTTCTTAGGAAAAAAAAGCGGCTTTAACACTACGAACGCAATATTGTTTATCTCTTTCACTGCCTGCAATAATATTAATGAAAGGTCGAAAGAGACATCGTAAGCTTAACATTTACTGACAGTAAGCGTAGCTTGTGTATCATAATAGACGCTCACTGAAACAAAAATGTATGAACTTACTAAAAAGGGATTTTTCTTTTTATAATGGTGGTTCAAATGGGGATCCGCTTTTTTAGAAACCATTGCATTAGAATTGAAAAATTAGTAGAAGTAAACAAATCTAAGACAAATAATATAATGCTGTTATAAAATCATCCATTCTATTGAAATGAATCAGCTCACATTCGCGCCCATCCTAGAGATAAAATAAATTTGAATCTTTATGAGAATTAAGTGTGCAACCTCTCTGGTACAGGTTTATTGGGTGTTGGTGTGTGGCTGATAGGTGAGCTGGGACATTAGAATATTTTTGATTGTTTTTATTACGATTTAGCGCAGACTCTTCATAAAATTAGGCGCCAATTGTGCAATAACTTAACACATTTCAACCGTATTCTGGAATACACTTTTTCTATTTTGCTTAAAAAATGTATTCAAATAAGGAACTTCGACGACGATGAAAAAAACCTAAGTTGTTTTCAAATTAGATATACATCCTTCACTGGTCAATTCAAATATATAGTCTTTCTTCCGTTTCCGTGACGATTGGTATAAGATTGATCAAGCGGTACCTGCTTGGGTGCATGGCAGCTCATAGGTGCAACGATGGCCTTATCAGATTAAGCAATCGTGTAAAATTATCAATTATGCATCAAACAATATGTTAAATACTGTCAGTTTAAAAATCTCTAGCTTAAAAGAAAATACAAGTCCTGTAGAGAAAAACGTTTCATAGATATTTCGTAGTATTTTTTTAATTTACCATGCAAATCTCTGTGAAATAAGAATACCCGAAGTGTTTTGTACCCTTTGGGAAGTCGTAGACTTTCGTTCAGGATGTAAAATCGATCCCCGGTTCTGAAAATTTCCCTTTCACGACACAGCCTTTGCTATCTGTCAAAGATGTCTCATTTGGTGAGCCCAGATTTTGTTTCTAAAAAAATAACCTACTTTTATGTGTTATTTCTGTGTATAGGTAACACAAAATTTTACAGTCTGCCTAGAAAATTATTATTTTGTTTCCAGTAGGTACAAGTTGTTTTGCCCATCAAGCCATCTACTGCTTAAGCTTAAGGGGTAGCTGAAAAAATTAATTAGGTAGGTATACTTTAATATTTAATCCCCAAATTATATTTCTTATTCTTAGGTATAGCTTTTCTTCTAATTATGAGAACCTTTGAGCATTTTTAAATGCAATATCAAATCTTATAATTGCTGATGAGTTGCTATAAATATGAAATCATTTGAAAAATATTTGCATAAGGTAATATTTGAAGGCATTCACACAACGCTCCTGAGCAATAATAATACGTCATTGAATATGAATAAAATCGAAAAAAAAAACTAATAATAATTTGTTTTAAAAATAAATAAATATTTTATGACATCCATTATAAAAATATGTAGGTATGATGCACGACTGTCTTCTTGCATTGTTGTGAACAACAATTAAATATTTGAGAAAAGTCATATATGGATTTAATAATAAGATATGCGCGTACTCACTTACCATGTTGTTCCTTTTTTTAAAATAATAGTATTGTTCGTTTGTTTCGTTGTGAAGATCTCTAACAATGGCCGCCCCGGGCGTCTCGCGATGCGATGCTATCTTCTATCGTCATCTTTTGTTTGAGATGCGCTCTCATAATAGCTTGATACGTGTGCGCACGTCACTGCATACAATAATCCAATATCGCACTTATTTGAATAATCCTCTTGACTGTTAAAATTAACCCCTCCTGATCTTCCATCTAATGAGAGACTTACAGGCAACTGTTTTTCGTATCAATTTTTTTTATATTTCACCAAATAAGTTATTTTGAATGTGGATATAAAATGATGGGATGATTGTGTGAAATGGTGAGTAGGGATGCTTTTCGATAGAATTCTTTCTGTCTAATGACATAAAGAAATTTTTGATATTCTTGATCATGTCAGAAAGAATTCTGCCGAAACAACGTTTTCCCTTGCACCCATCATCTAATTCATTCATGCCCTTGATACAAAACATATGCCTTTTCAATAAAATAAGACATTTTGAAGATATCTGATGGGTTAATTGTGTGGATTAGTGAGTAGAGATGCATTTTGATATTTCGGCAGATTTCTCTGTGAAATAATTACATATCAAGACATGTTTCAAATTCTTTATGTCAGGAAGAATAAATTCTACCGAAACGCCAAATCCCTACTCATATTTCGTGTCCTGAAACACCACACAATCAACGAATCAAAAGTACCTATACAAAAAAAAGTTAACAATTGTGTATTAGAATTCTATAGCTTTTTGAACTCTGATGTTTATCTCAACGTCCATGCGTCACCCGTGTATAATTAATTTTAATTTTATGCGCCGAGTCTGCCACCATATCTGTTCATCTTCGATAGAATTAATTTTTATGAGAATAAAACATTCTAATCACTTCCTAAATCTTTAACGTTTTTATGGAATGTGTCTTTATCATATTAAATCGCTTATTATTTAAATAGTCTCTATTGGAAATTTACGTGTGTGATCTTTATTCAAGGGGTGAATAGGTCATAGGGGATCAATTTTCCACCATCCTTTTTTTAATATAGTCTCACAATATCTTCAAAAGGTCTTGACCCAAGGAAAACAAAAATCCGACCTCTTTACTTTAACTATCTGACACAACTTAGTAGCCTTTACTTTATGAATTCGGATACCTTAAAGCCGATGAACATTACTACAGTGTGCTATCAATCTGTCTTTAAGTAGGTACTGTTAACTATCTCATTACTCAAATGAGCGACCAAAATTGCTCGTAGCATAGATATATCGTGAGTATTCCTTTGTAGAATTGCGTTGGTGTTTTTAGATTAAAATTCTCCGAGATGAAGTTGACAATAATTAGCACTTCCTTCGCCGCTGAAGCGCTAATGACATCTAGTGTTATAATTGTTAATTAGCACTGGACATAAAACTGGACTCGTGTCTGCGCTACTTAAGAACCTTATCACGAAACATTGTTAATAATAAATGTGTATACACAATAAGGAAAAGTCTTCCTTCTCGAATCATCTTCAGAGGTCTCATTTTTATACGTTTTCTTATGAAATATGTGTTTACAAAATGGCAAATCCTTCAATTCATCTCTGTCTTATTTACATCTAGTCGATACATAATATCTCATTTATATCTTCAATTATATAAAAGAAAGTCGGGTTAGTGCGAACACTTATACCTCGAGATTGGCTGAATAGTTTTTTTTATGATGCTTAGTTTAATGGATAACAGAATATGTACATATAATAAAACATCGTAAAAGGGATTATGAAATATAATATTAAAGTTAGTATGGAACGGATTGGCTTAACGGACTGACAACAATGCCACCTGTGAAAAATTCCATAAGAACACATATTTTATTTACTTGACAACCATTGAGTTTGAAAACATAGTTACGCAGATTTTTGATAGAATTTATTTTAACATTCAAACCTATTTTTGTATGAATTACAAATTTGAAATCAATGCTCATAGTAAGGACTACAGGAGAAATGTCTATCGGGAAAGCTAGTATGAAATAATGAAACGAGCCATCGATTTTTTAGCGTTTTTATTAAATATATTTTGTTCCTTTAAAGAGAATAGTCCAAATTAAAAATGACTGCAAGACATAATAACAACAAATAATTGGTGGCAACCTACCCACCGTCGCGGGCCCGTGATGTCCCATTATAATGAGTTCTTTAATGAGTGTTTCTACCACAGAGATGGTAGGTACGACATCTAATTGACACGAGTCTTATTCAGATGAGGATATCCCGTTTAGCAAGGAGATGGAATAGTTCAAATTCCCTGGTCTCTGGAGTGTTTCTAATGCGATTGCTCAACAGGTTATTAAATAGTTAATTAAGCGCGCGCTTTGTTTTCTTACGAGTGTGCTTCTATTTCTATGGCATGTTCGTCTCCTGCTAAATCCTGACTTGTCACACATTCATAATAGTTGAAACAAGTCCAGAATATGGCCTATAATAATTTTTAAAGCATTTTTAAGAATTTGGTAGATTATCATTCCCCTAAATGCCTAATGAGTTTGATTTATCTTGGACTATGGAAAATGCTTTTTCTGTACTTATACTTTTTGCCGGTAGGTATGTCAATAATAGTTGGTATAACAGATAATAATAACATGTATTTATTCGCGGGAAATATTAATTCCAAGAAATAATATGTGATGCTTGATCAGAAGTTCCAACATACAATGTTGCTACGGGTAGGTATAGAAATGTCAAATTGTCTGCAGTTCTCAATGTTAAATTGAGGCTACTTATGGAACAATCAAACAATTAATGACTCTTTTCTATGCCGTCGTCTGACAGGTTTTGCTGCTAGTTAAAAAATAAAATAATTATTTATTTGTAATTCAAATTTCACCATTATTTAAATTTTTTTACCTATTACTTACCTAAGGGATATTTTTATCTGTGTCTAGGTCCAGAATTAGGTACCTACCCATGTTTTTTTGTTTATATTTTTCTATTCTGTTCTATTTCAGTTACTAATTGACAGAAGATTCTGTGATCCTATATTATTGAGTCGATCGCAAAATTGGAGTTAAGTTCAAGTAATAAAACTCTCCATTTCTTGAGATGAGCGTAAAAGTGCTTAAGTACCAACGTCGCATTAAGTAAAATAATAATATATCTATGAAAAACCTTTTACGGTACTCTAGAGATTATAATGGAAATGTTTAGGGCCGCATTGAACCAAAGTTCATTGCTAATAAACATATCTCGTTACAAATTTACATACTTGCTATTTCGAATACTTAACTATATATTTTAATATTGAGATTTTAACGACCCTCTCGCCAGTTTATTGATTTTAAACATCATCTAGGAAACGACATTAGCATCACTATAATTGACAATCACACCTTCGATGACTTGACGCAAAAACATGATTATTTCGAAAATCATAAAGTAACTATAAAGTATCTTTATGGGGTGTAAGTAATTTCCTCCACAGTAAAATCATTTAAAATGTAGTGAAGGTAATTTATTGACTAAATTTGATCCGCATTTATAACATTATCTCCATACAGCTGTAAATAATAATATGTTAACTTTTGAACCAAATAGTTGAAACATTTTACTAGAGCAAATGGTTTGAAAAATACATTTATATTATGCGTCAATTGTTATCAGTCTATTTAGATATAGAGATACAATTAAAATCTTACAGAGTGTTCTTGAAAGTTTTTCTGCGAGTGTAAAAATGAGAATTTATAGCATTTTATATTGTTTTTAGCTCGTGTTGTGTAGTTAGTCATAGGCTCATGTCAATAATCTGCGATATTAACGACCAATAATTATTCTCAATTTATGCTTCGTTTCAAGACGATCTGCTTCATTAGTTTATTATTTATAACAATACCATACGTGCTCTTTACATAATTTGTTTACGACTTTACGTATTATCTCTTCTCTTGCTGTAGAGTATTTAACCTCCAACTCCTTACTATCTGCTGTCATCCTATATAGTCTCTAAAGGAATATGACTTTTACTGGCATCCAGTTTTACCGCAGAAACAAACTTCTCAACAACATAACTTTCAAATGTCATACAGTTTTACCGCAAAGCTGACTCTTTAATGTATCTTTCTTCCGTCATCCAGGATCAAATACAAAAGTAGACTTATGCTTAGGTGAGTCAAACATTATTGTCAATACTTAGTTTCTATATGAGATCTTTGTTTATCAAAAATACTAGCTGATACCCGCCTTGTTTTACGTTGTTGATAGTCAGGCTTGATCAGTGGTTCCTGTCTAGCTTCTGCTTAACAAATCAAGATTAATAGGCTTGAGCAATCATTTGTGTAACTGTCATACACAGAAAAAGAGAAACAAGTTACTAGTTCACTAAAAATTCACATTCTATTTTCTATAATATTTTTACGAAGATGAGCATTCTTCTTCTTCTTCTTTACAATGTGGCAATTCACTCTCGAGAGAGTGATCTATGAAAGATGAGCATTACTATACAGTTATAATTTTAAGGGTCAGCGATGATTAAAGCCGAAAGTAAAGTTTACGGTTTATACTTAATGCGATGGCATACGAAAATATACTAGCGTGAACTATTACATATTAATGTAGATTTAAAAAAATAGCCTCTGAATGGTGACTATTTTAATAAGTAGTATAGATTCATAACAAGACATGCACCGACGATCTTATGGTGTAGTCATCTAATTTGACTGAAACGTAGACTTCTATGCAATATTCCTTTGACTGTCGTTCAATATGACTGCAAATGTAGAGTCCTAAGTAACATTTCTTTTACTATTTTGCAGTTTTACTGCTTTTACCGATAGACTCCTACAAAATATTTTTTACCGCCATTTCATATAAAACTTCTCTCCTAGAACTAATAATTTAATCTCAAACAATTATTTTTTGTTAATTAAATAATTTAAAAAGAAATGTTTTATTCTACGTGATCGTGTAGTTAAAACGCCCAGCGTATAATTTATTTAATACGTGCGATCTTAGTATAAAAAAATAGGTAGGTACATGTCCATATACTCGTAGTTTCAACATACATAATACACCCGTGTGTTTCTCGAACTGTCATTTATTTATGAATAATTTGTACCTAATTTCGAAATATACAATTAATGATTATAATTTTGAATGCTCTCATTTGATCGACCGATCATTATGAATTATCCTCATCTGAAAAATCTCACAAATCTTTTATCCCTAAGAGGTGGGACCGATTTATGAACGTGTATGAGTCTCTTTGAATGAGAAGAATGCGTGTTGACCAGTATGGTGTTAGCCGGCAGCCACATGTCGTCAAGAATGCCAACATTTTCACAAAACCCATTAACACGCGTTATTTATTGACAAAACCAATGATCTTAATAAAAATATGCATTAATTTACCGTAATATTGGTATTAAAAAGTCACATTCCATCTTATAACGTAGCTGACACTACCGTCTCGTCTATGTCTCTACACCAGTGGCGTGCAAGAGTTTAAAACTTGCTTGTTTTGGAAACAAAAACATTTCATTATTTTCAATAACAAAAGATAGGGAAAAGAAATCTTTTTACTTTTTTTTTTTGGCATATCATCCACAAGGGGGATGTTTTGGCCATAAAATAAATCTTACTGGTACACAAACGACATTTGATTACCATTAAAAATATAAAATTACGCAATTTTATCAACAAAAGTTTCAGAAAAATACTGATGCTAAGCTGTTAATACATTTAAAATAATAATCACTTGTTTTTTTTTACATAAAAAAAAAATTGTCGGAAAAGTGTCAAACCAATGGTTTAAGCATGATAAGACAGGATACCTTCAGAGAAATTTTTGTACAAGTAAACCGGTCCCTTACAATCTGTGACAGAACCCCGAGTGTGCGGATCGTCAGACCAAGAACCTCAAATGGTTAACCTTGTCAGTCGCAACATAATATGACAGTACAACAGCGAATAAAACACTGGACCTCTACTTCAGAAGTCTGAATTCTACCAAAAGGCTCTCCGTTTAACATGTTAATTAGGTTTTTATGTTCACACTTTAACTGTGACTTCTGTAGTCTGCACGCCACTGCGGTACACACTACGTAATCTTGTCTCCTATTTATCCACCCAATGTTGAAATATTAATTATAGTCATATCACTTGTTTAATAAGATAACTATTTAATTAAATCCCTCGTTAGTTATTTATATTTTTCTCGCGTATTGAAACGTAAGTTTTTCTACTGCGTATTGAATTCCTGATTAAACCGGTGAAGAATCTTACATGTTTGTATTTCTCTGGCAAAACTACTTGATTAATTAACTTATATCACTATACGTTCACCCGGTAAAGTGATGCTAATCGAACACTATGCGGAGAAGTTTGAGAAACACGTCGCGATTATGTCACAAATCAAAAGGTTGTTAATATTCTAGAAAGGCACTTCCTAAGTTAGGAATGGCGCGTCCACAAATTAACCAAATATGATCCGTGTGTCGTGTATTACGAATGTCTTTATTATTTTTATGATGTGTTTTATTAATAGATTATATTTTCTAGAATAGCTGGGAACTAAATCTGACATTTTATAGCATGCAAATTAACGTAGATAGAAAACCCAATAGATAAATTTCTCTGTCAGAAATAGTAGATAAAAATAATGAATCAAATTATAAGACTCTTTTGTTAAAAATGTGGTTCCATTTAGCTAAGTTTTCAGTCGTTGCCGACAAATCGAATGCAACTTCATTAACAAAATTTGTTGAAATTGAACCGCATTCGAGTGAAATATGTCAAACACCGATCAAATATTCCTATCCTAATTAATATATGGTTTTGCTCAAAATTTAATATGAACACTTGCAGATCAGTTTTGCGAAACTTTGTCATACTATTTAATCGAAAAAAAAAAATGGTTGAATAAGTCTGTTAAACGATGGTGGTATTTAGTAGGTATAGTATAATATGGTTTGATGAAAAAAATCGCCAAAGATGATAATTTTTATATTAAACTACGTTAAAAAGATTCTGCATTTCGAGAGGACAATAAAATATTTATTGTGAATGACATTTGCACAACATTGATGAATTAAATTTTGTAAAAAAAAAATACTTTTATCACCGTTTTCAGGATCTTTACGTATAATGACGTCCTACATTTTTCTATTCATTTTTTCACTTGTATTATTTTTGGCAAACCTTTAGTTTCTCCGCACGCCACTGAAGCTGGTTGTATTAAAATGAAAGCAATAGAGCAAATAGAATTCCTCAATAAATTTGTTCTATTGTGTGTTCGGGTCGTTGTAGCGTGGACCAATTTCTCATTTCAAACAAGACCCGCGTAGCCTCGTGGATGGGCCCACCCACGAGTATCAATCCATTTCTGAGGAACCTATTAATAGCACATTCAGCTCTGCCTTGTCTTTGATTCATCAGACATAACATTGTCTGTGGATGTGGACTGAGGGAGGGAGTACCTACCTAAGTACCTCTCTCACATTATTATCTATGAATACCGACCGTCCTCTTATTAATCAAATTTCAATTGTCATTTTCTTAGATGTGTTACCATTTAGTGATTAGCGATTGTTTTCAATTGATGTATGAACAATAATTTGAATTTGTTTTCGGACTTTGGATATCTGCAAGTGACCTGAGACTTAATTTTTCCCTGAAACGATTGCTTAATACTGTTTTCAAGAGAGAAACACTTAACCTTTGTCGGTATCGATCGATCGAAAAGAACCAATAATTGAAAAAAAAAACCGAACCGAATTGAATTTGTGAAAATGTGGCCTAACTTACAAGTACCTACCTACCTAGCAGTTTTCCTTTTTTAAATGTTACGTATTTTGTCTTTAGTATAACAACGTAGATTCTCACAGCAAATGTAAGAATAACTAAATACTTAATACACATTATCTCTTAGTACCGACATTAGTTGGTATAAATAAGTATCACCTTTTGTATGTGTTATCACCGGAACTAACATTATTGTTTCGTTACTCTTTTCGTTCCCTAAATTGAAGTTCGTGCGCGCTGTAAATTCCATTGTAAAATTACTAACTTATTGTTTTGGCCCTTGCTTTATATAGCTACGTAAGTATTTAAATTACTCATCTAACTGTATGAACATTCATTATTTATTATTGACTAAGATTATAGTCACAAATACAAAAAAAACTGAATGTAGACTAAAGTCCTCTTTAAAAAAAAACACAGTTGTACTTTGACAATTTTCTAAGCAACACTGAGAAATGCGTAATCTTAAAAGACAGTATGAAAAATTACTGTTGAATTGTAAAAACTCCATTGAAAACAAATAAATGGGAGGAATTTCATTAAAAGTCCATGGAAACATGTCGTACACCTATTCAAATTCGTAGGGTAAAACAATGGATAAATTCTCCTTAAAAATCTATAATCATAGCTTACAGCCTATAATGAACAAGAAGAAAATGACGGATGAATTTCATACTTAAATTGAAAATTTTGAAATGATTTCAGGAAGTGCTTAATAACAGTTTCGTCAACGGTTTTCTTATCCACGTACCTACGTGATTTCGAACCCCGAAGCTGACCATTTCTTTTTTAACGACATAAGTGTGAAAGATGTTGAAAGTGCGTTCAGTGAGCAGGAATTTATTGAAAAAAATTCATGGCTTTGCATGATTTAGAATTTTGAGCGTATTAATTATTTATCATGCAGTATATTCTGTAGTTCGACGAGATGAAAACCAAACTATTTGAAGATGAGTGAACCTCCACATCGTATTGTTTCTGAGTTATTAATGCGTAGAACTAAATGCCAGAGCGGCACTATACAAAATGTGTGACGTGACGGAACATTATGTGCTATTGTCATAATTCGTGATGTTTTGTTCAATGAGCAGCTCCGTGGGAACTAGCTCTGTTTTTATGAAAATGCTCTTTATTTTAGTAAGATGGGGCAAGTTATTATACTATTTTCACAAGGCATTATAATAGTATAATTGCTTTATTCAAAACAAATTGACGACAAATCGCTCATATACCTACGTACCTACTAACTTATAACAAAATGGTAAAAACGTAGGTAAGTCTTCGCATGCGACTTTCTAGTACAAAGTTGACCACAAAAAATATCAAATATCTACTTTAATTATCACCTATTACTTACCCTGTTTTCTACTTAAGTAATAGAATTTGAAATTCATTGAATAACATAACACCAACTATTGCTTGCTTTTTTTTATATAAAATTTAACAAATAGTCGACAACCCATACAAAATGTATTTATATGCCTAGGAAGACACTAGTTCTTCAACCATTTCACATAATGTTCAAATTTGCAACATCAAGGTGACAAAAATATGGCCACCTTATGCTAAAGAAACGATTACATGTTTACCAATATTCTAAGGTACACTGTATAAAATACGGTCAGAGGAATTAAGATTTTTTTTTTTTTTTTTTTTATTAAAATTTTCTTAAGAAATGGAAACAACATGAGCATGTTCAATGTTTGTAATATTATTCAGATCTAGTACCTAGCGCTTTGCAAATTTATTGCAAGACCATTTTCATAATACTTAACCCAAACCTAATTACATATTTTTTCAGTTTGTAATTAATAATTTATTGATTTTAGGAATTGTGAACTGCATAAGTACCTATGATTACAAACCCGAGAACCCATATAAAGGAACAAAAAATGTGCATTATGCAACGACTGTTTTAAAACAATATCGAATAAAATATCAATTTTATGTACCTCCAGTTACATATACAAGTGAAGCAGTCAACGTAAATGGTTCTCTCTATATTAGTTGTTGCATTAAAAATATGAAGTAGTTACGTTTAACTTGTTTGGTTAGAGGTATTCTTTGTAGATATAAATCTCACCTTTGTAGATAAATCTCATAAAAACTGTGTCAATTATATGAAACACGATCTGCTTGATAAGTCCAGTAGCCGCTGCGTTAGAGCAAGGTCCATCAGCCAACAGCGTGTGTTGATTTACTTGTTGACGCTTCCATTTTAATTATAATTATTCTTCTTCACTGTAAAAGAATGTAGGTACACATAAATTGTCAGTTTTTTTGCTAAAAGTATATGAATTGCTTCAGATGCTAGCCTTCTAATTAGTTCCCCCAGCTTAGTTCTCATCAAGAAATAAGTTTTTCATCAAAGTTTCTTCATAAGATTTCTATACCAGATTGAAGAGATCGTTTTTACACAAAGTTCTACCTTATATATCTAAGTATTTAGTATTCATACCATTGCGACAATTTCTATACCCATATTATATAGATATACATAGTAGTCCAGACCGCTGACGTTATATCCGCAAGGACCGCAAGCCACATCATGTAGTGGTGCGTTATTCTGTTGTTTGAAGCGGACGGATACACATACCATAGTTTCCCCGGTGGCGGAAAAGTGAACTTATGCAGAAAATCAAGAGCTATTTTTTAATCTAAAATGAATTCTCACGCCAAAATATTAAGAATCTTAATTTTTATCAAAGCTTATTAAACTAGGTATACCTATATTATACCGGTATTTGAAACTGCTGAGGGAGCATTAAATAAAATAAAAATATTATTAGATAAAAGTTTGTTATCATTAAACGCAAGGAAAACAAAGTGTATGACATTCAGCATAGACGTCAGGCAGCAGCCTGGTGACGAGCAAACCATTAGGGTGCACGAATGTGGCCGGACCTCGGGTTTGTGCGCTTGTGTGGTACTAGATAGGGTCAACACATATAAATACTTAGGTATAAATATAGATAATAACCTAAGATGGGCCTACCATGTCGATGTTCTGGCGGGGAGGATCAGGCAACTCATTTATGTGTTTCGAAACTTGAGGGAAATCTTTGATGACAAGAGGCTGAGGGCAATATATTACTCACTTGGACAGTCCCGTTTAATGTATGGTATCTTGGGATGGGGCGGAATGGCGAAAACCAACCTCCATCCACTCAATGTGGCCCAAAGGGCGCTGCTTAGAGTGATGTATCGGAGGCCGTATGGATATCCGTCGGACTCGTTATATTTTGAAAGCGCAGTTTTGGATGTGAGACAATTGTATATGAGAGAGTTGTTGAAACATACGCATAGAAATCTCGCAATGTACAGTGACTCGCAAAACTATGTTATAAATATTAACACGAGAAACAGACCGCTGCTCCGGCCGCAACGTGTGAACACGGCATTTGCCCAGCGCCATTTTGTCTTTTTGGGTCCAAGACTGTACAGTAAGGTGTTTCCGACTCTCAGTGAGTCGCTCAATCCTGCCCAGACTAATCTAAAGAGTCTGATGACAAGATGGCTACTGGAGAGGGGCAGGGATGCGTCAGAGAGAGAACTTACATTCATTGAGAGATGAGGGCAGGGGGAGACAGGTAGGAGTGGTCAATTGTTGTGGAATTCGTTGTTTTTGATCTGGAATGGATGTGTGATTGTATGTGATGGCGTGTATAGGATAGTGTGTGTACATGGGTATGTCCTGATCGTTTTCCTTTTTTCATTTTCTACTATTTTGTTTCTTCTGTGTTCTGATTGTTTTGTTTGTGTTTTTTTTTTCTCTTTTTGTGTCTTCCATAGTACAGTGCCGCTATAATTAAAAATTAGTATCACCTCAACACAGGCTGTCGTCTAGTGAGGTGATAAATTCCAAATATGTACCTATATAAATTTAAAATATGTACCTATGAAAAAGTTGGAAAATAAAGAAATAAAGAAATATACTTACTATGATTTTTTTGAAATTTTAACATTGTATTTTTTTCTTGTTACAGGTTTGTGAACATTGGAATTACCTAATACGAAAGTGGTTAATGAAATTAATGAAGCTGCCCACATAAATTGGTAACTAAAAATAAAAATCTCGTAACCAAAAAAAAATACAATAATTGGTTGTATGACTGGATATTGAAAGGGATTTGAAAATGTTTAATTGTTTTGTTCGAACATAAAATGATATGCGCGCGCATGTCATCTAATAAATTTATCTATTATCACAGCAATGACAAAATAATATTGACTCATGTGTAAATTTAGTACAAGCCGGATTCGACTATTAGAGTGCAATTTTTTTCTAAATTGAATCTTTTTCTAGCAATTTTTATATCGAAGTCTAGTTTTGCGTGCAATCAACTTTGAACATGGTTCATGATTAAAGTGCAACGACCATAATAAAAGTGTAGGTACTCGAAAAGTCAAGATCAAGATCGCCATAGATCAGAAACATCTTACAAGTGGTTTGTCTTGTAAAAGTGACTGCCAGGTGAGTCTGTTTCAAGTACAATGGGTGATATGATTATCTATTGGACGGAGATGTCTGACCATAAGTGTGTGATAGCGTGTGGTTATCTCGTTACGTATTTTTGGTAAAGATCATCACAGCAACACAGTGATAGCTTTGTCTGTATCTGTCCCGGTGAGACTTGACCAAAACTTTCTTTAAAAATTTCATGTAAGAAAAATAACGAGATTGTTTTCTTGTCCACTTGTTGACAATACTTAATCTTGTATCTTGTTGAGTGTATATAATTAAATTGATTATGTACGCCAGGCTGACAGAAAACTGAAAAAACCGCATTCTATACTTAATTGTTGTCTCACCTACAGACATCGTGCATTCTCTTCTTTCTGCGACGCAAATTTGTTCATAGAGTCGACGAATAATAGTTTCGAAGAACCACGATTCCTTTCCGCATTAGTTGTACGTTTAGCATTATTTGACATATATTCTCTAGATCTTCCTTTCAATAATAATACACTTTGCATAAAAATATATGTAATAATATGATAGGAGGTCATACGCATTGCGCAAGATCGAGCGCAATGGAGAGCTCCTGTTGCTTCTCCTTGCTCCGGAGTGGGGTTTAATGGAGTTTTGATTTGATTTATATGATAAAACAATACATACGTACTTAAATCCTTATTTCAATGGTTTCTGAACATAACGTATCCAAAATATTCCAAAACATCTTAACTACGTCGTAAATTAGGTACTATTGAAATCTGGTAAAACATATTCCAAACAATCTGAAAGAAACTCTAAAAATTGTGCATTTTGTAAATTCAAGACAGCTAAAGCATTGGTTGACTTTATTCCACCACGCCAAATTGAACACTAGGTTTCGGGTCATTTATCATCAAGATCGATTCGGTCTGTACCTAAGTGGGTAGGTACTTGCAGTTAACACGTTTGTACTGCTGGAGGAGAAATACCACGCGATATAATATAGCCGCCTGGCTCACACACCAGTTTAGACCCGCACGCATGACGTATAGAGCCTTATTGCGCAACTCTATGTAACGATGTGCCTCATTGATCTATAGACCGGTAGCGGATCTATCCGAAATGAAAATCTGTGACCCGAAATTATTTGTGACCCGTAAATTTGAAGGTTATGTTAGTGAGTTCGCATTAAAAATATTAACAAGAACGGTTAATTAATGCGGTTAAAATCACGAAAGTAAAGTCCGTGAAATTCCCGAAATATCATCGCGTAAATCTTTTGACTCACTCTTCTTATAAAGCAGACCTTATCTTGCTTATTGATCAGCTTTATAATGAGCTGGTAGGTACCGGGTCCCCTTATCAGATCTATACAAGTGTTGAACTCGAGAATCATCCATTTATCTTGATCTTGACTCAAGATATAAATGGAGTACTAAAAAGCTCTTGAATTGGAGGACATACACGACGCAATCTTTTATGTCGATAATTTTATCTTAATAAAGCATGATTTCATTTTTTCTCTACATTTATACGTTTTTCTCCGCTTTTTACGACTTTTCATCGTATTGTGCTTGTTTCTTTTAAAATATTACTGGAACCAACAGTGGAAAGGGTCGAGAGCCCGAATAGTTTCGATTTCCATCAACCATGCCATTTATTTTTTAATCTTCTCACAATATAGAAATGTCCTCATAATAAAAAAGACTTTTCAAAGTCTTTCTCGTATATAAAGAATTGTCATATTCATGTGACCACAAGCTGTCAATTGCTTTGAACAATCACACTCGCATAGCAAAACTCTTTTTTATATATATCTTTACTCTTGACATGTTTATTGTTCCTGTAACGAATTGCTTCATTCTGCACTGCGCTTTTACTTGAAAGGCAAAAAAATCATTAATTCTCAGGCTGTTTAGTTTTATATAACTCGGATATCCGAAATGATTTTTTTCTATTTTTTATCATTTCCGCCAAAATTTATTTATTCCATGATGCACTCGTGTCGTAGATACTATAACTGAAGAGAAATCTTTATAAGAACATAATTAATAAGTGGTTGGTGTAAGCTTCGATGCAACATCTCGACAACTTTAGAATATGCGCCCTGGTGTTGGTTGGTAGGTAGGTACCCATCAGTGTTTATAATGAGCTCGGACTTGCGAAACATTCCACACTCCATGCATTGCTTAGAAATTCTTCTGCAAATATTTCTCTCCTATCCTTCGAGGGAAATGGCGATCACTCGTCATAATATCATCAATGCACAAAAAATGTGACCAATGTGTAGTTAAATGTAACGAAAAATTAGAATTGTATCAAATCAGCAATGTTATACCTATAGGCCATCTTGCATTTCTTGTACATTGAAAAGTTGAGAAGTCAGTTAAATTAACGTCTTTTGAAACAGCGTGAAATCACAGTGGCAAGCCAAGTGGTTCTAACTTTAAACTAACCATTCAATTGTATCGAACCTAATTAAACGTTAGTTACTGAAGCGGTTTGTTCCCGGTAACGATTATCTTTCTTTTTCAAAGTACAAGCTTTTCTTTCTGTGAAAGATGTCAATAATGTGTTTATTAGCCCCGATCAATTTTCTTAATAATAAATAAACCAATAGTTGTTTCAAAAAGTTTCTATTTCTCACACTGATCCGAAAATTCCATATCACACGAAAACAATAATGTTATCATTTTTTTTTTTAATTAATCTGGGCTCACCCAAAATGAACACAAATACACCTCTGACATTTTCTAAACACGTTATAGAGCCAATATTCTGTGCTGTTGTGTCTTATTCTTCTTTATTGAATCAAATTTGAAACATTGTTCCAAGTATGCGAAGGTCTCCATCGGTCGACCTGTGTCAACTAATGAAATGAATTGACTCACCCGTATAATGAAATAAGAAATCGTAGTTTATTTTTGGATTCGTCGAATCGAATAATATTTTCGGTTGAATGTGCTTTGGTGCGCGGCGCGGTAGGCTTTGGCGATGTGAATTTTGATTAATTATCTGCCCAAACTTGATCATGTGTAACACTGGCAAGTGGGTGATTAACTATAAGATTTTTTTATAATATTCCAATGTTATTGCTCTCAGCTACTGACCTCACCTCAACCGTGGTCCGACAATATCCGAATCTTAATACAACCACTGGGTAGGTACAGACAGACTAAACCTATTGGTCCGTTGATTTTTAGGATGTGGTCATTATTTATGATCAATTTGAACTTGGTGTTTGAGACAGAAGCCACAAGTTCTCTCCCTAAGCTATTCGAGTTTCTACCCTCTTCAAATTCTCTTCAAAGCCCTTGAATACATAAAACTGTTCTATAACCAAACTGTAGATAAAAGTGAAGGCTTAAATTGTCCATTGCATGAATGATAAATATTTTGTTCCAGCATATCCTTCTAGTTTACACATTTAAGAACTAAAATTGCCTTCATTCAAATTGATTCCATTAAAATGTTGTCACTTCATCACATCATTTAATAGGTACCTATACCTATATCAAATATTCTAAGCAATCTAATTCGCAAAACGCAGCGAGATCCTCGATCTACCCCTACATTTAATGTCAAAATATCAATTAGATCATTTTTTTAACGATCTTTCATACAACTTCCTTACCTAATTACGTACTTCAACCCTCTTCTTGTGTCCAGAATTGAACAAAGGCCTCCCTCTTGGACTTCCATACATCTCTGTCGGCCGCCACCCTCTTCCAGTGGCCCGCTACTCTTTTAACGTCGTCGGACCGTCTTGTTTGGGGCCTACCTACGCTTCTGCGTCCTGTTCTAGGCCTCCAGTCCAGCACTTTCTTCGTCCATCTGCCATCAGACATACGTGCCACATGACCTGCCCAGCTCCACTTCTGGTCCGCGATTCTTTGGATCACATCTGTTATCACTTATCTTGGTATTTTCTTATCCAAACATTCGTTTTTCGGTCCGTAAGTAAAATATTCTAATCTTTCTCTTCATTACTCTTTGACTATCACAAAGCTTATGCATATATACAACTAGTTACATATCTAGGCCAAGAAATTTTCTTTTGACATGAGATACAAATTAAAAAATGTATGTGTAGTAAGAAACAAAACGATTCAATATAGTCAGTCAATGAGATTCTGATAAAGAGTTACTTCCATCAGGCATCATCAACACATGAAGTAATTTAATTATAATTTTAGCGCTGTTGTATTACGGTAGACGTCTTTTACCACGTCAACATCCTCTCATCGTGAATAATTATTACATTTTGTTGTTTCTTTTATCCCAACACTGGACCCGGTGGCTGCGTCTCCTCTACTCCGGACTTAAAAAATAAAAAAACCATGAGCCGCGCTGCTCAGGTAGCCGTACACTTCTACGAAGTCATTAGCCACTGTTCATTAATCAAAAAATGAACACGAATCATATTTCTATGGGTGGGAGACCCACGTAAAAAAGCGCTTATCTTTTAAAAACACATACCCAACCGGAGTTAAACTCTCTCTCAACACTTTTACGATAAACCCCACATACACGACATTCCATAATATATCAAACTATACATAAATTATTTAAAAAATAAAAAACGATACGTACGTGATTGATTTTTTTTATTGTGTTAAATAAAAATATTCCGGGAAGATTAAAAATAAATGTTTTATTAATTAAAAACAGCTTCTTATGGTATTTGTGTTTGAAGGTTGTGTATTGTTTTTTTTTTATTTATTAATTTTTCATTCGAATAACTCACGTTTTTCTAACCTCACATTCCATAAGAACCTTTAAGCGTTCACAATATATGCATACCCACTGCTATACAAAATTAATCATAATATACCTACATATTAAGTACCTATTTTGTTACTTTCTGTTGCTTTTTCCGGCATTGTTTTTTTTTCTATTGTTTTAATCTTATTATTTTCACAAACAGGGTTGTTTTTTTTTGTTTTGTTAGAGATATTGATGATTGCTTATATACTTTATTAAAAAAATGTAAGATCTTTATGATGTGTTAGTGTTCTTCTATAATTGGGTTATTTAGTGATTTATTGTAAATAAAATATGTTCTGTACTTATAGGTAATACCTGTTGAAGAACCAAATAAAATAAATAAATAAAAAAAATATAGTGTCAATAAATATCTTTATTGAAAGGATTTGTGTCTATTTATTTAGTACCTACCTAAGTATGTTTTTCCGATAATAATTATTCTAAATCTGACCTAATATATGTATATATTTTTTCCTCCCATCAGGGTCTCGAAGACGTGGAAGACCCTCTCATACCGTGTTCCGTTCCTTCGAGGCAGAGCTGAGGGAAATGGACTTGGTGTGGGAGGAGGTCATAAGCATTGCGCAAGATCGAGCGCAATGGAGAGCTCTTGTTGCCTCCCTATGCTCCTAAGTGGAGTTCAAAGGGAGATTTGATTGATTGATTGATATGTATCTATTCAAAATCAAAATAAAACCACCTATAGGTATAGTAGGTAGTTTTGAATCTGGGATTATGTCAGTGATGTTGTAGTTCATTTCCATATTGCTTAGCATGAATAGTAATTTTGTATCAAAATGTCGGTTAATACTAATTAACGGATAAGGAAGTGACTTTGGGCTCATTAGAGCAGACACTGTCTCGGCGGTGGTGGCCGAGTAGACAGGCAAACCTACTTCCATCCCGGTCGTGCCAGGGTTCGGAGTGTAATTACTCTTTCGGATGATGGAGAGCAGAGAACCGCAGACTCTTCATAATAACTAATAATGGATAATTGCTTGAATATTCTTAGCCGAGAAACCAATTATCGTAACCCTCCTAATTATATCATGAGATGTCGAATTACATTGTAAAGTAATCATCAACGAATATAATTATCGACTCACCGTTCTTCCTTGAGGTTTTTTCCTTCTCTGCGGTCTGAGCTAGCCAGGTAATATTTGTAATTATATTAATCACCAACTGTCTGCCTACTTAGAAGGCTTCTTAGTCCCCCAGTTCGTCATAGTTTTTCAACTTTAAGAAACTTCCATAGAAACAAAGGACTGTTCATCATTATAAAAAAACAATTGAAAACGTCACTATTTCTTTTAGCAGAGGACCTATATAGGGCATTCAGTCGCACGACTGCGTTAAGGTCATATTTAATAAACCACAAATCATTAGCGTTTTTATTAAAAAATATCATTAATGATCGTTTAAAAACAAATTATTTTTGTTTGTTTAACTCGTTCTAACAAAGGTGAGGACACGTCATTTGAAACTAATTGTTCTGTCTGGATGTACTGAGAGGAATAAGTTATTAACTTAATGAATGTATCAGCTGCGCATAACGATAAGGAAAATCACTGCCGCAATTTATGTGTTATTTCTCATCTTGCTGACTAAGGATAAAGTCAAGAAACTATGAAAATATAAAACGATAAATGAGTAGGTACCTACATAATATTGTGTATGGAACTTTCAATATTTTCATACTTGAAAAATACACTGCTTATATTGGAAACTTTCAGCGATAAGGTTCGCCACCCACCATGTTTCAGTAGGTGAGGCTCGCCACCCATCATGTCTTGTCAAAAAAGGGAGACGAAAATACGGAGGATGAGTTGGTCGGTGTAAGACGCAAGATAGCTTCAAGGTCAATCAGAAAAGTTATTTTTTTTCCAAATGATTACATAAATTTTTCCACCACGCATAATTTATTTAATTAATTTATTTTTCAAATCATTACAAAACACCACATCCTTCATTGTCATACAGAACTTATATAATAATTGAACAAAAAAATATACCAGTTATCTTTTTGATTGTTTGGTTTAAAAAAATAATCGTCCTCAGTATTTTGTGTTGATCTTCTGAGCATATTTGTTTTGTCTTTATCTTTTAATCTACACACTTACCTACTTACTGAAATATCTACTCCCAAATATGCATACATAGGCTTAGTAACAGTAACCGATCATTTCTTCTTATAACGAATATCGAACGAAATCCACAGTAGGTATAATCAACATTGAATAAACTCCCTAAAATCATTACAATGAATAATATGGTGTTCTGCGTTGAAAAGGAATATTTTTGAAATAAGAATATTTATGATTGATTTGAAATCAGATGATTCCTTACACGAACCTTTACAGAAGTACCTACCTATTTCATTTTTTTTTTATAATTCTGTTCAGTTTTCAGACCACCTTGTTTGGCCCTCTGCTATAGAGTATTGATAATAGTTTGCAAACTACTATCAATACTCAGCAGAAAAGATCAAGGAATATTTAACATTATTCTATCTTTCTCAAAATCACTTAAAACATCTTGTAGGTACGAGGAGTTGTTGACGCTCATATAAAGGTGACAATTAATTTGTTTACGCGGCTTGCAGGTAATGAGTATGGTCGACCTGCCCCCTATGGGTACCTACACCAAACATTGTCTCTAAACTAAACAACACTTCCACACAAAATTTGAGTTATGTGAAAATATTAACACGTTTATGACTCATGTTTTGTGTGCCATGGCGGCGTACCCTACTGTGAGTGTCAGTAGTAGGTACATTATTATAGTAGTGACTGGGGCCCAGTGTAAATATTTGTAAAGTAGGCGAGGTGTAATTATGACAAACTATCTCACACTTTGGTACGCTACGGTGGACACCACCGTTAAAATATTATTATTTATGTAGATATAAAAATAATAATTATTTTTTTTTATAATAATAATTATTGTTATTGTTTTTTTTACATGAAAAATATCCCGTAAATTGTGAATGTTTTCACACATTTAGTAAAAAATGAACTTAATGACAGAGTCATAATGCAAAATTCATAAAAATAAAAATAAAGTGACCTACTCACTTAGGTATCCATTAAAATATTTCGTTTTTTAGTACCTTTGCTTTCTTTTAAAAAAAGAACGCTGAATTGTCAAATTATCCTTTAATTTTAATGACTGTAGTACCTTTTGACAATATTCTAGACCTTTAATTGATATTATATCTATTGATTTTGTTTTATACGAGAAGGTTGGTAGGTTTGTGGTTCGGTCATCGGCTTTCGTACAGACGTACTTACCCATGATCCTGCGTTCGTGCTCCGGTTCTTGTTTCACACCACAATCTCTGCATATTGTAATGTCGAAATTCTATATCAGTGAACCCAGACGCATTTAATATGTGAGTACCTACCTACCTACTTATTTTCTTTTTTAGGAAAATGAGTAGATATCTCTTAAAAAAATCATAAAAAATAAGAAATTATAAGGGTTAAACTTTTTGGAGGGACTTAAAAGTTCACAACCCATGTTCACAATAAATGAACCTCTAATTACTAAACTAACAACGATAATTATTAGAAAAAAAAAAGTGTTGTTTTTTTATCTTGGTTCCTACCGTACGACACCTCATAAATCATAGGCGGTTAGTACACTAAGTCAACAGAGAACAGCACCTTGTTTTATGGTGAGTGAGTGTTTGTGTTTCATTTGAATAGCGACATGTTATATAATGACCGAGTGTAGTACTAGCGGTACCAGCGTCGTGGTCCCCGCAAGAGTAATTAGTGGATGTTAATCACCGTCAAAATAATGACATCAATTAAAAAACAAACAACGACCGTTTCGCCTTTCCGGTGCGACTTTGATTACCAGCGGCAGATGTGCGTATAGACCCGCGTGAAAATTATATATTTATGTAGATCAAATCCTGGTATAACGAAACTCTTTTCATTATATTGAATTCATGAGAAATCATCGCTTTTAAGTAGGTATATATTATGAAAGCCGTTCGTAATCATGTAATAAAATGTTATATTCGGTTAAATTCGATGGGAATAAATAAATTTAATTCAATTGTGTGGAAATATTTATTTGTTATGTGCATTACAGGGGCCTATTTCAAACTATTTTGACGGCCCAACGTGAGCAACTGTCTTACACAATATCACACATCACGTTGGAAATACCATAAAATTATTGGCAGTGATAGCCATTTTATTACATTTGACAGTTTGATCATTTTCGCAAGCAGTCAGAAGGCTCGTTTTATTGAGAACTTCGATACTTTTCGATTTCTTTATAACATGATTTTTGTCTACATGATATTGTTGAATATACATCCGCCTAAGCCATTAATATCGACGCCGACGGTTCGTTATTATTTTTGGTATCCGCAGATTTTACGTTTACAAACAATAACCGGCAACCATATTTTCGAGTTTGGCTGCAGAGGGCGTTTCATTTAATGACCAGAGGAATGAGCTAACACCTCGTAAAATTATTTTAAGTGAACCATACTTCCCCCATAACACTACTCACAATGTCGTTGCGTCGAACATACAATGTTCTACCATTTTCTTTATTGAAAATAACATTGATTCAATGTAGGGCTAACCGAATCACTCCAAAGCGAGTGCAGCGCTAAAAAAATAGGTTTACATTTCTTAAGGGGAATTATAAAGCTCATTACATAAATGTGCAAAATAGTTATGTTTTCGTGAAAAACCCCCTTAAATTTCAAATAGTTAACGTGTTCTAAACTTAAATTTTACGTGAATATCCCTGTTGTATACATTAGTGAAACAAAGAATATAATTAATGGAGTACTGTGACTATATGATATTGTCCTGATGAGCGCGGATATGAGCATTTAACTTCTTCCTACATAGTCCTTAATTCCCGATACAGCGTCTCACATATCACGATCGCTTCTCGTCCAATCATAATATTGTTTAAAAAAAAACTGTTGTGACCTCACTGTGATGACCTGTATAGACTGACTCATGACATCTCATCAAACGAATTCCTTTCATAATTATAATCTCTAACCCTCTACTGGCTTCGTGTTCTGTTCTTTTATTTTGTACCTATAAGTATAGTCCTTGTTCCTGACTAACAAACATTCTATAGACTTCCAAATAATACTACCACTATAGTGGCACAAGTGTTTTTTTTTATAATTTAATTTTTTTGTTTATTTTCAACAAAGTTCATTTTAAAATATTATTGCATTGTTTTATACGAATGTAATTATTATTCTAATTGGATTGATCAAATCTTGTGCTAAAATTGGACATTTATTATTATAAACCAATTAAAAAACGTTAGGTCTATGTTCTTTGAACAAATATCATCGACAAACACAGAATTCATGTCATGAATCGAAATATACATGGTTTCATATATCTATTCCGCAAATCCTGAAAAACAATACTCGCTTTTTCTACCTATATTCTGATAAAAGGAAGACACGCGGTCTAAAAGTAGACAATTTTGTGATAGACGTATTCTCCAAGGGTAGCCGTCAAAACTGTTAATTCTATGGGAAAATAAGAATTCGTTAAGGCTACAAATACTACAAAATTACATTTTTTTTTCAAATGCAATAATGAATTGGCTCTGTTAAATTACTTCCATCGCACATTTTCAAATTATATCATTCCAATACAACGCATAATTTGTATTGTGTAGCCAAGCGTGAAAATATCTATCATTGCGAGAAGAATTTCGCGTCTCGGAACATATTAACCAAAAAGCAGCGAAGTAAGGACGGACGGGCGTTTATAGCACTTAGTTTATGGATCGTAAATTATCAAGACATTTTATGCTACCTGTTGACTTATACTACTCTAACACTAAACTGCTATAGTAAAGTCTGTTTCCTCTGTGGAATGTGAAGGAAACAATAATACATTTAACTACATTATTATTGTTCGGAAACATTCAGGATGAGAAGTGAATCTATTGTCATTGTCTACACATTTTATCATACCTACCTTTGCATAGATTTTCCGTTTTTTTTTCTAAATAGAGAAAAACTTGTGTTAGGTACATTCAGGCCTAGTTTCTAGAATAATCTTTCCCTTATGGGTTAAAAATTTTGTTGAACCAATTTAGTATGTATACTGCGTTTCATAAGAGAATGCACATCTCTGGCCCGATTGGGGAAAATTTCGTGTCAGTGACTGGCTTTGGAAGTAGGGAGTTACGAATGCAAACCATAGAAAAATGTACCTACATACCTAATAAGATATTAAATACGTGGTCTAACATAGAAAGTGAACTGTGTAAAATGTTGTAGTTGTTATTCTCTCATTTGACAGCAATAATTATTGTCTATGATAAGTAATAATACAAACAGTGCATATACCAACAAAGTATAATATGACATACCTACCATCGTCAGTATTTTAATAATGATTTTCATATATTATGTATATTCCGATTATCATAATTTCCTGATGACAGTGTAATTATCTTCTTGTATTCTGTAATTATTGTGCCCGGTGTAATTATAATCTTTTGTAATTCATCATTTTTTATTTCGAATAAACAGGATGCCTATAATGATTTGTTTGTCGCATCAATCGCACTTCCAAAAAGTCATCCGTTCACATTTTATAATAAAAAACCATTTTTGTGCACGTGTTATTTCAAATTTTGACAACAAGTTCGATTTGTTTGAATTTAGAATTTTTCCAAACCATGGACATCATACCACCCGCCACATTATTCCGCGCTCAAATCAAAATTTACCTACATGTCGTATCTACTAAAGTGAGTGTGTACGTTCGAATTTTGCACTTAGGTACACCTTTATTACAATTAACTACAAATGTCAATATGTCTACTTTTTTATTAATAAATCTAAATTAATATTCATCCACATTGCCTACATTTAAAATATTTATTTTACATACGAAAAATGACAAATTATTTAAAAAAAAATCAAATGATCATTTTATGCACTTAGTACCGCTATTACGTAATACAATTTTTTTACGCGACATCATTACTTTGAATACTTGACCATTAAATAATATGTAATTACACATACTTATGCACACTCACTCACACATACAATAAAACATACATACATTATATAATGTAGATATAATGTGTCATACCGGAATTTTGTAAGGAGCGTATTAAATACTGCTGTATACTTAGGTAGGTACTGTGTTTATGGTATAATTATTTTGTATGTATGTGCGGTGTTGTAATTATTAAAAAATATTTAAGAGTTCTGATGATTATTTATTTTTCCATCTGGCAACCGTTTCAATTCTACACAGAATATCATCACTTTTTTGTCAACATGGTGTTTTTAGATTTTTTTTTTAATAAAATTGTCAATATTTATTTATGTAAAGGAATGTATGTACCACCCAGATGTGTATCCGCCCATTAAAGCCTCCAAACTGATGTTTATATTTTCATCTCCGTTTGACGATATCAATCTTAATTCTTGTAAATGTCCAATCAAACTATTAAAAGACCAAAATCCATAATATAAATTATCATATTTATTATGACCTCCTCGCTTTTATGGCCGTCCCGGGATGTGACACCGAGTCACACGCGTTTAAAACATCGGTCACCCGTTGTCTCTCACCATATATCTCATTATTAACCGCATTATTTTAAAATCATGTATATGTAGTACATACAGTTCCTCGTACCATACATTTTTCTGTGTAAAATATTGCTTAATTTTCCTAAGATATTACTGTTCGAAATTCAAACAAACCATATCAGAGAAAAACAATCGGTTCTAAATTTATAAAAAATATAGCCTACAACTAGCGACATCTAGTATCAGATGTCCCTTATGGTCTATTTACATTTTCCAGAGAAAACAATCGTTCTAAATTTAAAAAATATGTAGCCTACAACTAGCGTCATCTAGTGTCAGATGTCCCTAATGGTCTATTTAGATTTTCCAGAGAAAACAATCGTTATAAATTTAAAAAAAATGTAGCCTACAACTAGCGTCATCTAGTGTCAGATGTCCCTAATGGTCTATTTACATTTTCCAGAGAAAACAATCGTTCTAAATTTAAAAAATATGTAGCCTACAACTAGCGTCATCTAGTGTCAGATGTCCCTAATGGTCTATTTAGATTTTCCAGAGAAAACAATCGTTATAAATTTAAAAAATATGTAGCCTACAACTAGCGTCATCTAGTGTCAGATGTCCCTAATGGTCTATTAACATTTTCCATAACAAATAGGATTGTTTTAACGTACCTATAGAGGTTTGTATGCATTTGGTGTCAGACCACATCTCGAGGTGTTTGATATGAAATTACAATAAGTTTCCTTGTCAACCGGTTTCGTAGGAAGTTCTTATAATAATTTTTGTTAATATCACTTCGGTTAAGAAAATATTATTTATCTTAGGTAGGTACACAATCTATATGTAGATATTTTTTTGTTTTTATAAAATATGGCCGCTATACATTATAATTTTATCTGCTTACATAAGTTATAATAATCAACATTACAAAATAAATTACCATCAAGGAAAATGCTGCCTCACGAGGTGTGAGCCTGTATCGAGGATAGCGAATAATATATACCTAATAGAAAAAACAATAGAAACAGCAATCAAAAAAGAAATACTTACATAGGTACCTACCTCAATAACCAAATTTCATACAAACCGATGTTTAAATCTTATAATCAAATGATCAATTAATTTTGTTTATCTTTAATAATACTAGAAAAAACTTATCAACATTTCAAATTTGACATATCCATGTCATTGTTTTTGAAAGAAAAATGTGAAATAGCACTCGCTCAGTCTTTGACAATGGAACCTTAATAATGTTCAAACTTATAATCTAAATTAGTTATGGTCGAATTTTGTGCACTGGTCGACCACTAGTTCTTATAAAATATTATACGATTTATTATTATTTTTTATCAAATACCATGATATTTTCGTTTTTATATACATCAATGCTTATGTTATATTATTGTTGTCTGCACGAGTATAACCAATGTTTGAGGGCTCTTAAGGTTTGAAGCTTTTGAAGATAACATGAGGCAAGAGTGACAATAATGAAGATAAGGATGTCCCTACGGTGGCAAGACCCACCTCAATTGATGGGCCGTAGCTTTTTGACACCCAACCTAGGCGTGTGGTCAAATAGATAGATCATTAAACAGTCTCAACTGACTGTAGACGCACGGCCACTCCAAAACTGGTTCTAGATTTAAGGTATATAATATATATATAAAGATGGTTTGTTTTAAAACTAGCTAACAGGGTTGGGCAAAGGTTATTTTCTTTTATCTAAGCTAAACCGTTTGTTTCTTCCAAACTTAACATAAACTTCATTTTGTTTAATTGATCTTTTACACGGCTGTCATTCTTTCTTAAGATTGACAAAAAACAGCTTCATAGTCTTAAACTATATAGTTAATTTTTTTAAGTTTTTAAATTGGCGACTGTCTACAATTTTTAGTAAAACATTGGTCCGTCAACAAATAACAATGTCTCTTTTTTCTAATTAAATGTGTTAAATCGTCTATTCAACTAACAATTAAGATGTTTTTATAGAAATTCTACTCATCTCAGAAGAAAAAGAAAGCATTTCATATATCAGCGAGATTGGTCATATAATAATAATGAACAATTTTCTATACAAAGGTGTCAGTATAGCCGGCGGAACTTATTGCCTGAGGCAATTTTTGGTTTGGTTTGAGATTGGTCATATGTATTTTTACCACAAATGGGAGTTATCAATTTTATTCTTAGCATCATAATTACCCTTTAAGTAAATAGTATTGTGTAGATTCTGTAGATGGTTGCATTTTCATAAAAATTAAATCGAACCCCGTTTTCTAAGTATGCCTTTTTAAAATGGCTGCGTAAATTAGAAAAAACGCTGTTTTTTTGCAGGAATTACTCAAACATTAAAAAATACATTTTAAAAAGTTCACCCCTGTTCAGGCGAAGATGAAACATCGCCTCTCGGTAGAACTGAACACGTGTTATAATTTATTAGGACTTATTTTTATCAATGGAATTCCTAACACAATGAAAAATAAATAGCCATATACATTACCTGCGTGCATATTACCTATACCTATCTATTGAAAAAGAGAGATTATACTAAATATCGTGAAATAGCTTTATTTTTTTGTGAGTAGGCAGTGCTTAATATTGTATTATTAGTATTTCCCATTGATTTATAACGCAAAAAAAAAGATTTTCCTATAAATAACATCGCTTGCTATCCGCGGAGTTTTGTATTTTTAGAAATGTCGCCGGATTTATCCTCACATCCCATTACATTATATTCAGAGGGTTTCCGTGGAGTGGGAATAAAAAATATAAATAATATTTTTGTAGAGTAACCTAATGTGATTTAGGGAACGTAATCCGCATAATGAAATGTATTGTTTATTATCAATAATTATTATTATAGAAATTTTTTTTTTACTTTTCCTTCTAGAGAATTTTTTTTTCTCATACAACCTCTCCTTTTCGTTTTGCTACTGACCGGGCCTTCCTTGAGGACAGAATCAACATGTTCGATGTCCGTGATTATCGGTTGATTCTTGCCGTCCTTTCATTACAGCATAACACGGCTAAATAGGTTATTATTTATACAAATTCGAATTCAATATTCATAGTAAACACAACGTCTGTCGGGATTGTTAGTAAATAGTATAAAACAGTCTTATGGTAGCTAAATTTTCTGACAACTGTTCACAATAAGCTAGATCCTTGGAGAAGATTAGGTACATATTATGTTTGTTTCCATAATGGTTAATTTCGAGATTTCGTCAAACTATCATTCTCTGCCTAATGACTAAAGCAGGTACACAATTAAAATGACTTGGAACCTACCCATTTACATTCACTTCAAATATGTGGCTTTTGATCATAATAATTAGTCATTTCCTTTACAAAGGAAAGGAATTTCATGTAGCCGAAAAGATTATTTAACTTTCATTTAAAATATAACCCAGTCACTGACGTGTACATAGCACATCTACCCGAGCCATTATATACCCATCATCTTGTCCAGCTACCGTTTTACACCTGTGAGTACCATACCATACTGTGTACATAATTCATGTTTCTCGCTATGTGATGTATACATCCCCACCATACCTATGTGTACACACTCGCCTAGTGTATTCAAGTTAAGTGTTTTCAGTGAACTCATTATCTCAATAAGCTGTGAGCTTTTGAACCAACTTATTCTGATCCGACCGTGTTATTATGCTGTAATGATTGACACATTGCTTTAAATTTACCAACACTCCAAAACTTGGTTATTGTTTTGTTCAGTAATTTTGCAATATTGTTTTTTATATTATGTATCATATCAGCGCCGGTAAATACTTTCTTTGTCTGATAACAATATCCAGAAAATTTGCGTATGCCAATTGGTTTTCTAAATTTTTAATAAATACACGTAGATACGTAAGGTGATACCAAACTAAAAAAAAATGAGCTATAAAATTTTCTTTTTTTTGTTCGATTGAGCTTTTTTATAATTTAGGAAAAAATACCAATTTAATAAACCGCTATGAACGGATAATTTTTCAATTTAATGCAGTCATTTTCTTCTAATAGTCACAAATCTTTTGTGGCTATTGCTATTTTTGTTGATTTATTTGTTTTCAGAATAATTTTACAAAAATTTCAGCTAATTTTTTTTTAGTTCTTTAGTACCGAACACATAATTAATAAAAACACTCAGATCCCAAATGTGAACATAAAACAATATTGAATGGTTTTCGTACGCTTTTTCCACAAAACATTTTGTTTGTTTGATTATAATAATCGGCTAGTATAATGTTCATCGAAGAGTTTAGAATTTTGTTTCCGTGGCTTTGTTTTTAACATCTAAGTGCTAACCAGCCTTTTTGTCTCATTAGAAACGAAATTATTTATTTGACATTGCTTTTAACTAAAACGGTTGCAAAGTGATTTGTTTAACCTTTTAGTTGACAAACTGTAAACATTTTAGGATGTTTGGTTGTGTTTCTTCATTCACATTAGAATTTATTTGTACAAACAGCCGGTTTAAAAAAAAGAGGCTAAAGAACACATTAGCTAAAGGAACTTTTAAAATTTAAAGTTTCCTAAGCGCGTTTCATAAAAAAATATTCCCGCTTAATTTTGCTAATGTTTGAAATGTCAAAAATATATTTGCAAGTTGGTGGCAGTGTTACCATGGAAATGTATGGAAACCATTGGCTGTTCACTAATATTATCGCGGAATTCTGTTAATCTGTCAATTTATTTCTCAATGGAGCATCACTGTGCCGTTATTTGTGTTAATTTATTATTATGGAATTAGTAAAGGAAATCTGTAAACAATAACATGTTTTCCACCCTATTTAAGTCATTTTTGTCCACAGTTTCACCGTATTCAAATGTTCATCATTTGTGACAGAGAGAGCGCCACGCATTTTTCTATGAACTCCGGTGGCAAAAGATTGAACTACACTAAAGTCTACTTTAAGTCCCAATAACGAAACATTAACGTAAAGTGTCATTTTGTTGTTACGAAACGCGTTATTTTTAAAGGAAACTTAAAGTCTCCTTTATTTTTTATGAAACCGGCTGTTACTTGTGTTTCTTAATTCATTTAAAACTACTGTAGGTACTGCGCTGTTTGGATTAAGTGTAATATTGTAGTGATTTCAACAAAATGAAGTAATCCTGTATTTCCCGGAATCATATGACGAATACTCATTAGAGCGGACGCCGCTTTCGTATTAAAATTCACATCTTAGGTGTATAAAGAGTTACCCAGCAGGCCACGCAAATACAGGTACGCGTCTTTATATAGGTACAATGTGTTTTCTCCACACTTGATCAAACTAATTATCCGAACAAAATACAAAATTTTATCAATGTTAATTATTGTGAAAAAAAATGTTAATCATGCATTAAATAAAGTGCCTCATTTGTATTAAAATAGCTTTTGTTTCAATTTTGGCAGTGAATATTATTAAAAGAGATAGATCCCTAGATCTAAAAAAAATATTGAGAACTAAATATGATATTTACTTAATTAATCTAATTAAAAATCTTTACAAATTGCTGTAAAATTATTGTATTTTTCTAAGTTTCCGTTTGTTTCTGGTTTTCAAATGAGATGAATTTGGAGACAATAGACTGCTTACATGAAGAGAAAACAAATAAAAACGTAAATTATGACATTTATTTTTATAAAATGAAAGTGTCCTTATTTTATTTAATAGAGACACCGGCAGAACATTGAACAACACAAACAAACAAAAACATGAAACAAACACATAGAATATCCAGTGCTCCAATAACAGGTATCTCCCGCATTGCTATTGTGCATAGTTAGGTAAAATATAAAATAAATATAAAGAACTTTTCAAAAAAAAATGTAATTTTACCTAATAAACAAAAGTCATATTTTACTCGCACATTTCGTTTGTTCAAGCGTCGAAAAAACGCATTTGTATAGGTATACTGAGGTGAGTAATGGGTAATTGGTGAAGCTGGGGCCAATCTCCATTTAAAGAAGAAGTGAGGCCAAGACCGGTAGCACGTAGAAATAAATTACCACGCGACCTAACAAAAAGCACACAAATAAACTGCAACGTTCATTATTAATTGAACATCTCACACAAGTCAACGCTTATAGGTAGATTTAGTCATTCACGCCTTTATTAAAATAATATTTCTTTCACATTCAAACCTTCTAAAGAATCACCAGTAATAATTATTAGATGTGAATTAAGGCGAGCTTTTCGTTTTCTTTTATGCTGTCTTCAAACGGTAGCTCTCTTTCTAACAAAGAATTTCGTTGCCAACAAGTTACCGATTCATCAACAACCGTATAGGGGTTTTGACAGAATCATCGTTCGGAAATTTGTTCGAATGTTAAGCTCTTAATTATTGTCTCTGGGTTGTTCCCCGAGCAAAAGCTGTCAAAAGAATATATTTCAGCACTATGAAATTCTTCTTCTTCATGTGTCATGTTGGGTCCCCCCAACGTGGACTATCACTCAGGAGTATCTTTCCCTGCAAGCTAAATGGACTAAGCGCTCCGACTTTTCTTTTTCCTATGATGTAGAAATGAAAAAAAATATCTCATGAAATCATGTTTTATTTCGAAAAATTATCGCCGAATGATTTTGTTGTCTCTTAATAAGACGAGTGTAGGAGCTGTTTCGGGTAACAAGAAATAGACAGGCCTACAAGGAAGTGATTCCCAACGTCGAGATAAGGCACAAAAAGAAGTATAACTACTGATCATTTATAAACCGTCCGTGCATACAAACTATTACTCATAACCCTAACACTAACTAACTCTCCCTTTTACACCCCACTCAGAGGCATAGGGAGGCAACAAGAGCTCTCCGTTGCGCTCGATCTTGCGCAATGTTTATGACCTTCTCCCACACCATGTTCCACACACAAAAACCCACGTTAAATGTTTTTCAATTACTATAATTTCCCGTAGTTTTACATTGAAATTATTTTGCATTGTGCGCGATTTACTGTAAAGAGTAGTGAAGTTGTTAACTATTTATCCATAGCGTGCACGCATGGGGATAATTACCATACATTGGTAATCCTGGAAGAAAGATGGTCATTTAACATTATTATCCTAGGCAAGAGGAGCTTTAGTATGTGGTTAAAACTTCTGTGTGTTGATGATTATTCAAAGCTTGCTCATAAGTCTATTCAACACCTGATGAATGACTTCAATTTAAATACACAACCTCCATCTTGATGATTCGTTTTATTTGCCCAAGCCATAATTGGAGTAACTAACCTAGACGTGTGGCGCCAACCACCATAAAGAACGGATTCTATGGAATCATGATTGAATTATTCAACAATTTCATACAAAATAATAATAATTGGAAAAAATACTATAAAGAATAAGAATTTTTATTGGTGGCTAACGCTAATACCAATACGTAAGTGCAAAAGAGAGAAAAAACGTAAAATATGTCCTGGATTGTGATGATCGATTAAGAAGATAACGAAATATTTAAAGGAACCAAAGGAACATAGAGCCAAAGCTGGAAGTAGAGTATATTTTCTTAATCGTTGATATGGACACTAATCTGTCATCGTCCATCAATTAGTTCTTCCTTGCTATAGTTTCCATAATGTCCAATATCAACCATCAAAGAAAATATGCCCTGTTTCTAGATGCGGTTCTATGTTCGTTTGGTGTAAACACACTCTCATAATATGTAGTTATAGAGTTTTCCAAAGTTTCTAATTCATTCGGATTATTTCTTTTGAGAAAGATAATTGCATCAAATGGGTAGGTATCCTGGTAATGAACCAAACAGATTATGAATAGATAATCAAACACAGGTCTTAAGGATTGGTATGGGGAATATCTGGGCAATTCATTGACTTAGCAAGAAAAAAGAAAAATGCTCCGTGCAGCAATGAATTGTTAGTACCGGCAATCATTTACTATCCAAGGGATTTCATAAAATAATCATTAGAAGAAAAATATGTTGTTAACAGGAGTAATTTTCCGTAGAAAGAATAAATTCAGGGCATGTGTAAGTAAGTAGCCAGTGAGTAGGTAATGTATAATTTAATGATGATGTTTTCATTTGTAATTCTCCATCACTAATTATATTCTCACGAAAATCAAATGTCATTGCGCTAATCACTGGTCTGACGTCATCCCGTTGCCAGCAAATTACCATACCAGGGTAATTTCTAAATCAAACATCGAGAAGATGCCAATTCTAAACGAATAACATCGCTCAGAAACTAATTGATTTGTAAAGTATAACTTAGAAATCTCCATGAAATTATATTGACTGCACCTTGTGGTTTTACCAAATCTCAATGACCACGCATGGTTACTTTAAAAAACATTATCCAGCCGTCTTTGATTTGACTTTGCCTGTACTATTCTTTCCGTGAGGGATTCGGTTCAACCCTAACTTTCCGCAATATGGAACATCGGATAAGTAGGATGCCCATTGTCCAACAATTATGAGATCACCGTGTACTTACTGCTTTTTGGTCGTCCTTGAGCAAGACGGCTTACTTATTTATGTCTCGCTAGAAGTTTCCGTCCGAATGTTTTCTCTCGAAACGCTCAACTTGTGTTTTTCTTTGCATAGCGTTTTCCTTCGAACGGGTAAGCCCTTCTTTTACCTACTTTGATAGTGGCCCATCAGTACCCTTACTGGCGAGTTCTTCTATCCTTATTGGTTTTAATGATGCTGATTCTTAACCTCTTTGACATTTCTATTCGTACATCGAAAATTCGATCCTTGTTTATACATTGTATAATAACACTTCTCAATCAACATTTTACGATTTGTTTTACTGGGGAGACAGGTTTGCAACATATTAAGTCCCTATTGGGAATATGAAACCATACAAACTACTCTTTAATACTCTGAAAGTGTTAATTAGATGTGCGCGGAACACACGATAAATACAACTCATGTGTACGAACTCAATTTCATAAAATTTCCACATGAGTCTCATTTTCGTTTATTAATTATTACACATGAGCCATATTTTGTGTGCAACGACGATATTCTAAATTAATTACGCTTGTCATTTCTATTAACATCTTGGGTGTATTATTTGCGAATAAATAATAAAATTTAATTATATTGCGATAGAGTCAACATTGCCATATATGAAAAATAATAATATAAGTATGACTAATGTAATTTATTTTATTTTGTTCACAGGTAACACTGAACATCAATCTGTGGTTGGAGAACAATATATCCTTAGACGTAGGTACTAATTAAGTAAATAAGAAACCCCACCACAACCATCGACAAGTAACTATTAGTTATGAATTGTTCATTATTATTCATTTTTTTATCAATTCTTTGACTTGAACAATTTCTCAAGTTGGATGAGGTGAAAACTTGAAATAAAAGAATATAGGTTCATCCTTTCTACCTAGCATTTATATAATACTGTTTGATGAGGAAAAGAACATTAAAATAGAAAACAAACATTTATAGAGGAACAATTAAATAAAAATAACGAATTCATAAAAAACCGGATATGTTAAAAAAATATTTTTAAAGCCATGACCGCCTACCTGTGAATATTCAAATAAAAAAATACTTCGTCCAAATGAAAACATACAGCGCTGGATGTGTCATATTTAATAATCGGCCCACAATTAAAAACTCATCATAGCAACAACAAAATACAATATTTCGTCGCGCGTTAAACCTTTCGTCATTAAACCGCGCCGGTGTTTGTCCATATATAATTACACCCGGGATCAATAATTAAACCGTGCTTAACCGTTATTTATGAATGAGAAGGGAAATCATATTTCAATTACATACAATTAATATCGTCACGTTTACCGTATTCTTTCTCGTTCTTTAAAGTATTGAAAAAAGAAAGAGAGGTGTGAACACTCTCATAAGGCCTAACTCACACATAATATTCGGTTCGGTGCGTGCATGCTTCGTTCTTTTTCGGTCATTGTCGACAAATTAATAATGTGAAACGATTATTGTCGGCAGTGACCGAAGAAATAACCAAAACCGAACCGAACAGACTCGCATATTATTATGTGTGACTATGAATGTACATATATTATGAGATCGTGACAGGCTGGTTTGTTCTTTGATAAACTTTGATGTGTTCATAGAAATCCCCTAATGACCGTTTTTATTCTATGAATCAAAAACTGTTAATACTATTTATAATACTATTTAACCTCTTAATTGCATTTTTTTACTTCATAAGTGATTTTATGAATGAACTTTTTGTGTGAATCACTTGACCATTCATCAATGACTGTATTAAATATGAGACGGATCTTGCAATAACAATACGGTGACGCAAAATTCTAAACGAAAATCACTTGAACTTTACAATGAAATTCTTGGGCAAGTAGTTGCCTGCTGATTCGTTAATGATTCGCCCATATTTGATTTAATTCGCTCATTGATAATTTTAGTAAATAATCTTCGTATTTGTTAAAGAACGGTGCTAAACAATCAATAGAGACTTTTTTTTTTAATTTAAAGTACCTAACCCACTTCTGACTTCAGAAAATAAAATACTTTACATTCAATATTTCCAATATTTTTGTTGTTCAAATTACTCAAAACTACGTGTTTTTTTTAAGGAATTTTAGGTATTCCTTGTTCATCTAACAAGTTCTATATTCAGTGAAACAGTATGCAGGGACATGGTTAGATAACAGTTCTTTAAAACGTTGCCTTTACATGACTGCAAATCAGTCTAGTTCAGAAATTGATCCCTGTAAAATAGTTCATTTAGTTCGTTTCCGTATAAACATCAGAGGCTCTACAACCCAGATGGGATCTCGGCCTCCTCAAGAGCTGCGATTCGGCGCAGAACTCCCACGTGTTGGGCGCCCCGCACAACGTCTTCCAACCACCGAAGCTTCAGTTTTCCTTGTCTTCTTCCTCCCGACAGAACCTTCTTCGGCTTATCCTCCTTGGCCATTCTTTGGATATGTCCAGCCCATCTCATTCTGCCATTTATTATTTCTGCAGTGATAGTGAGGTCTTTATAAAGGTAGTTCATCGTATTAAGATGGAACCATTTTCGTTTTCTTAGTCAAATATTGTGTTAGTAATTATTCCACTTATCAAAAGCGATTCAACACCTTCACAACCATAGAAAACATTCGTTTTTTTTTTTTTACTAAAACTTGAGCTGACTGAGTTTCGTCTTGTCAGAGTTGGAATAATTTGATAACTGCTGGATGGATGAAGGAGGAAATCGTGGACACGACATATATTGGAAGTAAATTCCTCCCTAATGGCTGTGAATGAATCAACATCGAGAATTCTGCGCGTCTTCAATCATCTTCGTTTGTAATTAATCATATCCATTAATTTAGTCGAAGCGCCTCTATAATTAGACGCGCATATACACTAATAATAATATTATATGACAACTACGCAAATCAATTCCTTGGACTCGGGCCAAATGGTGTCATTTTTTTTTAATTATTGCCATAGAGTGTTGCCCATCGTATGACTAATTAGCATGGTAGACACGTTGAAACACTAATTAAAATAATTCACGATGTTGCCATGTCGCTAAAATATATTTTTTTTTTTTTTGTAAAATGTTAATTTAGTACTTATTTAACAAAATTCGTTAGTGCCAATGTTTAGTACGAAGTTCAACCATGCATTAAACCTGCTGACTACAACTACCAATAGAAGATAAACTACAAACCTATCTAGCCCTCAAGTTCCTTCGATCTGAACCGATCTCATCCGTTGATCTGTTCGCAGTCTCTTATGCTTTGTTTTCCTACAAAATTAAAGCAGCCGTAACATTACGAACGCAATATTCTTTTAACTAATGGTTAATTAGTGCACAGAAGAAATATAATATGGATAAAGATTCGTAATTTGAACTATTTATATTTTTAATAGTAGGTACCTAAAGCTTTTTAACGAACATCAGCAGACTGACAAAAAAAATATGAAAGTTTGTTATTTTTAATTAAACGTATGTTTTATCGGCGTCTCACAATGGCGGGAGGTTTAAAAAACTATGCGTTGTTTTCCTTAAAAGGTAAAATGCCATTATGAAGCGACAAAAATGGTCTCGTCTCCTTCGTGCTAATTTCAAAATATATACAGATCCCATACTAATTAAGGAACACCTTTAAGACCATTACGTTATATAGTTATCTCAGTCATTCCTCGAATAAATAATATGATGATAATTATGATGAGCACGGAATACTGATAATGATTTAAATAAACTAATGATTTATTAGAGATATTATTGAATTTATTAGTCAGGACTTAGGAGGGAAGGCAAGGCAAAGGCATCGTCCGCCAACACGTACGAACTGTACTAAAAAATTAAAGTCCCCACATTTCATTCCATTGACACCGAAGAATTCCCCCGGCCGCTTGGTTGACACTTTTTCATCTGCGCGGAATAATTCCCATCAATTCGGTGCCGAAACGAACGCGTTCCATTTTCAAAAACTTGTCGCGATTTTTATTTCTCAATCGGTGTTGCCATCAGCACTAAAGGGAGACTAAAACCCGGTAAAAACAAATGAAGACGCGTGCCTACCCAATAGTTTTACATAAATAAATGTTTAATTTTGTTTACTTTCTTGTTCACTTTAGTGGATATCTGGTGTTATTATGTAGCCATGTACATGTAAGAATTTCACACCTAGCTGTATGTACTGTGGTGTGTTGTAGGTAGGTAGTTGTTAACAAACAAGTTTTGACGTTTTCGGTCGGTCACGCACATATTAATATTCCTGTTAACTTATTTATATTTTCTTCGTGGTTACTCACTCTTCCTTATGGAATAAACAGGATTTTAGTTCACGTCATACGAAGTAGATACCTATTCGTCTATTAAAAAATAAAATAAAATGATAAGTATTTACAATTCGGTCAAAGTCCCTAAACATAATGAATATTATGAAATTTGAAAATATTCCAGAACACATTTTGTTAAAAATTTGAATTCCGAACAATATTTTCGCGCGCACAAAAGTTTCACTGATTACAAACATTGCTGAGCGTCCGTCATTAATGAAATTAAAATTAAAAAGTATCCCTCAGATAGTGGTGTTGTTGTTGGGATGGTGGTATTGAGCGATGTCCCAGCGCGCATTCTTCTCGCGCATTCCACACGTAGGAATCCTTATTCCACGACACATCGTAAGGAATCCGTCTGCCCCACCCCGCACCGCCAGCAACCACCTTCACCAGCTATTCCTCTTTTCATCTCATTGTATTTTTGATCTTCACCTCCAGCAGATACGCAGAGGCTGCATCAAGTTTCGAAATTACCATTTGGAATATTGAGATAATAAAACTTGTTTAATCCACGTTCGCTCCCTGTGTGGATCAAGTGGACGCCACGACGTTACTAAGCCTCTCTATTTTGCTTCATCCCAGATTATTCCAGCCTCTTGCGAAACTGCCCGCTTGGTTGTTACGCTGTTCGCCAAAATCTGTCATTCTCGACACTGGTGCCAGGATTCACATCCATATTATAATACCATCGAAAGAATGCACGCATTAAAGAGGCGACACTTAGTTTCAGTGGAGAGGTTATGTTATGATAATGTTAGCACGTTAAGCATAATTGATATTTTCTTCCTTACAAACCATCTGGCGCACTCGTTTATAATTGTTCAGAATATAAAATTTTATCAATGAGAGATCAATGGCTCGCAACAAATCTTCGTTAATCGGCACGATTTTACGATTTTTTTTTCTTCTCGAACGGAGCCGAAGTTTAAAATATTGTTTGAACATTAGTGGAGGGCGTCGACGTTAATTATTGTAGCGGTATACAATTAAGTTTTCTATCGACCACACCTGAACGCGAAGAACACATAAACACCGCGCCCTTATCTGATGCGCAATAGAGCGATTGTATTATTATTGGAGTTGCCTGAGGCCGTACCTGGCGCGTTTCGTTCGAGGTATATGAAATGTGTTTTTTCGTATCTCATTGTTGTCTTGCATAAGTGTTGTATCGAATTTCGTATTCGTTAAAAATTAAAAATGACGAATTTTTAATTATGTTGGGACACTGAGAGAAATTTTGTCATGATGAAGGCACGTACAGTAAATGGTTTTATAAAAACCGCAGAATACAAGAAAAAATAATAAACTTTTATGAAAAAAGCCATTATCATTGAAATAATCAATTCACCTTATCTGCTTATTTCCATTCCCAAGAATGGAATTTCCGAAATTCTCGGATAAGGGAATTATTCAAGTAATTCATAGAAAGAAACAAGTTTACTTGTTTTACGTTTTTTTCCATTAAGAATAGAAATAATGTAAATGCTGTATGTCATTGATTAAACTAATGCAACTGGAATAAAACAATGATTCAATTTACAATAATTTAAAATATCCCGTACGAGAATTGTTTTTTTCTATTACGGAGATGGTTTATATGAAAACGCAACATCATTGGTATTTTCAATGATGGAGAATGGAGTTTTTTCCTGGACATCCGTACAATTTCAAAAACCTATGCAAGTCAAATATATTTCTGTTGTAAATTCCATTATTTCTTTGGTTTTGAGTAAAGCCAGTACAAATAATAGGATACTAGGTAAGAGCTGGTAGGTAATGGAAAATAGCTAGTAAACTTGAAAAATCCAATGACAATAATTAATTTCAACAGAAACAAGTAAATACGAGAATTTCGCAAGGACAACGTGAAAAAATCCAGGCCCTTGAATTTCTCCCGTGCGGCACCTGTTAAAACCAAGTTCGTACGGGGTTTTCATAAGTAGGTCCGTGATTTCCAGACGGAGTAGGGATATTTTTTTACCAGACGCAATCGACCTACCTCTTAGATCTACCATTAGTTTGCTTGAGCTCGTAGATGCAAGACTTGTTTACTCATTACATAAAAGTTTATACTAAAATCATTTTACAAATTATGTACCTAGCTATATTTCTCTATACAATGTGTTATCTGGATAATAATTATTGATCAAACGAATTGTACGAACAAAAGACAAACATTTTACGTTGAAATTGCAATTGGCACTTTAAATTGAAATAGATACCTTAATTCAAACTTCGTGTTCATATTTATTTTCTCTTCAGGTTAACAACCTATTTTCTTATAAATAGTAGGTATACTTAACAGATTTTTTTTTTCAATGAATTTGGAAATTATTTTTTGGGAAATAATTTTTTTTTCTATTTTATTTTAAAGACCTTCAAATGAGATCAAGTGATTTTACTTAAAAAAAAAATAATATTATCAATTTATTGCTATATTTTTTTTGTTCATAAAACTCGTTTGATCAAGTGTGGACATAAAAAAATTAAGTGCCGTATACACACACACATACACATTTACATTCTCCCTTGTGCCGTATAAGGATAATAAATAAATATAAAAGACAAAATAAAATATCTATGAAATTGCGTTTTTTTTTTGGGAAATTCTTCTTCTTTTTCTTTTATAAGTGAATTCTTAATAAAGAAGAATATTCCAAAAAAACTTCCGCAAATTCATCGTTAATTTTTTATTCGTACAATTCGTTTGATCAAGTTTCGTAATTAACACATTGTAGATGTTAGGTAAACATCTGTAATCCATACCTACGGAAGACAACTGAAGGATAGCCTGAGAAGACGGTGTATTCTCCCAGCTGTTTGGCGTGTTTCCTCAAGGAGACTATGCGTCACCAACTCATCAGTTTATAATTTAGATGAAACTTCACAAAACGAGCTGAATGAAATCTAGGGAGACGCAAAAATTTCATCAAGTCATCAATACCTCCATAGTGTCTTGTTTTGATCAACTGGGAGAAGACGTATCAAGTACGAAGAAGACAAACTCAATCACTTGGATGGGTGGAATTTTTAGATCTAGGTAGGTATTGAGAGCTTAGATAGCAATGATGTAATAGGTAAGAAAGGGGTAGCTACCTGGTTGAATCAATTACAGCATTGGTTTTTCCTCGTAATGTACTAGAAAATAAAAAGTCTCTTCCTTAGGTATATCAATGAAGTAATGGGTTGTACCAAGCACGGCATTGGTATTTCCTCGTACTATACTAGAAAATATAAAGGACTTTACTTAGATATATCAATGAAGTAACGGGTTGTACCACGTACGTCATTGGTTTTTCCTCGTACGCTACTAGAAAATATACAGGCCCTTACTTAGATTTTTTAATGATGTAACGGTTTATACCACGTACGGCATTGATTTTTTCCCGTACGTTAATAGAAAATATGAAGTCTCTTACTTAGATATATCAATGACGGCATTGCTTTTTCCAATGAACTATCATTTAAAAATTCAATGACATTGCATATATCAATTCCTCTCCAATACCTGCTAATTTCCAGTAAACCGTACGGGAAAATACCTCGTATGAAAATTCAATGACGGAGCATTGAAAAAACCAATGCTTCACTCTGAGTCAAAAAAAACAGTTCTTACGAGAAAAAACTCAAGAAATACGAGCTTTTCCCCCTTACTTTTCTCTCAGTGGACGAACAGCATCTCCCAGGGTGTGGAGTAACCAACGAAGCTCTAAAATAACTCCTATAAAACATCACGTAGTAAAGTCCCAAAACAGAAACATAAAGAATTTTATGTACAACTATTGTTTACCTAAACATCTGGTTTTCGACACAATTCCCGTAGATGCTTGGAGAGTGGAAGCATTTTGAATTATTGACAGGCGGTCTTATTTTAAGATGGTGCGAATTTTCCATGAGCTTAATTCGTTTTAGTTTGATACCAACATGACGTGTATTCACCGGATACCAAATTATTTATGTTATTTCCTACACATGTGTTTTATTGTTCGTATTATTGATAAAAAAATGGCAATATTTTCCCATTCCGTTTATTGATAGTAGGTACCTACCTATACGTTGATCCTTGGGGCTCTCTAGGTGTGAGGATGCGAGGGTGATACGTCCAATGGTGTAACATTGTCCTGTTTATTATTAGTGGGAAATAATAATAGAACGTGATTCAGGAACCACCGTGGAGGGGCTGATGACATCTGATAGCGCTTACACGGGGGTGGTCTCCGCACAGTGGCGTGCATTCGGATAAAAAAAAAACCATAATAAAATTAAAAACTTATCATCTTCCATAGTTTATTGTATTGTTTATTTATTAGTTTTCATATTATAAATAATATTAGGAAAATGAAGAGTCACCATAGCCTTCGGGCAACCAGGCCAACGATCGTCTCCGAAAAATTGATTCATGGTGTTCAAACTTATGTGGTAGAACAATAGGGTATTTGACACTATGAAAAATAAGATACAGATTGTGGTCATCCTGTTTGAAAATGGCCCAAGAAAGCTTATTTCTTTTATTTTATAACTTAAATAGGCTTATTTTTTATAAAAACACGTAATAAAAATCCAAATATTTCTATGGAACTAGTCACCGATGAAAACGCCTTTTGATTAGTTGTGGTCCCCGTGACGTCAAGGTGACGTCACCCCATGGTAAATGATAGTCATCAACCTCATACCAATACAGAAGTGTGACGTAAAATGCACCACGTGACCAGCGCCATTATACAAGACAGCGTTTTACGCGCGTTTTTGGATATTTAAACTTTAAACATGATTTTCATATAAAATATGGCATATCTTCAGAAAATATAAAGAGAATGTGTTTATAATGTATCGTAGAATAATTTAAAACGGTTTTTGGAAATTAGTCTCAAATACCCTATAGGATTGCTTTTTACTTATTGTAATCAAACGCTAAATTAACTTATTAGATAGTTTAATTGCCTATCCCGTTGGTGGCAGACGCCATACGAATGTCCTCAAGGTGACATTAGTTAATGATATTGGTCTAATTGTTAACGAGGCTAGATAAAATGGCTCAGGTAGTCCGTGTTCTGCCCACAAGCACTCCACAACCAATCGCTCCTATGTTACTGCTACCAATAAATAATAAATCTTTATATGCCACTAATAAATTGAGTCTAATGTGCTGCCAATTTCTCGTTAAGTTTTGATTAGTCTCGATTGCACAACCCCCACTAATGTCTAGACCCGCTATCTCTATACAATAATACCTAATTATTAGCACTGCGCTCAACTATTACCGACTTACCTATTTACTGTCTACATTCATATACAGAGTGGTCGCTTTTTCAATCATTCATTTTTATTGACATGTACTCTATTGCCTATAGGGCTCACCAGTCACTTATTAGTTCATCGCGTCAAGTTTAAGGTATTATTCTAAACAATATAATATTCAATTTACGAGATTGTTATAGGTTAGGTACTGTGTATTGTTATTAAAAAAACATGCTAGCAACATTTTATTGGTTAAACTGTGTAAAACCAGACATTACAGAGACAGTAAGTGAAAATTATCTAATTAGTACAACTAAGGGCGTGTTTACTTATTATAAACACCCTATACGTAGCACCCGGTGAAATACGAAATGTGCCAATTCTATTTTATTAACATTTATCAAACATCTATAGGCACTGTTATCTTGTTATTAGTTTAATATTGTTCACTGTGCGATATTTAATTAAAATTTAACAAGATTCATTAATTTTAATTAAAATCGTATTGAGATAAAAAAATCCGAGTTATGCGTGTCTTGGGGGAGGTGTCGAATCATGTGTCTGCTTAACGAACGACGTGTCTATCAAAGCCGCTTAGCGTGAGATATCTTTATAACTATTATTCGCACTTTTTTATATAAATATTTACCTTACTTTGGAAAAAAAAACATATAGAAATACTTCCCCACGTCACTGGATTGGTCGGATGGTCAGAGAACAACTTGAGAATGTTGTGACTTTTTAAGTAAAACTTGTGGTCGTACATGGATACTGGCACAATAGATCCTTAATTATATCTTAAGGGGATCCGAGGCTTATATCCTTGGGGTGACATCGCACACACACGGCCTGGATGGCGTGCAGGAGGGCGTTAAAGTAATTTATTACACTAAATAGGCCACAATATGATTTTCCTGCAAAATAACATATTGCCGCTTACTCTAATGAAGAAAGTTTGTTAAGATTTTTTTTCTGTAATTCTATTGCCCAACAAAATAAATGTTGATGTATTGGGGATTATTTTTGTTTCGATGAGTGTTGGGATTTTTTTTTTGTAGTTCAAATACGCTAAGTGTGTAGATATAATGTTATTACATTTATCTTCTTTTTCGCAAATTCTATCTGGCTAGTTCTTCACTCATCAATAACTCGTCTACTTTTAAAAGAGATGTATCTCTCTGTCTTTATTTATCCATTCTTATGATAATATCATATTATATGAGTTTTGCTTATTTTTTTGCTTTGATCTAAAAGATATCTATCTTTGAAAATTTATTAATTCAGTTTAGTACAAATTTAGTTTAAAAGCTCTCAAAGAAACCACTTCCAACAGCTTCTTGTCCAAAAATACCATGTTTATCTATAATGGAATCCTTGCATTAATAATATAAAAATGTGATGCATATTATTATTTAGTTTAATGGTATCCTGATAAAGAATGGAATACTTCACAAATCATTTGGAAGTCAGTTGGCACCTAGACATGAACCTTATTTATGAACTGTGGTACCTACTGACAGAGGTAAATATTTGCACGACTTTCAGAGAAAGGTGTTTGTTGCCTACTTATCTGCGTAACTTCATCATCGGAGCTTCGAATACCAGCTCCGTATTCTCAGACGATATTAATAGTACATAATATTATGTAGAGGTGTCCGTACTATTGAGCATATTTACAGGCCGGCTATTAATAAATAACGTGAGGTATCCTCAATTGATCTTAATTAATGTATTTATTTCGCTTGGCCTTAATTTATACCACAGCCTTCGAATCGTCAGTGCCCCACCACATCTCAGCGTGCCCAGAACTATCCGTGTCAGCTCATCATGAGAGGCATCCTTTAATACAACAGGTGTACTTTGTCTTAATTGTCGGATTGAACGAATCCATTTATCTATTACTGACAAACGGAAACCCCAGAGATCTTTCTAATCAAATATATACCTAAGATCAGAAAGCTGTCAACCAATGTTAAATAAAAACGTCTTTTCAAGACTAAATCTTCTTCAGAGTGCAAGCGAGGAAGAACTTAGATAGTGATGCGGTTTGCAGAATGCGCAAAATTCTGATAGGAACAGCAATACAATATGTAAAATATAATCGGTTGTTAGGAGAGTGCTACTGGTAAAATATGTATTTATTAACATTGTATCCAATATTAGATCCCGATGCAATCAACGCTCAATACGCAACAATAAATGTATCAACAAAATATATTTGCTCATATTTTTAGCAACAACTAACTCACACGTCCGTTGAGTGTTGTATGTAATAGGTAACTTATATGTCGTCCATAGTAATTGAGCATTCGAACGTTCGCTAGACTATTTCTGCGGCAAAGAATGGCCATAAAACACCAATAAAATCCCCAGCAGCTTACAAGCTCGGGGAATGCGAGGTATTTCTAATAACACTATTTGCGGGACTCTATGAGGAGATGCGTAATAAATAATAAGCCATTTCAATATTGTAACAAAAACCAATAAAAACACATTTGCAGCGATTGGTAGCTGACCGCACGGCTCTCTTGTCTTCTCCGCAACATCATACAATCTCTTTTTGAGGTGCGAAGTGCTGGAGGAATCAAATATGTAGTTACAAATGGTTTTAATGGTCTCCCCATGTCTTGTTGTGCAGTGTGCACAAACAATGGGAATATTGTCCACATTGTAGGATGAGTTTGATGTACCTGTGGAAGGCACGAGACTGACAAGTCCACATACCTGATGAGTGTTGAGGGAAAGAGGGATAATTTGACGTTCTGGATGATCACGAGTTGTTTGAGGGATCTGATCCTCTAATAGCGCACTCCTAATTTCATATAAAATTGCTCAATATTATCTGTTATTAATATTAATGACGAATTTTGTTTTGACGATGTTTTATTTTGACCTTTCGTGAGTATAATAATTACCTGTTATTATTACAAGATATTTTAAATCGCCGACCACAATGTAATCAAAATAATTATCTACATAAGTAGGTACAGGTATTTACCTACCTACATGCCCACATGGTAAGGCATCCATAGACATTTAACGTACTGAACAACTAATTTACTCGATTACTCCAAATTCTGAATTTTTAATTGAATGCCTCTTAAATCTTTGGCTTTCTTATATTATTAGGGCGAAATGCTCCTTTAGCTAACAAACTTTGTCTAGACGTAGAAAAGATCTCTCTACGGGTCGCTGTCGTCTACATTTAGACGTCGAACTTACCTTGCCTGCCAAGCATAGCAGTGCGAACTGTTCAGGGGGTGAGATTGGTAGAGCGGGGTACAGATACCGTGCGATGCTGTGCCCCATCCGGATAGATAATTCTCATCAATAATACGGTATTATCTCGAGTATAGCTAGGTGGGGTACCGTGCCGTATTATAGCTCCATCCAGCACGGTTGATCCAAATCGCCCTGCGGGAGTAATTAATCCGCCATGAACAGGGCCGGCTTGCGTCACGATCGGCCCGATAATGGGCCGACACTTAATTGCAGGTATTGTCATGCGCATTCGCTGGACGATTCATCTCGCGGGCAACATTCATTGTTGCTCTCGCCGTACATTACCAGCCATACCATTTTTTCTTCATTTTATTTTATTTTTTTTTTCTAGGTATTTGCAGTCGTTTTATGACGATACACTATTATTATTAAAAGATAAACCATTAAATCATAATAAAACTCTGTAAAATAATAAATTTCTAGTAAGCTCTCAACTACTTACTACCCGTTATCCGTGATCAAAGCGCGCACACACGCTCATGTCTTATGCGCATATTGTCCTATCACATGGTTGGGTAAATCACCGTCATTGTTAGCGTCATCCTCGCGCGACATTGGAACATCTCTCTCGTGGTGGTTCGTTGATTCTTTTAATCCGCACAATGCACCGTGCAGCCTTGCCTGGGTGTTCTGCTGAAGGATAATGTAACAACTTCTTATAGGACTCCATTGTTGCGCTCTCCATGAACTTCATACTTATTCCTTCTCCTACAATAATACGATAGCACGATGTTTTGATTTTGAAATTCTACATATTATTTGAATGAATTTATTTATATACTACCGATATGCGAATAAATGTAGTAGAAAGTAAAATAATTTATGATATTACTTTTGCCATGTTTTGTTATAATGATTGGATGTCCATTAATTAGGTTGATATTATCGTAATTGATACAGCTTGCAGTGCTGCGATTGATATGTTTGAACTTATTTACATGCCTATATTATTAGATCTAAACATACAATATTAAGAATAAAAAGAATTACAAATAGAAAGGCTGGCTTGGATATATTTAGTTATGCTCACCTAAGTGTCCTATAAACAGTTATTCGGATCGTGTTCATTACAACAATAGATCAGACGAGTGCTCCACTAAGCAAACGGCTGGATTGTTCTTGCAGAGGTATGTCAGCAGGTAATAAGCAGGCACATCCTGTATCGTAGAGGCACGCAGGTAACATCTCGCTTCTTTCTAATGTCAACTTTGATTTCGATATGTACAACCCGCCCGCAACCATGCATATCGATAATTACCCCAGTTAATACATAATTGTAATAATAATGCTTATTTATTCAATTACTTTAATCACAGATAGTTTTTTTGTCCAACATACTACACTTGCATAATTAAATTGCAGTTGCTACAAAAGCGTTTTACTGTGTTCGCGCATGCGTAACAAAATCAACCAATCCCAGTAGTGTAATTACTAAGTATAACATATTAATACTCGGGCCTACGTACTAAATTAAAACTGTTTCTACTTACTTTAGTTTGTAAATTAATGTTAATTGTTTGTTGTGTAAACAGATGCTTTTGTTAGTTGATGGCTTCACACACATTTAAGGCTAATCATCACGCCATTTCTTTGATAACATCAGCTATAATTTTACATTAATTAATTACAAGTCATATTAACCTTCAATTATTTCATCCAAGAGGCGTTTCCATTTTTTTCTCTTTGATGAATGGTGTTTGTTGATAGAAGAATTCCCACCCACATACCACTTGTCCTATTTCACACAAATGTATGCAACTCCATTCGGTTCAGTTGAAATTTTCGGTCGCTATCGGTAAATGTGAAGCGGGTTTTCTGTCAAATTTGTCGTCGGCGATAGAAAAACAGCCGAAACACATGCGAGTGAAGTAGGCTTCGTAATAATGTGATGATATTACCATTAACCTTACTCGTATTTCTTCCGACGAATTTAAAAATGTTCTAAACACAATCATTTCACATTTCATTTGTCGGTAGAGGCCGGTATAGACTTTAAGATGATGTTGCGTTTACTCACATTTATTCATTTCTTAAGGTTTATCAACAA